>JAYKAV010002086.1:686225-760699 GCA_035582835.1 Phoebastria nigripes | reverse complement strand
TTTTTTTTTTTTTTTTTTTTTTTGTGAATCTGGATGAATCTTTCAATAAACGAACAGTGGGAGTTAGATCTGAAACCCCAAGTATACGCTCAGTGTCCGAAACAAGCCTTTTGGGTCTGTAAACTGTATTGTTACGTAGATTAATGTAAATCCAAACCCACAGTTTCCAGACTCCAGGGATCATCTCATCATAAAACAGCCATTAAAACTAAACATAAAAGCAGTCGCAGACTACATCCAGTTAAAACTACTGGTCTTTGAGAGAGAGCTTGCAGGACTACCTAATCACCGAGCTCATGAGTTGCTGTTCGTTAACTCTCCATCAGCGCTGGCGCACAAGCGTGCTTTGCAGTGTTCTGCCCTGGCTGTGTTGCTCTCCAGGGCAGGACGAACACCTCCGCTCTCCTGGGGTAGCTGGGGAAAGGCGAGGAGAGGTCTCACGGGCAGGTTTCAGACCATTTAGCACTTTATCTGTCAAAAGCGGTGCCTTGAGCTCCCCGCAGGAGCTGTCAGGCGGCTGCGCAGACCCCGAGCCGAGGGGACCGCGAGCCGGGGAGGGTGGGGTGAGCGGGGAAGGGRCTGGAAATTTGGGGGGGGAAGTTAGTAAAAGCATCTTAAAATTATAAAAGCGTGTGGCTTCTAAAACTGTACAAGGATTCCCTGCGGAGAGGAGAATGGCTTCGCTGTGCTGACTCCCAGTTTCTGAAATTCACAACTGTTCAATTATGTTATGTTATAGGGTTACGCAGAAATTAGATCTCAGACATTAAACAGCCACAGGGAAGAAGCCCAAAAGTCACCTATCTAAAAATATTAATTCCCTTATCCTTGACAAAGCAAACAAGACTTACATTTGAAATAACAAAACTCATTATAATGGCTTAATATATTATAATAACGGGAAGGTATTCAAATATGAAACCCCTCAGGGCTGGCACTGATGCATGATCTTCTTTGGATGCGTAGGCATAATCTCTGGAATAAAAAGGAGATCACTCTTCCCTTTATAACTAGTGGTACAAAGCAGTAAGGCGAAGAATTGTGTAGGGTGGCTGCACGCAACTTAAAATGCTGTTCCAGCCTGAGAAGTAACTTGGTAAACCCCAGACAAGTAATAAATGCCGTGTTCAGCCAATAAGCTAAGCAGAGCGGCACACGGGAGTAATTAATTTAAAAGTAAAAGCATCTGGTTCTTACAACTGCAAATGGAAATCCTCAAAACTGCTGAGTTTATGCTAACTAATGCCGACTCCTCGGTCCGTTAATTACGTGGCTTATTGATATGCATATCTATCCGATTCCATTTACTCCACTTCCAGTTCTGGCCCCGCAGTGTCAGCCACTTCCTAGCAGGGACGTGGAGGGAAGGGGACGCCRTCCAAGCTGCGCTGGCAGGAGCGGTGGGAGGGGAAGGAGGGCGAGAGGAGGAGGGGAAGGGTCTGGGCTGGCACCCGCAGCCCTCGTCCTTTCGGCAGCCTGGGGAAGGCAGCCGATCACATCAAGCAGACACAGTTCATTTTTTGATACGAATGTCGCCTCTGACGGGGCACGGGGACAGCAGAAAYCCCAACACCCCATTTTTTTTCCGGACCAAAAAAGGCGTTAAACCTTACAGCTGTAAAATAGAGATGCTGTAGTTCAAACTGCAGTTATGGGCCAAAAGGATGGAGATGGCTTGGGAACAGCTGGTCGAATAAGCCGTAGGTGGAAGCAGAGCTGTCGCTCTGGTACCCYGAGGTCCCGTGGGAGAGGGGACGGGGGGGTTCAAGCCCCGAAAGGCAGCGGGAAGGGAAGGTGGCTGTGGCTGCAGCTCGTGGCCTCCCTGCTGGGGAAGGGGCATCCTGAGGAAAGCATCTGACCCGGGGCTGGAGCGAGTAACCGGGGTGTGCTGCTGAGCGCCTGCCTGCTCTGCCGCCCCGAGCACCACGGCACAGCGTCGGTCGCTGCCACRCTGATAACGCTGTCGCCGGCTACGAGCCGTGGCGTGCTGGCACGGGAGCGTCGTGGCAGGGTGTGCTTTGGAGCGGAGGAGGCTCTTGGGTTTTTCTGGAGGAGAGGCAGAAAGAGGAGGGAGAGACATTGGCAGTTTTAGAAGGAGAACGTCCATGTGCAGAAGCACGTGCATAGGTTGAAAGGACAAACTTCTGCCTTTCACAAGTCTGGAGAAAAGATGAATCTTCTAACTGCAGCGTTCACCCCAAACCAGGCATTCCAATCCCATTTTCTTACGTTTCTTGCAAACCCACGTGTGCCCATGGGACGCGCTATGTCCTCTCCCCGACGGTGGGCTGCGCAGAGCAGAGCAGAGTCCTGTACAGCAGCACAAAGTGCACAGGGGAGAGAAACCCCCTGGATGCGCAGCAGCATAGAGTGGTTAAATGGGAACAGAGGCACCCATGTAACGATGAGGAGCATTCAATCCACAACATGCAGAAGTGCAATTAATGATAGACTTGAAATGGTTTCAGAATGCTAAAAGATTGCGTTCATTCCCAGGATACATGATTATATCTTTCAATACATCAAACAAAAATTGTATATGTAATCTGAACTCTGCTCCTTATGTGAAATATAAGGAATTATGGGTACTCAGCTGTAACTAGTATTTTAATAACGTGGTTACCCCTGTCATCTCCTTGTTTGATCAGAYGTGGTTTACCTACACCAGCAACATTTAAATTGGTCGTCTTTCTTGGCCGCAGTGCAGCAGCGGTGCTTCTGACACGGCTTGGGAAGCAACATCAAAAGACCTGCACAGTGCCTATGACATTTGGGGTGGGAAGCTCAAAGCCAGGGAAACAGAGCCGGGTGGAAAGAGCCCTGCTTTGGCTCTTTCCTGTGCTGCGTTACCTGGATTCTGTTCAGGTCGCTGTCTTGGGATGCAGCGCTGCTGTAGCACATCTTTCCTAATTGCAAGTCCAATTTGTAGCTGTAGAGACCTGTAAAATAAACCGTGGTCACAATCCTACGTAGGCGCATTTCAGGCTACCTAATCCTCATCTGCCGTCAGATGGAGGTGTGTAAGGACACAAGCAACCTCCAGAGTCTGAAAAAACACCCTCTGAAAGACTTACCATAATACTTTTCTGCCCCAAATAGGGGATTTAAATGTTTAGTTGGGTTTACRCAATTTAAATTCTAAGCTCTCCACCTGAGAGTTTATATCCCATCCTATGGCCAGGCAGGCAGGGCCGTGGGTGTCAGTCTTTATTTTCTTTCCACTGTAGGACACACAGGCAGAAACTCTTCCCCTCGACACCTCACAGCTCCAGTGTTGCCCATGGCCTCTCCGATCTGCCGCTAAGATAATTTTGCTTGACAGACTACATCGGCAGCTTGCAAACAGCTTACTGTGCTACCAGTTATGTCTGTAAAAAAAAGAAAAAAAAAAAAGAAAAAAAAAAGAAATTTATTGCTTATGGTATATGAGTTACAGAAATTTTCTTTTTGCTTTCTAGACTGATCAATGGTCAACAAGGAATTACTATTAAAAATTATAGTACAAGATCACTTCTTACTGTTACCAATGTGACAGAAGAGCATTTTGGCAACTATACATGTGTCGCTGCCAACAAGCTAGGGACGACCAATGCCAGCCTGCCTCTCAACCGTAAGTAACGTGGACATGTGGCAAATGTTCATGGTTGTTTGTTTCCACATACATGGATTCAAAAGCCAAAAAATAGTAGTATGTTTTTTTCCACCTGGTTTCTTCACAAGGCATATAAATACCATCGCGTTCCTCAGTACTGGGAAATAATGCACCTGGTTATTTATTACATGCTGCAGAAGGGTTTCTGTTCTGAAAGTGATGGCACATTTTGGGGGTATCAATGAGTTATGAATCTACAAAAAACTCTCAACTAAACCCAACCCGCCGTCATGGTATAGAGACAGAATTAGCATGACAAAATCTTTCTGCTCAGAATAGCAATAATGGATCGCTAAGGTACCACTGTAAACAAAGTGAAAAACTTTTTCAGCTGGTTTCAAGGAATATACTGAGCTGAATAACTGGGGTGTGCCAGAGCCCTGCTCACAGGTYGGTTTGTCGGTCGTTGGCCTCTGGTACAGAGAAGTCACGGAGGACTTGAAGTTAAATCTTTTGAAAAAGGCAATAAGCATTGTAATAGGCAAAGCAAAGCATTGTGATTTTTAGCATGACGGTTACCTAAAATGGGTCTCAAATGTCCTGCTTGAAAGATATTTTTATCTGTGAATTTGTAGTATTTCACTTTTGTTGAATATCTAGCCATCTGTTAGCAGCATCTGAAGATGTTCGTAGTTGAACTTTGGTGCTAATCTGTTCTAATAATGATAAAACTGAAAGACAAAACTTAGAATATATCCTACACACTTTTCTCTACATAAAGATATTCCTTAGTGAGTGGAAATGTAGATTTTCAGTTGCTTAAATCCTAGGGTTATTGCCTTCTAGCCATGAAAATTCCTTATGACTATACTTCCTATATCATATGTATTGTCAGGATATTCTAAATTACTGCAGAAGAGACGTAATAAGCAGAAAATAGCATGAAGCCTTTGGTGCCATTTTATTTAATATTTGAGAAATCATTAACAAAGTGGAAACAACGTTACATTTATTTTACACAGAAAATGCAAGAAGAGAAAACAAAGGAATATTATGCCAGAAGCAGACTGTATTTGGTGTATTTGCAATTCAGAGAAGGGAAAATGAAGGTTTGGTTTAATTTTGAACAAAGCAGAGCTGAATCTGTCTCTTAGTTGCTGCCAGGATTTTATCAGTTTTAAATTGTTGAGGTACCATGTAGCCACCCTTAAAAAGCACTTTGAGATGCAGAGGATGAAAATGTCACATAAGTACCAAGCACATTGTTACAAATCGTAAAAATAGATGTYCTCCATCATGAAAGAAATGGAATGTGTGAGGCAGGACAGTCTGAGAGAAAATACTGAAATCTGGGTCTGATCCTGACCTCACGGAATGAAATACGGGGGTGAAGTTAACTCAGAGGTTTGACTGAAAGACCAGKATGAAATGTCTTATTTTATACTGATTTTTTTAATCTAGTCAAAACAAGGAGAGGTTTCCAAAAGGTGGTGGTCTAGATTTCAGTTGGGAATGAAGATCATTTGGTGGAGTTTTTTCCTTGCTCATAGTTTGCATTAATGTTATCTAGAAAGAGTATCACTTTTAAAAAAAATTTAAAAAAAAAAAAAAATCCCCAGGGTAGCAACTAATTAAGTATGGACTCCTTAATCCTTCAGAGAGAATTTTCGCTTGTGAAACGCTACTTACATTTTATTTTGTTGGCAATGATAGCGGAACATATGCACTGGTTCAGGTATGTGTGGGTGAAGTGTTAGCAGTTAATGGTTGGTTGCAATATTTGATAGTCAAATATAGAGTTAAGTATAATTTGATCATCACGTTACTTGACAAATGTTAAAAATTCGATGTTGATGTCTTATTTCAGCGAGTATTTTAAACTGTTAATTGCATTGGTGCAATACAGTCTGAGAGCGGTTGGAATAGCATCATTAGCGCAGCTGCCGGTAACGGCTGCGATTTGGGAGCCCTGCCGCATGCCCCGCTGCATTCCTGTGCGAAACCACAACGGGTGCACAAAGACACAGGGGTCTTTATCAAAACGCTGCACAACGCACAGCTACGGCGGGAGCGCTCCAAACCCTGAGCGCCGAAGCCTGCACACCTCCGCTGTTAGGTATTGGCACCTTGCCCAATATCGCTAAGTCATTCCTAATTGGCTGTTTCTGTCTGCTGTTGGGGTTTTTTTTAAGCAAAATGTTTATAGCGGAGTTAGAAAACCTGTATTTTCTTTCTTTGCACATCCCCATGTAATATATAAATGACATCATAGCTGTGMACAGCTGGGAGCCTTTCTCGAGGACAGAGCTAATCATATTCTCCGTTATTGGTGTCTGCATCCTATGCAGATATAAAACTCAAGGATACCAGAAAAAGGATTATTTCTTCTACTACCAAGAGGGCTCTGGCTTTCTGTGATCCATAAAGGCAACCTTGAGCTAACAGAAAGTCATAAAGCAGGTAAAGGGATGTCAGGACAAAGTAAAAGCTGACTTTGTGTGGCTGCGGACATGGACTGCGCGAAGGAGACGGTAGATTAATGGAGCTGTACCTGACGGTGCCTGTGGGATGGACGGGGCAGGAGGAGAACCTGTCTGGGGTATGGCTGCTCACCCATGGCCAGAGGACAGAGGACAACCCCACTGCTGCTGTGAGCCGGGGACGCCCAGCAGAAGGTCACCCAGAGCCACTTCTGTCCCGGGGACAGATAGCCAGATCAGTTTGCAGAAGAACCTCACGTCTGGGGAGTTATGAACATCCCAGATCCCACGAACGTAACGAAATTTATCATATCCCTAACTGAAGACTTGTTGGCCATGTCTAAGATCTAGCTATTAATAATAAATTCAGCAGCTGTAAAATAGAAAGGCTGAGCCTTGCGGGAAAAATACAGAGAAGCAGTGGTTCCAAGAAATTAATAATGAATGGCAATTTGCTAATTATTCATGGCTAAGTCCTCTGTATCATCCAAATGTGTTGTTTTTTGTGAGCAAGTGTATGAATTACGTGATCCTCCCAGAGCACCCGCATGAGGAGTGTTTGTTGGACAGTCCCATCCTGCCATCTACGGGCCTAGTTGCTCAGATGTTTAGCACTGCCTATGCTGGTTTTTCCCAGAATTTCTGGTACTTAAGAAGAAGAAGAATGTGGTACTTTCCTGTAAATAAAGCATGGATTTGCTGATTCATTAAACCCAGGAGATGAGGCGTTATGGTGTGTAGCCAGGGTAAGAGGTTCCATTTAGAGGGGCGAGGAGCCAAYGGGGAATGGAAGAGCCCTTTTTTAATTAAGCAGATTTTGCTTTTATATTAGCACAATCTTAATTCAAGACAAAAGGCATTTTCCTACAAACAAATTTGCAAGGCCATTGAAGGGGAGGGAGTTATCATTAATCATTGGCVCCAAGGTAGGTTTATTCAACTGGTTTTCTCGAGCAGCCAAAACTGAGATGGTCTCTATTGCTGCTAAAGCAGCAACGTCCTTATGAAGATGTCTCCTGTCCTTGTGCTCTCCTGGCCAGGAGCTGCAGTTGGTAGTGGATTTTTTACTTTCTCTTATCAAAGCTGAGTCGTGGCAGAAGGTTTTTCCTGCTGTTCATGGATGAGGATAAAGGTGGAGCCGTTGCTCAGCCCCTGCTCCCCGCAGTGGGACGTGGGGTGCGATGCTGCTACCACAAGCCCTTGATGAGCTGCTGGAGATCCTGGGCCAGGCACGGGATTCAGCTCTGCTCCGTGGCACCGGGGGTCCCGGCTGTATAAGTCAGGTTGTAGGGTGCATCGTTTTAGTATCCTGGCTCAGTCAGGGGTGCAACRCCAACCCCATGCCTCTGCAAGCCTGTCCTCATCTCCTCTCTCCTCTGCCTGAGCACTTGTTAAATTAGGGCAGGAAACTCAGTGGTTGTTGAAATCCTACATTTTTAATCTGCATGCAGATTTAATCTATACATCTATAGAAGCTATAAATCTACTTAGGAGACTGTTCATAGAGGCATCAAATTCACTGCTACATGTGTGATCTCTGTGTGTCCCCTGAAGATGTCAACCACAAAAGTCTGGATTCACTTAAGCAATCACCTTGTAGAAGATGAAAACAATCATTCCTTCTCTAGTAGATATGTGTGTGTTTATTCTTAAGTAAAGGTATTATTTTTATTTTCTAAAGAGCACCTCCTGTACATTCCCTAGTATATTTAGGAATGCTATAAATATCTTGTCTGGTAAGTGGTACCTTTCTTAAGAAAACTTGCAATACAGAGGACGCATCCGTGTCCATTACTAACAGCTGCCAAAGAAATTACTTCCTTTAAATGGCTGGTTATATGATCCACAGGTGTTACTGACGTTCAGGTTTATACAGATATCTTAGATATATTGTCAGTAATTGTTCAAAAACGTAAATAATTGTGAAGAGCTGCAGAAAAGGTCAGTAGTGACATTTGGAAGGAGAAGGAGCATGGCAAGGTGTGTGAGAGATGCGGTAGTATTTTCTGTGCTAATTTAATTGCTGCAGCTAAACAGAACTACTTTATTGAACAAGCATCCAACTGTGAACTTATGGTTAGTGCAACATGCTTATAATCTTGTCTCAAACATTTCTACATGCTAGGAAGCGCCAGACCGTGCCCTCAATTTATATGTGTTGATTGCATTGTGTCCTGGTTCCTACGTAAAGATTCCCAATTAAACTGCTGTATTAATATTTTTAATACATTGGGTTTCATATCTGAAATGCAAAAAAAATTAATATTCTTCCAAAAATTTAAATTAACTCACTGTAAATTGCACATAACATGTAATAATATGCATGTTCCTCAGTGGCACTATGTATAATTGGTGTAGCGTTGGCTATGTCTACTGGAACATCACAGACCCAGAGGTATTGAGGGTATCTGCAGAGTGGTATATTGGCCTTGCTATGACACATCTTCTAAATAAGGGGACAGGCAACCATTTTGCATGGTCATTTCTTGCTGTGCCAAGTCATGAAAATCTAAGAAAAACTAGGCATAAGGGGACTTCAGAGATCATCTCAGTCATCTGACTGAGGGCCGGCTCACGAGGCCAGTCGTCGTTCCTGGCAGCTGTTGGACCTGCTCCCCTCAGTCCATAGTGACCCATCGTGGTCAGGTTGTAGCCGTGCTTCTTTCTTGCATTAGCAACTCTTCGTTCGTATTTAAACCAGACATTGTCTTACTGCAGCTGCAGCCTGTTTCCACCCATCATAGTCACCATGGGAAAAGAGAGAGCAGGGTTTCTCAGGAGTAAGAAGAAATGAGATCTGGGCAGAGGGAGGGAAGGGCAGTGCCATGGCAAAATAATTGTCTCCGTTTCAGGAGAGGCTTTTACGAACTTGAGCAAGGGAATGATCCAAAATTAGTAACTTTATGTACTGATAAACACATGCGTTTGCACTACCATCGTCAGTAATAGTGGTGACGGGGTGCCCAATCTTGCTGCTGGGACAGGTACCCTTCCATCACCATTTTGCAATGGTAATTTGATGTTGTCTGATGCCTGGGCTGCAGTCATATTCCTGAAGACTCTTCTTAACCCTTAAAGGTTTCTGTATGTCCTTATTCCTCCAGCTTTAGCAAGCTTTAGTTTCTTTTCCTTTTTTTTTTTTTCTTTTTTCTTTTTTTCTCTTTTTTCTGGGGACGTGAACCTCTCAAACTCAGCCTCTCTGGAACTGTATTTAGAGCAAAGGGGCCATGCAATGCAGCTGTGCTGCAGGGATCCGGTGGCAGCGGCTGCACGGCTCGGGTTAGTGGTGCAGCGGGTCCGTCTGTGGGGCACTCGGTTCGACGTGCTCCCCCCGTGCGCGGTGCATGGCCCCGGCTGCAGCCCAAGACCTCCTTCAGGATGAGCGTTTGTTATTCTGCCTGGAATAATATTCTCCTGATGCAGACAAGGTCTGGGCTGCATTGCTGGCCGTGCTCACMTCTCCCTGGCACAGACCTTCGGACCTCCGCGGGAGTTGTCCCGTACTATCCAGGCTGCGTGCGGGCCCCGCAAGGCTGGCGCTGCTGTCCTTATTATCAGTAATTTAGCTTTTAGTTATCGTGCGAAGACTGCTTGGGTCGTCTTCTGTTCATACAGTTTGGTGTCATCGTTAAACTCAGCAGTTTCATTTTATTGACTGAGAAATCGTATTTTAGTGTATTTGGATATGTGACAGGTTGCTGCTAAGCTTTTGCTCAATAGCTTTGCCTGGCCTACCAAATTTGACATTTCTAGAAAGAAATCTATTCTCCAGGGAAATTCCCTTTGTGTCCACAGTTTCAGCTGTTGTCCAATTACCTAAGAAAGGTTTTACTATTTTGTCTCTCAAATACTGGCCTGCAAAGCAAATCGAACTTAAATTGGCATAGCTCTGTGTTATGGTGCAGCCAGGCGGGCTGGTCTGCACGAAAAAAAAAAAAAATTATATAGATATAGATATATACCTATAAAATTTTAAATGAAAATTTCTGTACTCATTAGGAGCCTTTTCAAAAACTGCTGCGGTCAGTCGAAAGACATTTATTGATTTAATAAGGTTTGGATCAAGCCCAAAGTCTCCTGTAGACATCACTGTGCAGAGAGCTGGTGCCATGGACCTCATTTTTCACTGGGGGCATCCCGTCCAGTCCTGCCCCCGGGGGTGCAGTCATTGCCCTGATCTGCTCATCCAGCTCCTGCTGAGTGTGCAGAGAAGGTCTCTTCCTCCACGTCTCAGGAGGGGTGATGGACAGGGAGCAGATTTGAAATCCATTCTGGGAACTTCCAATTCATTTATCACACATCTGAGCTGTCATGCTTTCTTATGGCTTCTGACCTGCTGCAAGGGACATCTAGGTCCACACCTGTAGGGTTTCATGGTATACCCCTTATAAAGCCAGGCCCAATCTTTGCGTGATGCATTGTCCCATCTGGAAGCTCATAACGTCTGTGGTGTACCTCTTCTGTTACAGACTGAAGGTGATTTTGCGCTTTTTTTTTTCCCCTCTGTGTGCGCTCTATCATCACTGGTGGGTCTTCTGGTCTAAGTCCTCGGTTTTGCTTACCACTTCCAAGTTGGCCTAATAGGACCAGCTGCTACAGGAGAGGTGATCCATCACGAAAAGAACCTGTCCTGGGAATGGAGACTGGGACGTGATCAGCGTGTTGAAATTCAGAGAATTGGAGAGGCAGGGTTATAAATCTGGGAGTTGGTTCCTTGGGGACTTTTCTCAAAGATCAAGGTGTATTCGTCCAGGGCATTTTAATTGAGTGATCATGTTCCCAATGGAAAACAACTCTCTGAAAACTTTCAACCATCCCCAATGGGATTCATAGGCAAGGTGAAAACCTTTCTTCTCTCCCTGTTCTTGCACAGGGTGAAATGCAGACGTACAATGCAGCTGAACAACGCACAAGTAAAACAGGGAGTTTTCTTTACATCACAAGTACACCTGGGGGACTAATTTCATAAGATATTGCTGAGACAAGGAGCCCGGCAGAGTTAAAAACTCAGCACCTTAAATTCATATATTCATATAGAATAAGATAAATGGCCAAATCCTCCATTTATGTAAGTCATAGTAATTCTGTTAGATGTTGGGTTTGAGATCCTTCCATATGGATGCCTGATGCTCCAGGTAACAATTACTGAGAGTTAAGGAGAATTTTCTCTAAATCCATTTTCCAGCTTGAGCTTTATTCTGAATTATAGGACAATAAGTGACTGAGATGGGATGAGGTAGAAATAACCCGTCTGAGCAAGGCCAATAACATGTGTTTCTCCTTGACATTTACAAGAAACGTTAAAAGCCTGAGAGTGTATCTGTGTTTGAGGGGAGAAAGAACCAAACAAAAACCCCAGTGGTCTTTGCTATGGATCCTTACCAAAGTTGCCTTTATGTTATGTTTTGTTACACTTGTGTTTATATTCTCAAATTGTGCAATTATAACCATAGCTAACAATGTTTAGACACATATTCTTACTAAACTGGATAAATCAGAGAGGTTGAAGCATGTCTAGAAGCATGTCTAAATRTTCATCTTAGGTATCAGTTAATTATGATGATTAAAACGTTCAAGGTCATCTGTGGAACTTATTTACAGCGCGCTGCTGAAGGCAGTGGCTGCCTGTGCCCCGACCGGGGCGAGGAGCACCGACRGTCGGAGCTCTTCTTGAACTTGTGTTTCTTTTCAAGAGGTAGAAAACCTTGAAGTAAATTAACTTTTTAGAAAAATTGAAAATCCAAAGAATACCACGCGTAATAAATGGGATGAAAACTAGAAGTGCTATAATGTAATGATATAAATATATTTTACAACTCAATCTGGAATACAGACTTCAGCCTTGGCCTCAAAAATTTTGCAGAATGGGGGGGGAGGTTCATAAAGGTGTGATAGGAAACAAAGGATGAAAATATTCCCATGTCAAGAGATTAAAGATGATTACTGTCTATCTTCTAAAGGAAAAGAGGCTTATTGAAATATTGGCTAGACTAGAGAAGGTGTATTAGGACGTTTTCTCATAAAACAAGCCCAAGAGAGCTTTCACTTACACTAATCAGTGGCAAATTTTAAACTTAATGCAAAGCACTTCTCCATTAAAATATTATTAAGTGTAGAACTTATTTTCATAACAAGTGGTTGAGACCAAAGCTCATGGGGCTTAAAAAGGAATTATCTATTGATCAAGGATATCAAGAATTTTCATTAAAATCATAGAATAGATTTTAAACCCAAGACTAAGCGAATAGTCTGACAGGTTGGAAAATGCCATGACTGAGATAATTTACCAAACAAATTCTAGGTTATTTAACAAAAGCAGTTGCTTGAAACCAAACAATGTTTATCTGAAAAACATGTGTGCTTCTATCATGTCAAGTGTCCTCTAATTTAGAGATTACTAAAAAAAATAGAGATAGAGATGATCTCCACAGCTTCTATTTACATTTTCCTGAGAGCTGCTATATGTTCTTAAGCATCTGAACAGTTTGTGAACTGAAGAAAATTAGAAAGAAAAAAAAATTTCTTTTTTCTGCTGCAAGAAAGCTAAAAATAGATTCAGAGATTTAAAACTGTGAGCTTTTTCAGTGAGCCCACACTATAAACACTAATGAACCTCTGTACTGAATCACATAAGTTACAAAATGTTGAGGTACTTCAATAAGCATCTAAAATAGGGAACTAAATTAATGTTATCCATATTTCCACCTACAGGTTTATATGTTGACATTTTGATTGGTTTTTAAATAATAAATTGAGTAGAAAAGCTTAGTCTTCTCAGGGCTTTTCCAAACCTCAGGTGAAAAACATTGGTGTCAGATGCTTAGATATTGTTTGCAATATTAGAAATACTTAGTGAAAAACACCTGTGATGAATTTTTCAGAAATGCACTTTTTTTCCAAACATATTATCACAAGTAACAAAGCTGATTCCTTGGCTTCAAAATGTTCTGCTATGAAGCATCGACAACAGTAATCTGAATTTTACTGTGCAGCAAGGTGCTGTTACTGTTACAGACTTTCTCTTATAAATTGACTTGTAAAAAGGTATTCAGATTTTTAGACTATGCAATATTTAGATTTCACGAACTTTATTCAAAGATAAAACACAAGCCTGAGAACTTGATCATTTAAATTCTGTTAATTTACTCAGTTAAAATACTATTCCGAGAGAAAGAACAAAACATTTCATTTTAAGTTATTGGGGATGTGAGGGAGAAAGCAACAAATCTCATGAAGTAACCACACCGTAAACTAAGGCACAACACAATATAGCAGTGATGTACAGCTTTAATTTATTTAGCCAATAAAATGTACATCTGGTACCAGCCCCTTTTCTTTCCTAATGCTATGGCTGAGCTTTCCACAGTGCTGCAAGTATATGAGAAAATGTCTGTCAGGCTGGAGAAACTAACTTTGGAGTAAGGATCCAACAATCTCGTATCTAAATCAATAGAGACTTTAACGTTTTTAAAGCTACGTTTTTACAGCTAAAGGTGGTTCTACACAGTTCTTACTCTTCTTCAGCAAGGTGCATGTCTTCACGTTCTTCACCTTTCTTCTTAACCCAGAGTTGAGTTTAAAAGAATAGATTCCTGCTATTATCAGAGCAGTATATTGTATAAAGTATGTCTGTTTTAAAATAGTAGTTTTAATTAATGACTAAGTGGTTGACATTTTGAAGCAAAATAACAAAATGCTTTCCCTGAATGCAGATTCCTAAATCAGGATGCAATGTGAAAAAAGGATTAAAGTTTCCCTGCACTACTTGTCATCATCCTGTCTGAATTTCAGTATGTCACCCATCAGACACGTGGTTCTCCTACCGAAGAAATTTTGCAGCCAGTCCATTTTTGTTTGCAAATGAAAGGCTTAGTCTTGATCTTTCAGCATTTACTCTCAACCAGCAGTTGCTGAAACTGCTCCTGGGCTCTGTAAATATTGTTCCACAGTTCAGTGTGCAACCTGAGCAGATAGATCATCATGTCCAGGACCGGCAAGTGTCAACGCAGTGAGAGAGGTAGTTCAGCTCTTTACGGTCTTTGTTAATAGTTGTTATATAAAATACCCTACAAAATTTGCATTACTTTAAATAAAATTCCCAGTCCAGGGACTGGAACCGTCACTCCCCCGTTTATAAAAAGTTTTTCCCAGAGTGCCTGGGACTTTTCTTGAATATAAAAATACTTTCACACATTTTCTCTTAGCACATCTGTAGTTACTGACACTGTCAGTTTGGAAGGAGGGGAGTGAGGCGGAACGCGTCGTGTCTGACCTCGTGTCCTTGGGCTGACGCCAGCCTGAGCCGCAGCCGCCCCGGCAGAGCGGAGCAGGGAGGAGCTGTGGCTGGAGCTCGTTACAGAGCTGCTAATGACTCTTAATTTTTGCTCAGGGGTTAATTTTTTTCCAGGGTTTTGGAACGGGCGCCTGGCTGTGATGCTGCACATGACGAGAAAGGAAATTGCCCTTGAATAAACATTTGCGCAATACCGGTCGAGCAAAGCTAAGGCTGGGAGAGGGTTGTTTCTACACGTAAATCAATGCAATAAAGCGCTGCTTGGGAAAATAACTGCTTAGGCTAAGGGATGAAGCTGGTCCAAAAATTGAATGGGTATGAATTTGTAGTGCATAAATCCAGGCTGAGAGAGGAGGATTTCTAACCTGTAGAACAGCTGGGTTCTGCAACAGTCTTCAATAGAGAGTGGTGGGGYAAGCAACCGAAATTATTTCGACAATGAAGCTTAGTGAGTTTATCAAAAGGATTTGTCCTCAGTGCTAATGAAATGAACCAAAAGCTTCAGGTCTGCTCCATACAAAAAAAGTCAAAAAAGAAGACGCAGCTCTTGAGTACAATTCACTTTCCGCTGTTCCAGTGAACACCTTACTGCAAAGCTAAACAAAACCCAATTTYACCCAGGGATTTAGTGCTGGTTTGATTTTATTATCCTGTTTAACAAGTGGGGTATGTGGTTGGCATCCAAAGAATGGAGGAGATATTTCCATTTACAGAAATAATACGTTTAGGTTTTGCATGCTAATAGTATGTTTATAATATGCTAATAGCAGTTTGTCTCTGCAACGAGATTCTAAGCTGTAGCATGACACTCACCTTGACGAGTTGTGCTGATTCTGCATTAGAAGCAGCAGCAGCAGAGCAGGTCTGCCTCTGACCTTGGCAGGGCATCGTCCTTGGTTTGGGTGTAATCTCCTGAGGCAGGATCCTGATACGTAAATAACAGGTAATCTAATATTTTAAATTTCACTACCTTGACCAGGAAACAGTTATCGGGTCTGACAACAGCCATCGCAGTCTGCTACATCTAAATCCCTTGCCAGAGATAAGTGAATCCTTTGAGAAGCACATGTTGTTGTTTATTTTAAACCATTGATGTGTGTGCGCGGATCCTGTTTTCTTGTAGGCTATTTGCAGCAGACTTCTGTTCCTTGATCTCAGCTTTTAATAGCTCCCCAGGCAATAAATGTATTTCCTTCCTCTGAGTGTTTGCACGATGACTTGTTCTATAGATTAGCCAGGCACTGTTCATCTCATGGTCTACCTATTTTCTAGTACCAAATGAAAAACAGTCGTACTTCTCTATGACTCATTTGTAACTGGAATAATCCACATTAATGTTCACTGTTGTATTCCTCTCTTTTTTTCTCTGACTTGTAGCATTATGTGGCGCTCTATTTCTCTTGGAAAGTTTGAAGTCAAATCTTATAATGTGCTCCTTCTTAAACTCTGGATAGAGACGTGCAGCCATAACCCCAGCTTAATTAAGTCTCCTTTTACAGAAATTGTAGTCGTTTTATGAATTTCATCATGACGTTGGCACATTTCACCATGTAATTTATAGAGATTTGTAATGATTCATTTGATAGGCATTGTCTGTGGATTTCAGTTCATCAGGGATCAGTAGAACTATAATTACTCAGTAATTATTAAATAACTTATTCACAAATTGCTGTGCCAGTGAAAGCAAATATCAGAGCAATTAAACAGCATCTACTTCGTCTAGGCATGCGTTACATACGTATGAGGATTGCAGAGATGAGGTGCTTACTCTAAACACAGTAGTAATGCATAGATCAGGCAAGAACGTCTATAAATGAGAATGAGACTTCTGTTCTGGAAAGAGTTGTCTACGCCTGTATTCCCCGAGCAGCAGGCAGCAGGAGAAGACTTTCACTTGGGAAACCCTAGGGGAGGTTAACCTGGAGGTGGTTAGGTCAGGAACCCAGCTTCCCCCTGGTCAGGGGGAGCATCTCTAAGGGCTGACCCAGGGCGTAATGGACCCTGATTGCCAGGTCCTAGCTATAGCCTGTATAGCCTATATATCGACTACGAACGTTAGCAATTTGGGTAGGTACCTGAAGTTCGTACCAACTCTTCCCAGCCAGCTCCCTGTCTCCAAGTTGCTGCTCTGTCGTAGCTCAGGCAGACTCCCCTGTTTTCCTGTTTTCTGATCATCGGGATGATGAGCTGCTCAGCCGCCTGCTGCTGCGGGGACTTCTCCTTAGCCCAAGGCTGCTCTGTGTGCCCGTGGGACGCGGCGGTCCCGGCCCCAGGTCACTGCTCTGAGTCAGTGAGAGGAGAACGGGCAGAAACGTGGTTCTTGTGTACCAGGACTTGCATCCTTACAGGTGGGCTCCCTGTCTGACCCCAAGTTAATAATATTTATTCCGAAATCATGCTCTGCTCCAGTGAAATGAACTATTCATGTTAGCCAAAGCATAAATGCATGATGTGATTTTAGTACATGTATGGCTGAGCGATACCTCTGACTGCACCAGAATAGTGTAAATGGCATTTTTGCGTGTGCAGAGCTTTATAAAAAAACCCCCCAGATTTATCGTATAAGTATAATTTAGTGTGGCGAGATATCTTATGGAAAAAAACCTGGGGAAAAAATAGAATTACTTCTGCTGGTTACAGAGCACAACATTTTATAGTGTTTCTAGCCCACAAATCTTTTATACAGCCCAGATCAAATGTGCATGGGTCAGAGCAAATGCTGCCGGGCATATTGATCAAAGGTCTGAAATATTGAGGTCAGCTCCTATAGATTGCATATAGCTTCCACTGCCTGCCAGAAAAAAACAAGTCTACCTCTCTTCAATATCCGGGTGAGGTGCAGTCAGCCAGCAAGTGGAAGCATTTTTATACGTCACTCGGTCTTTCCAAGAGAAGCCGAAGCATGGCTTAACGATATACTCCAGCCTTGCGCGGGATGAATGAAAACACGCTGGTGCTGGCGGAGGGTTTAACTGGGCTGCAGAGCTGTGTAGGAGAGGAAGGTGTCTCCCAGAAGATTCCCCTGCATCCAGGCTATTTTTATTGGAGTTGTGCATATTCAGAAGTGGGAGAAAATTAACAACCCTGCCTATTATCATGAACCTGGCAAAAGCATTTGTTTAAAAGTATTAGCAGTGGCAGGCATACTGCTATACACACAGGAAGGAGGTAGTGCCGTGGCATGCGTCGTATTGCATCTCTAATGTATATTTTGCCTTATTTACTTCCAGAAATATAGCAACAGTTGTGCATATTTAAAGAATGACCTCTGAGAACATGAATATAATTATTGGGAGTCAGAGCAATGCTAATCATATGTTTCTGAACAGCAAAAATGCTAACAGATTTCTAGACCTACATTATTCATGAGCTTCCTATTTATACATATGAATGAAAGACCAAGCTAAAAGGATGCGGACTACTTTGTCACTTTTTCTTCATTTTGTTATGGTCTCAGCAGCTGTAAAAATCATTAAAGCAGCAGTTTTCTCTGGAAAAATCAGAAATAGCAAATAAGGACTAATGAGCAAATATTGTTTATCCTTTATAATACTATAACTTGAACAACTAAATAAAAACATTGTCTTTCATGTAACTTTTGTGATGTAGACATAATTAAAATGTTGATAGGAAATAGAAATTCAATAGGTTTCTCTATTTGCTTCACCCTGGTTTTGTTGCCTAAGGCACGGACAGCACACAGGTGACATGGCACCAGGAAAGGGGCAGACTCATTAGCAGCCTCATTAGACCTTTGACATCAACAGAAGGTCACATTCAGTGTAGCACCCCTGACAATTGGGTTGTCTGTCTTTTCTGTTTCTTTGTCCATTTTGCAATTCGCTAATGCAGCACTGTTCTATAAACTTGGTTTAGAAGAGCAGCAGGCTGGGARGGGTTGAGTAAGCATTTAGAGATCAATTTCAGAAAACTCCTAAAATGTTCTTTTTTCTCTTTCATGAATAGAGCCA
Organism: Phoebastria nigripes; assembly: GCA_035582835.1. Taxonomy (NCBI): domain Eukaryota; kingdom Metazoa; phylum Chordata; class Aves; order Procellariiformes; family Diomedeidae; genus Phoebastria; species Phoebastria nigripes. The sequence continues at coordinate 742,363 of JAYKAV010002086.1, read as the reverse complement.
TTCCGTTCCCTCCATTCATTCTAATCAAAACCATGCCATTTATTTTAAGGCTTTTGCTTTTATGAGAATCTCCGTGACCGCTTACTACGCGCTGGTTGATCATCCCTCGACATTCAGGTGTGCTCCCTGCTTTGCAGAGAGCCCGCGTGTCGCATAGAGGGGGCCATGGCAGATGCTTACGTTTATGGATTGATGGGCAAACCACGACATACAAGTTGAGATGGGGGGGTCAGGCAACACAGGGACAGGTTAGATTACAACAGGAAGCTTTCAAAACATTTTCCTTAACTGATCGTGGTTAAAACAACGGCGGCTTCTTTTCCTTTTTGGCAGGCAGTCTGCCGTGGGTCTGGCTGCAGCCGCTCCTTGAGAAATTGAGATGCTTCCAGTGTGCAGGGGAAGGGAATTTCATAAATCGTATCCTCAATAGTGCTCTTCTGATAAAAGTTATAGGAAAAAAATTGTAAACCATGTGGAAGACTTCATAAATGCAGGTCCTCAACAGAGATTGCAAATTGGTTGTGCCTTTTATTATGTTTTATTTTTGATAATACTCATCAGTGTCTTGTAACTGGATACACAGCGCTGAGAGAAATGCTTTTCAATTGACATCAAACAAGCCCTATTGATGTATCTTCTTAGAATGCAAAAGCGCTGGCTGAGGTGTTTTTCGTTTGCGAAAGTTATTGTTGTATTTCAGAGACTGCAATGGCTGTCCCTAGGCTAGAAATGCAGTGCTTTAGAAATCTTCATCTGAAGGGGCCTCAGTTTCTTTGGAAAAAAAACATCCTCACGTGGCTTTTACATAGAGTAAGTAGTGTGTCCCTCATACCGGGGTGGCCGGACCGTTCTGATCTCCGTGGCATTTGGGCAGAAAAGCAGAGCTCCTCGCTGAGCAGCAGCTGCTGGCTCCTTTCCCTTCTCTTTAAACCCAGAGCGTCACTTCTCTCTCGGGYGACGTATTTGCTGCTGTGCGTCCCTTCCACACCCAGAGGTCACTCAGAAGGCTGCCCTACACACCCCGGGCGTGCGTGGGACTCGCCGTAGAACAAAATACTTCTACCTGGTTTTGGAGTTCTTTGCCTTTTCTCGACTTCTCTCTACACGTAACCTTCGCCATCTCCAAACTACCCGTAACCATATTTTCTTTGCAATTAATGAATGAATACTTTTGGCTATCCTGACCTAAGTGACCCTTTGCGTGGTTTGTTTTACGTTTTTCTCTTAGACTTGCTTTCCAGGAGTTTCTTCAGCCACACGTTGCATGGGACTGTTGAAGGCTGCAAGTGCTGAGGTCTGTTCTGAAATCTGTAAAGATTTCATTGTTCAGATRTATTTTTCAAATCTGAAAAATTTCATTATTCATTTATTCAAATTTATTTTTGTTCCTTGAAATCTGTTGCGCTTTACTTTTTCATTTTTAAATAGTTTAGTGCTTGTAAATACTAGTACAAAGATGTACTAGTGATGGGACCTTAAACTAGCGGGTATATTTTTGTGATACTCAAAAAGTAGACTGCAATATGAATGGGTGCTTTTGCCAAAATCCCTTTGCTCAGGATAAATTTTCCTGATTTATTCATTTCCTCAAAATACAGGCATTCTTGTGAAAGGCAAAGCCTCGAGCATATACCAACGTGTTACAGATGTGGAATTGTTGTGATAGGGGGGACGGGAACCTCGTACTCTTACTGGCAAGGATATCAAATGTGTGACCTTTATTTTAAATATTATTTTGAATGTTTTTAATGGAAATATAATTTTTGCTTGTTAGTGGTTCACACTCCCCCCAATTAAATTAAATTAAAATTTTTTTTTTTCACGCTATAAAATAGTTCATCCTACATAAAATATGATGATTCATTCTGGAACTTATTAAAAATTAAATAAATAAAAAAACTTTAGTAGACTCCAGAGTTAAAACAATGTGTTGTTTTAGTATCCTTCTTTAATTTTTCTTAAGAAAATCAAATTCCTTTACAATTTTAAGTAAAACTTTAAATTCATCCCATTACTTTTTCTGTGCCAGCTAAGAACACGTGTGGTGCTCAGGCCTGGTACTCCACAGAAATGGCTTTCAGTGAGTGCTCTTAAAACTTAACCTTCACTGGACTTCTTTTACAAGAGTACACTAAAAGGTGTCATTAACGTGGTTTTCTACAGGCTTAAAAATACTTGAATATTTATTGAAAAACTCCTGCTGTCAAGCAAAACCAAACTACTGTAGGTGTAGAGCAGTGAGGATTGCCGAAGGATGGAGTGAGTAAACTACCTGGCAATTTCAGGTCTCAAACTTCAAGTTAATAATTTTTTTTTTTTTTTAATGTCTCATAGACATTGAGCTATTAAATACTTATCATCCTGTAATAAAAGAACAAACCATTTAAATAAAATAAACCATTACTAGATAATTAAGGTGTAATAACTCAAACCTGTAGAAGAACTCAGATTGTAATTGCAAAATATTAATGGTGAGTAAAGACACAGAATAAATTAAGGTCATGTCTCTACCCAATCCACTTACAGTTTCCATCCAAAAGATTTATTATTAAATATGTTTTTCTATTTACCATTGTTCTCAAAGAGTGTGTGGCTTACCTAGGCTTAAAGACCTCTATTTCAAAATAAATCATTGATCTTTAACAAAGCTTATAAAGCTCAGGGGAGATTAGATTAAATAAGCCTGGTTAATTATCAAAGGTCATAAATGAAAATAGTTATGAGGGGTTTTTTTAAATTAATTAATGTGTTAGTATTTAATTGCCAGTTATATTTTCGACCAGATATTGATTCCTCCAATACATGGGAAGTCTAAATATTATTACAGCAAAATCCAACAATTTTACTGATGCAGACTGAAATGAAACAAGCTTTTTGTATTCTCCTGTTACAAAAGGCTCTCCTTATGATCTGTAAGCACGCTAGTCTGGTAGCATCAGGTTTTGACACTTTCTCAGATCTAGAAATTGCACTCTCATTAGATAAGGTGTTACTCATATTGAGTAAGCACCTACCTCCATCCTATAATAACATATCTCCTAAAGCTGTGCTTTCTCTTACACAGAGTATGCAAATGCCATTCTATATTAAATATGAATATCTAATCATGCCTTTTCAAATCATTTGTATTTATCTTAAGAAAACTCATGGGATTTTAAACAGAATATAAGTAGGGAAACTGTTTAGAATGTTGATGATTAATATCTAGACTGCAAAATACTAGAATAAACTAGAATAACGTTAGAAAGAAAAAACTAGAATATATGACAATGCTATGGTTTTGTCAAATTAAGTGTGTATCTTTTCTTGATTGTGTATCTGACTTCTCAGGCTTCCTAAGAAAATACTATTGAGCAGAATGGATTTCTATGCTCTCGTGTGTGCCATAGCCTCAAAGGAGATTTCAAGAAACATAAGTTTTTAGCTAAAGGCAACCTGAGTTTGTTCCACTAGTCACTTCACACTTGGGATCAAAATACCTGAAGAATGGCAGAAACCAATGTTACAAYGTTGAGGGCTACAGAAAACAATTARAACATTTCATAGTTTTTATTCGTCAGAGTTATTGTAAAACAGGTTAGCCTTTCTGTCACCGTAATAGGGAAGAATACAGAGAATAGAATTATATCTCAGACTTGTTTAGCATTGCTTTTTATTCTGAAAAACAGAATTTGAGTGTGGCATATGGCTTTACTCGTAATAAAGAATATTTTTCATTTTTAAAAACTGGTATCCTCCTAACAGTATCAATTGCGCCAACCGAAACAGTCTCATTTTGGACCAGCTGCAGAGTGATAAAATAAGCTRTCTTTGTAATAAAAAATTGGGTTCATAGCTTTACCTCAAGACTTCTTCTGTAATGGTCCCAGTGATGGGCTGGTGCTGAGCTCGTTCTGGGAGGGGGCTCCGGGGACCTGGGAAAGAGCATCGTCATTTTTATATTGCTGAGGAATTATCCTTCCCTAATGGATCGAAACGGTCTTTACGGTGGCATTAACATCCACTGCGAGCGACAGACAAACGTTGTTCGCCGGCTCCAACATCAGCAGAAACGTGCTCCCACATCTGCCGCTGAGGAGCGCGGGGAGAAGGCGGCTGCCACGCGCCTGGGCAGGGGTGCTGGTAAGTAGGAATAGAACTGTGAAGCCACTGTCTGTTCCCTGTCGTAATATGGAGCAGTATTGGACTGGTTCTGTGTCAATGAAAGTCTGTGTTTTGTGATTTGTGGCTTTTAAAGACCTTGATTTGCAGAGGATATCCTTACAGTCTTCATACACTGGGAAAAAAAAATATATATATTATATCTTAAATATTGTTAACATGAAATTAGTTACCATATTGAAAGCAGAACTGTGCTTCAGAAGTGATATCCACAGAGACACTTTGTTTTCTGTTACCTTGAAGGAGATCAGTTTTTCAGGGGAAAAACCATCTCAACAGGCGAAGAATGCCAAGTGCTGAGTCCAGTTGCTTGACGTGCCTTGTCATTTCAAATTTATTATTAGAAAAATTAGTAAATTCGCTGTAGAAAATGCAGAGACAGAACCAGCAGATGAAGACTGAGGGGTCTGGCAAGGAACCAGAAATGGGAAAGCTGTCAAAAGTTCTGCGTGTTGTTTATAGATAATGCACAGAAAGCTGACGCGGGGGCGCAGGGGAAGGAAGGGGAATGGGAGTAAATAACGAGCAGCCGTCTCTCCTTTGTGTTTGTGCCAGGACAAGGCATGGAAAAAAGAGAGAGGAGAACGAGGGCGTACGTCTGGCGTGGTCTCATGGCGTTCCGTATTTCTCCAAACTTCACATTTTTTATATCTTCACCATTGCCTTTCCCTTCGTGGATTTAATAAATCTTGAATAAAAGTCCTCCCAGTACGTGAGCTACGGCTCCAAAGGGGCCGCGTTAGAGACCCTCACCCGCAGCCCGGACTGTGACGGTGCTAGTGCTGTGCAAATAATAAATTAACTTGCAACACCAAAGAGGTCTCAGTTACTACATCTTCGTTAAACACTGTGAGTAACTTGGTTTTACCAAATGTCTTTTTAGATAAATTTTATCTTAAACTTGCAACGTCGGAAAACTTGCGGTATTTGCAAGTGCAGACTGAGATTTTGGTAGTTTTTCTCTTCTTCCCTTCATCRGCAGACCCCTCTGTACGAGACTGCAATGTTTTGTAGCTGGAAGCATCACGCACCAGTTTGAGATCTGTTACATTTCTGAACTCTTTTCACAGACTGCAGTTTAATATCAAAATTGTTTGCGTTACTGAAGTAGTAAATTCCACAGGAGAAACTGGATTCTGGAAAATACTGATCACGCTCTTCTTTGTGAGACACCATAACAATTACGTTTCAATATAATTACACGGAGCTGTGTGTGTGAGTCGCTATACCCTGTCCCAAATGGCTGATGAGCAGCGGACAGGGAAACGTGGCTTCGTTAGCAGCCAAGAGCGAGGGCCTCGTCATGACTCATGAAAAGGGATGTTTGAACTGAAGTATGCCAGCGTAAGTAGTAACGATGCATCCCTCGCTATAACGTCTGTGCATTTTCAAATGGACAGATATGAAAAATTTCCGGCACGTGTACCGTGGGCAATTCTGCGTCTGCTTTTGGTTGCTGGTGGGTTTGGGAGATGGGAAGAGGAGGTGGGGTGCTTGCTTGGGGGGGTGGTATGGTCTTTATCTGAGAGTCAGAGGCTCGTAGGCCGGTTTTCTGCAGGCAAYAGGCTGAAACAACGTATTGTTTACTTTTGCTGAGTTTTTCGTGTCCTCTTGGGGAAACAAAGGTTGGTTTATGCTATTAAGACGCCGGGACTGGGAGGACGCCTGGGTCAGTGAATCTAATCCCCTTATACCGCAGGCTGCTCCGTCGTGTAATCCCTTCCATAAACTAATTGAGTTTCCTCCTCGAAGGAGTTGGTTTTCCTTCGCACAGGCTCTGATGAGGAGGCAGCGTGAGGACAGCAAGGCTATAAAGGCTGCAGACCCACTTTGGATTTCTGAAGGCATTTGCTCTCGGTGCATTTGTTCATGCAAACAGGGGCTGATGAATTACTCGGTTCCTTAATCATATACTAGGCAATTTTCTAGGCATATAATTACAATTAATTGGCCTCTAGTAAACTAATAGTCAGTTTTCATTTACTTGCTTATTTTTACCTGCCTGTATCCTTTAATAGCTCCTTCCACCTGATATTTTTCTAAAGCCTTGAATGCCATGAAGTTGTAGTCGTGTGTGCTTACCCTCCTTGAACATATCTTTAATTCTCAGTCCTGCTGTACCTGCTGTCCTCCTCTCCCCATGAATTTACTGTTGTTTCGATAATTTTATGTGCAAACATATTTAAATCCCTCTGACCTGAGTATTCTGAGCTGATTGAATTTTGCTTTCACTTTGTTCTGGCAATTTCCATTTCCATTTTGTTATTCAGAATGCCATCTTTTAAGTTTTTGCTAAAACTGAAGCAAAAAAATTATTTTTAGGTCCATGCTTAATTTCTCTACCCTACCTTTGTGAACAGAGGTGCTTTCATTTTTCTTAAGGTGCCTATGGGGCTAAGCAGTGTTTTGCAGCAGGTTTGCTGTGGTTTCCTTTCCGAGGTGCCGTTCAGCTGGGCATCTGGGCAACTCCCTCTTCWTCCCTGCCCGGCTGGGTTTCCCAGACGTTGCTTCTTCATGGCCAATTCCTTTTGTTCCTTGTCATTTTCCTCCTTGCGCTGTGTAGCCTTTCATGGGGTGGTTTCCCATTCTGTTAAGAGGCTTTCTCTGCAAGCTTTTTTCTGCCTGGGATCAGAAAGGAATTTCTAGATACTATCTCCTTCCTTTTGGTAAAAGGCAACGTTAAATGTCCTTGACATTAAACGGCACCTCCTTGTCCCAGCTGTCTTTAGTAGCTTATATTCTCCAAAGATTTCTCTTTCAAGGATTAGAGCTGTAGTTGCAAGTCTGTGGGGTTTATTCTTCYACTTTATTTCAACTCACTCATCTGCTGATTCTCTAATGCCAGATTATTTCCAGCAGTCGGCTCTAGCGTACGCTCACCACCGCTAACCAAAACTGATTTTAAAAGAACATTACGTTTTATTTCTTCCCGTGACAATGTGGAACCTGCACACCTTATCCCACATTTCCCCTTCCTTCACCTCCGCRAAGCTGGGCTGTTACACCGGCACCTGTAGGTGCATTCCTCTGTTTAAAACCCCCCTGGTTGTCTTTATCAAAATCTGACTTTGCAGATAAAAAGATTTCCTTGTGTTGTCCCAAGAAGACTTTTCTCTACCTTTCTCAAAGTAATATTAACCCAGACAGTTTGTTTTACCCATGCTATCATCTCTTACTTCTCTGTACTCCATCACAACGCCGGCGTAGGACGCCGCGCTCCTCATGGAGTGCTTTCTACCCTGTTCCACCCCTGCTCCAGCCGCAGCTGCTACTCTGCGTTGCGCTGCGTTTGGGCACGCTTGCCCCCTTCCAGGACTCTTTGCATTGCTTACAGGCGGTTTTGTTATTTCTCCCTGGCCGTGTTCAGTGTCAGGCTGTGATTTGTACCCCCCTTCTGACAGCATCACTTAGCTGACAGCATTCATACTTCTTCCATGCACTCAATCCATCTGCCATCAAATACTTTATTTGCTGTCCTGTCTACGTTTACTTTGTTTTCTTTCTCCTCCTACGCACAGTTGCAAAGATCTCTTGAGCTTCTCCCAACCTTCCCCCTTTTTCTTCTTAAAGCTGCCCCAGTCAGGGATGCAGCCTCCACCCCAGAGGGTGGCTGTCACCGGTCCTTGGGTGTACCGACCCTGCTCCAAAAGTCGCTTCATGACTTCCACAGCTTTGCAGTGCGTGGCAGCACCTCTAAAGTGACAGGACAGGGGCTTCTAACTCCAGACTATCGCTGTGAAGTTCTCCTTTCCATGGTGACATCTCTGGCAGCATCCCCAGGCATTCACCCTGTGGTTGGTAGGGTATTTGTAAAGAGAGCTGAACCTTAAAAGGCAGTAAAAGGCATGGTTGTACACTCTAGAAAAAATTAAACTGTCTTCTTTCATCAGCTTTTCCCAAAGTGTACTACTCTCTTTTGGCTGAATCTGTTCCGGCCCGTCTTCCTAAAGGAGTCTGGGTTCCTGGAGGGGCTGAGCTCTGCCTCCATGGCACGGTCRCTGCAGAAGCCCTATTTGAGCATCCCTGGCACCTTGCAGCACAGGAGAGATGCCCACCACAAGTTTTGACCTTCTTGCTTGCACGTCTACTGGGTGTTTGAAGTTGATGGTGGGAATTTGCCCCCTTATCCCAAACCGGCAGCAGCAGTCGGTCTGCAAGTGCAGCCACGGGACTGAAAAGCAAGCAGCCTTCCCAACCTGGCAGTGAGGACAAAGACAATTGCAGACTGGCAAGTAATATTAAGTGGKTTTGGGCATTAGTACATTTAGACCTTAACAGAAATTACCAGTTTTCCGTATAGGTTTAGCAGCCAGTGATGCTATGCCAGTATCCCTATGCCCAGGGCGCTCCTGTTTCTATCTTTTTGGTCCCAGCTTGAATTAAAGCTCTGCTTTAAAACAGCGAGATGCTGTTGGCTCACACCTGCCTCACCAGAATAGGCAATTCTGAAGATAACAGCAAGGATGCTGCATGCAGCAATTCAGACAGCACCAAGTCTATAAAGGGCAAACTAGGAGGTGGTGTGAACACATCGCTTTTCCTCTGGTTGAAACAAATGAAAAAGATGTTATTGTTTTCTTTATTTAATTATTAATTATATTATAATTAAATTTTATTATAATTAAATTTTATTTATTTTATTTGTATGAAACAAACCTAAAAAGGTCTGCTCAAGGAGAATTCTCCACTGAAGTCACAGAAATGGCACAGAATATCATGTTTTTCCATTATACTTGCATAGTTTTTTTCTACAACCACCCTTGAAAATTTGAGCAGCCCTGATATCGTAGGATTGGGGTCCCAGCAAAATGAAGTGCAGATACTACCACTCTTTCCTACACATCCCTGCCTCCCAGTGTTACTAAGAAGTCATTAATATATTTTAATTTTTATGAACCAGCCTAGCATGCTTATAGGGAAACCAGCTGGTTTGTTTTCTCTCTATAGACCTGAACAATTTCATGAATAAAGATTTGCAAAGAGTTTTAGAACTCAAAACTAGAAATATATCCACCTCTCCAATTCCTTGATCTAATAATGTATTTAAAAAATGAGATTTTTGCAAGAATAATACATGATATTACCGCCTTCGCTTCCAGCCTCAGTRATGGTACAATTCTGTGACTTTATGCTACCTTAAGCACCTACAATTAAGTCTAGATCCAATGTTTCCAAAAGAAGCACAATCCTAGTAAAATCCCTGCTGGTTTGGGTATGGTATTTTGCCTTTTAATGAAAAATTGTGCTCATCGAGTATGTTAATTTACTTGATTGTTGYAAGGAATGTTGTTATTCTGCAGCAAGAGAAACCTTTTCCTTTGTGGGAAGCCATAGCAACAAGRAGGATTGACTCCTAAATTCACAAGAAAAAGATCCTGTTATTTTAGGGTAGCCAGAAAAATAACTTTTGTCGTCATTGTACAATGCATTTGAAGCAAAGGTGATAATTATACAGGAGAAGCAGGATGTAATTTCTTAGAACATAAAGAAATTATGGAAGAAATTAAAGACCACTAAATCAAATTATTATAAAACTTATGAAACAGTCATTAAAATACAAAATCGAGGAATCCTTGATAATTCTTTGTTTTTTCTGAGTCTCTCATTTTAACACCATTTCCTTTTCTCCTGCTAAAATCATGTTTGCTCTATKCAGGAGTACAACCTTGTTTCATAGAGGACATGTTTTCTAGACAGCTGGAAAAGTTTTGTCATATTGCATTTCCCTTTTTCCTCTCTTTAAGCACAAGCAGGGCTCCTTGGCTGGGGACATCCCCCCACAGCCATGCAGTGCTGCCCTGCGGCAGGCTCTACCCCGGCAGGCTCTCGCAGGCTCCCCATGCAAGGAGACATCAGCCAGGACCTTCACTGTGCCTCTCTCCTAAGAAAGCAGAATTGGTGTCCTAAGCAAATGGATTCAAACAGGACAAGGGGTAATGGTTTTAAACCAAAAGAGGGTAGATTTAGCTAGATACAAGGAAGAAATTCTTTGCGATGAGGATGGTGAAACCCTGGCACAGGCTGCCCAGAGAGGTGGTRGATGCCCCATCCCTGGAAACATTCAAGGTCAGGTTGGACGGGGCTCTGAGCAACCTGATCTGGTTGAAGATGTCCCTGCCCACGGCAGGGGGGTTGGACTAGATGGCCTTTAAAGGTCCCTTCCAACCCAAACTATTCTATGAGTCTATGAAATACATCGCTATGGCTATTGCACAGTTTCCTAATCCGTGCCAATGTAACAAAGCCCGTGTTCTTTTAAAAATCGGGTATTGCTGAAATCAATTTAGTTCATCAGTCTTCACTGTGCGATCGTTATTTCTCTAGCTTTCTGTAATTTTGCTTTATATCTGTGAAATATACTGGGAAAAAACCCTGTTTGCACCGCAGTCAGTTAAGCAGAAACCTTCATCTGAAGCACAACACAAACCCCAGAAGAATCTTCTTCTATCATTTATGTCCTTCGCTGACTTTGTGTCAGCCTTAATGTCCTGCAGTCCTGCAGCCCGGCACCCGAGCACCACGGCAGGGTGTACAAACTGCACGTCCCGTGGGACGCTCCCGGCCGGAGCAGGATGGAGAGCACCCTCATCTCCACCTTTCCTTTCCCACTGCCCCAGTTGCTATGGTGGGAACCTGTGAGGGACTTCAGGGGACTGACCGACAGACCTGTCTGTCCACAGCTCTCCCTCTCTCCATTGCCAYGTACATAAACTGTACAGGGGTGGGAAACCTCGATACTTTAAACCCTTTTTATGTTAAAGACTGCTCAAGATGTCACCAACCCTCATGGATTTTAAATTTCAAATAAAATTGTAAAGTTGGAGTAATACAGTTGAAACTCCATTTTATTTTAAAAATGTGATTTGAATTTATCAGCGACAATGATGTATTTGTCAAGATGCCAAATAAGTATTTTTAAGATTGGAAATATTCATCTGTATTAGCAGAATTCTTAGCATCAGTAATTTGGTAAAGAAACTTCATAACTTTTTGTTTGGGAAAATCTTTGTCTGTTATTTCACTTAGAATCATTTTTGCATCATATTAACCTGAAAAGTAATTGTAGGGGAAAAAATGCAAAATTGGACACGAGTGGAGAGTGTGTTCAGCTATTACCTGCACATCCATTGTTGTCAACTCGCTCACATATTTTTTCATTAGTTTCTTGTTATAGTCAAGATATGGTCAATGATCTTTTGAGCTTGGTAATTTTCTTAAATCTTTTTTATTAAGCGTATTGAATTGCTACATTGAGATGGTATCTTGCTTCTGTGCAAGATTGATTGGGACTGGTATTTCATTTTGCATAGCACTATTCAAAGCTAATAAAAAGGCACAGAAGAATGAATTCTAAAGTAAAATTATAATGAAAAGCTACAGGTGATTTTTTCATTAGACTGAATGCTGGAGAATTGTGCTCTGCTCTTAACTTTTTCTGTTGTTTGTATTGGTTGCCCCAGGTGAAGTAAACATCTTCAAAATGTATTTGATGTTTCTGATAAATGTTTTCTTCTGGAAAGACTTCAATAATTAAAAAGACAGACATGTTTAGAAGTTCACTAAAGCACAAAACTATTACTTAAAAACATTCTTTGTTCAAAATTGTTACCCTGACTTATATTCATCATAAGAAATTACCTCCAATGAAGTGAGCAAAAATCCCTTTTTCTAGGCAGGCTTCAGTAATTCCCAGGAGAAACGATTTTGAGCTTGAGAACTCCAAGGGTGGCTTTGCCAAGGTGGCAGGCAAAAATATGTGCATATTCGGAGTGTGGTAGTCCTGATGTTGTATTCTGGTGACACATGAATGACGTGGCTGGGCAAAGAAAGACACTGACGTGGAGTTCATAGGCACAGAAGTCTGGTCGGCTGCATGTTTGTCACAGGCCTGTGATGGCCAGCCCAATCTTTAAATAAAATTGTCGTGTCTGTTGCATGACTGTTTTCTGTCTCATTTTGTATTTGTCTTCCATGTGTGATTAACGCCCAAATGTTCTCTTTTTTTTTCCTTTTCCCTTTTTGTAGAAATTATTGAGCCTACTACCTCTAGTCCTGTCTCAAGCCCAGGTCAGTATCCACATACATTCACGAAGTATGTTTGGGTACTTTTTCTCAGGGACTCATGACTGATGCATTCCCATATCAACAACTGGAATTGATAACGGGCAGCTTTGTTGTGGTAGTGCTGGACTGTCTCCTTCCCGTCTTTGTGCATTCATTGGTTTGTCTTCCCTCCAGGCTTCATATGTTGTCCTCTTCTTAAATTTCCCCTTTTGAGAGAACCCCTCCCCACATCTCTGTTTTTGTCCCATTCATTCTCTGTCCCAGGGTGATGCAGTGGATGTACGCAGAGCAATTACTGTGTTTTCTCTTTGTGATGACCTGACTCTTCTCTGGTGTCGCTGTAAACATGAATGTTGGTTTGAGGCTTACAAATTTCTTGCTGTCTCATCACTGAATGACCCGTAGGATGGATCTAAGACCCCGTTGTGAGGTCCTCCTCATTTTAGGGTGCCAGAAGGTGTTCCTGGAGAGCTGAAAAGCCTGCCCGTGTGCTTGGCAGGTGGTGAGATCTCCTGACCGTTGGTGGCGATCCCCCATTTTCTCAGGGGTTTCCCGTTGCTGCTCCCCAGCAGGACACCCTCAGTGGAGCCGGTCAGCCCCACGCAGGCTATCGAACAGGGGCTACCCTGCCCAGATCTTGTTGAAAGGTGGCCTTAGGGCAGCCTGTATCAATATTCCCAACCACTCTCCAAAGGGTTTTGAAGGGGTAAGTCATGAGTCTCACATACCTGCTCTAGCTCCCATTGCTCTACACTAAACACCTTCCCCGGGATGCAGTTACAGGGTCAGACCCAACAGGTTGATATTATTTCCACGTGCATAATACGGTAAGACGTGCAATGCTCAGGTCTCCTCCAAGGAGGGATCTCGGAAGCATTATCAGGATCATCTGGGGGACAAACACAAGTAGAATTTTCCTCTAGCAAAACCTACACATGAAGTATACTTTCATTTCCAAATTAAGATTAAAAGATTAGAAAGACTACGCCAGAAAGCCATAGCGATTGAGGTAATCTACTCCCCAGTTAAAAATGCAGATTAAACAGAGAGTTACAAAAGAAAAACTAGGCAGGCAGCAGACTGATCCACCCACCTTAAAACTTACAGGAGTAGAAAGACAAGTGTATAAATCTTCGGTGCTTTTAATTAAAGGGCTTAGGAAAGGCAATCTCTGGTGTCCTCTGCGGAGACRCTCGCTGTGCACAGATGCTGCCTGTCTGCCTTCCCGCGTGCCCTTCTCCAGCACCAAGTTTTCCAGAGCACTCTGTCTCTTTTATGTGCAGAGGACCTACTGTGTCTGCAGTGCAAAGCTGCTCACGAAAGCGACTGAGCAGTTTACGCGTGACCACTGTTCATCACAGAACACAGCAGCAGGAGTAGGAGGGGAGGGATGGACTTAACCTGCAAAAAGCTGATAGTGTTTGTAATAGAAGTTCCTATCCTTGTGATTTTTCACAGTTGCTTTGGACTACCAAGCAGTTGAAAATGAGCTAAGAAATTATTTTTATAGCTAACAGAAGCTAGGAAGAAGAAGAGAGTTGCGGATGATATGGCAATCGTGCAAAGTAGCGATGGGAGAACCAGTCTATGTGTCGTTTAACACTGGGTTTTGTAATTGGTTGAAAAGTCCCCTTAGGCTGATGCTATTCCAAGCTCTGTTCGAGGAATGATGGTTTCTGTTGTATGGTTACGCTTGGAAGGGACTCTAGTAACATTTTGGGTTTTAATCTCCATAGGTAAGCACTACAACACGGAAGCACAGTCTTTTCTCACTTTAAAAAAATTGATGTTCAAGTAATATAGCTTTGAGATGTGTTTGAATTCTTGCTGTCTGCAGAAATTTATGACAAATGAGCAAAATTATATGTATTTTTGGGGAGCAGGATGGAAATGGGGGAATGGAAATGAATAGCGTCCTTTTATAATGAACCCTGCCTTAATTCTGAGAGCAGAGTGTTAAATAGAGAGGTCTTTTTCCAAAGGACAGTATGAATTGAGAATATGAAAGCCTTTGAACACAACAGAGGAAAAATTTAGAAGAAGCTGAAGTTGCAATAGATATGAAACTACATGAGCCAATCCAACTTTAAATGACTGAGGTGAGGACTCTGAGGTCAGTTTGCAGATGAAAACCAACATCTGTTCCCCTGAAAGACAACAGGAAGGGTTTTTTTTAAAGAAAAGCTCTCAAAATGGATAAAAATTTAGGATTGAGTCCTTCCTCCTGGAAATCAGCACTGGTGTCAGCAGCGGCACTGCCATTGAAATGTTCTGTTTGCCTTACATAATTAACTAACGCTGTGATAGTCCCTCTACTTTTCTAATTTTAGTCTGGTAAATAGCTAGATAATACCATCACTATTGCTACGAAGTTATACAGCTGCAGAGGCAATTAAAAAGTTTCCAGAGTGTCAGAAACCGAGTCCCTCATGTGCTGCAGTATCAGCAGAGACGACAGTAGGTTGGGCTGGGAGATCGTGGCAGAAAACACGGTTTATTTGTCTGTAGCTGCTTATGACAGTAAAATAAGATTTGTGACTTTGTTTAAAGTCAGCCCAGGAGGTTTTAGCCAGCAGCACCCGTTGGATCTCTGTCTGTCTGCCCTGCTTTCCCTCATGCAGTGACAGGAATACAAAACGTGGATAAACCTGTAGAAACTCATTTTTCCTCACGTCTTGCATCAGTCAGAATACAGAGCATCAGCCTACTTCTTTCTTAATCTAGGCTTTGCAGCTAGTGGGTTAGTTACTTCTGTCATTTACAACTTCACTTCATTGCAGCTTCAATGGATGTTTTTCCTGGAGAAGGTTTTGCTGCTGGAAGGAGACAGATCCTCCTCCAGTGTTTCAATAACGAGCCAAAAAACCCAAAACTGAGTCAATATTTAACTGCAGATAGATGAGGGAGAATTGCAGGCCAAGGATCTCCCATAAATCAAGGTAAATGACTGATGGGATGTTCAACATTATCATCACTGGTAGAGTTTTCCAGGATCTTTCTTAAAGCCCAAACTAGGAAGTTACTTTTTGTAGAAAGTGAAGAATCTGTAGTAATCCTGAAGATCTTGAAACCACCTTCTGTTGAGATTTTAGTCCAGCTCTGAATACACAGTAATTATCCTATTCTCAAAACATCTTTGAAAAATATTTTTCATTGTTACTGGTGTGTACGAGTATATGCATATGTATTTTTGTATATGGAAGGAGTAATGTAGAAGGAAAATGTCACTGGCATCTTAAGATGCTTAAACCTGGAGCTGCTACTGCCTCTGACTCCTACAGGAAACTTCTGTGCAAACTCTGTCAGCACTGAAATTGGTACATACAAAAGACCTTTCATCTCACCAATTTTCCGTCTCATACTCAGTATAATTACTCTAATGAACTGCTTTGACCTTCCATTGTTAAAAATTGTTTATAAGATGCATGTGTAAAATCTCAGCGCAGGAAGTTTTGTGACATTTTCAAGATGTTCATAAGCTATGTGACAACATCCCCAAAATGTCTTTCAATGATTACCTATAAAAACCATTTTGATTTWAAAAAAAATCCTTAAGGATTCCTTACAGTTCCAAGCAATAGGTGACAAACCATTTAAAATATTTACAACTAATGCAAAACCAACACCGTGTTTGAGAGCCGTAGTGACATACTTGTGCATTCCTCTGCTGGAGTCCCTTTTTACATTTGGCAGTTTACTGTCTCAATTTTAAGCGACAACGCTTAAAGCATGTAGAATTAGCTGCAAAAGTGAAAAAATTTGGGCCACAGTTGGTATCTATTTTGTCACCATTGCCAGGAGCTGTAGTTACTTACAAATCTTTCATCCTTTAGCGTAATTAGTTCACAGGTGGTGTCTTGAAAAGCCTTTGAAGATGCTGCTGAATTCTTAATGCCAACTAAATAAGTAACAGTGACAGGTCAGAGAGAATAACTGAGGAATCTTCTTTAATTAATGATTTCATATGTTATAAGGCACTTTTATAAAAATTGGTGTTGGAGAGTGAAGGACTTACACTTATTTAATTTTCTCAGGAACAAAAGCATATATTTAAATGAGCACTCTGGGCAGGTTGGACAACTCCTTGAACTTCAGTTACTTCTCCCTAATGGGCTTTACTGCATATCTAGTACGTTTTAATATGCTAGAATACCAAATAATACCTAATCTCAAGCAGACTCTATTTGTTTCATACAAAACATGTCAAGCCCCCATTTTTTCTCTTCTTATGCAGTTGCAATTCCCATTTTAATCAATAAATGATCTGCCTAAGGAAACTCTACAGGGTTGGACTCTGAATCTCAGAATTTATGGCATTCTTTCTTGCCATTAATTTTGTCTTTACGTGATGAAAGCACCATGTGTCTTAAACTAGGGATTTTTGCATGTGGGCAGCAGACACATTGGTACAGCAAATACTGGAGTAGAGATGAACCCTGAGGCACAAGAGAATGATCAGTCTTGAGAAACAGCCGGTCGTTTATCTTCATCAGCCAACACTCAAAATATTTTCTTTCTCTTCCCAGTTTGTGGAATTTCTTCCAAAAACTAAACGAGTATGAAAAGATGATCAAGGCTAACAGATCTTGGATCATTGCAAGTTTAACTTCTAAAATACATTAGAAACAGATGTCTGTTTGTTCAAAGTGCTTTTGACTCTCAGTGGCCACTTCACTGCCTCCCAAATAATCCCACCCTGGGAAGGAAGGCAGGGTCTCCCAGACTGCCCTCCATCTCCTTCATTCGATGGTTGAATCACCCTCCAACACCCAGCAGAACACCACCATAGGTTCTTTCGTCCCAGTTGACAGACATACATAAAAGCATATATAAGGTTACTAAGACTTGCTATGAGTAGGTAAGCATGAAACAGGTAAACAATCTCTAAAGAAAAAAAGATCAATGTATCAGTCTTATTGGTTCATTATTTTAAAGCTTTATGTTCATAACGTATTATGGACATTTCTGTTGCATTTCAGAACTTCAGACAGATGTGAAATTCCAGCATAGTTCTCTCCGCCGGAAAAAAATCATTTATATATTCACCCAGCATTATGCATCTGCACACTTTATCTGGTGTGTAATGTGTTACTGTAGGAACATGCAGCACAGCAATGCAGGTTCTTAAACCAGGAACGCTTAGAATTATGTAGCGGCTCCACTGTGGAAAAGAACTCCCTTCAAAGTATTATATTCATCTGCTGTCAGAAACAGGTGAACTTTACATTTCTAAATCATTCTGTGAAAGCTGCATCCTCAAAGTAAAATCTGGAATTAGGTAAATGTTTCTGTTTAAGGAAAATGCACGTTTCAAATAACTCACAGTGTGTGCTCAGTGACATTCTGCAATATTTAAAGACTGCATCATTTCAGAAGACTGTTTGAACACAGTAAATCATAAGTATACTATTCACTGCTTGCTGAATAGATGCATCATTTAATATCAAAAGAGCTACTTTCTATCAGCTGAAAAATAGGATTAGAAATAGGTCATTTTTAGTCCATTGATTCCTTCTCTCTAAACCAGTATGTAAAATGCAAGAATATTTTTTCTGATGTTGTATTGCCTACATGCCTTCTGTCATGGGGGATTTCAATATTAATGAGTATTTCCACAAATCGGAGACGTCCACTTAAGAGGAGAAGCTGCTCTGACACTCACCGATTTGTCTAACCAACAAAATCCAGGGTTTCACACAGAAATGAGAATGCCCAAATATTTCAGAATAGAATACATTGATCAGTTTCCTGAAATTTCACATTTTAACCAAGAAGTGCTCTTGAGAAATGCCAGGAAAGCAGTGCAGGGACATCTGTGAAATAATTTCTGTTGTCTCTGAAAAGGTTAGAGGATGTGGAAGGCGGACAGAGATGCTCAGCTTACTAAGCTGTTGCTGCTTCGGTGTTGACCCTTTCTCCTGCCCGAGTGTTTCTGATGCCGAGTGATGAGCCGCGTCTCRCAGGCTTGGTTGGCAGCCTGAGCCCGAGGCTCCTCCGCGTTTCTGGGGGGTGCTCACCGCTGTACGTGATTCCTGGGCTCCAAGGGATCGGTGTCGTTGACGTTGGTGGTTTATCATTATACGTAGTCAGTTATGGTATTGTAAATGGCACCAGCATTTGTTGTATGTAAGCGTATACCGTGTAGGAACTACAGCATGGGAACCAGCCGACCTCTGAGACACGGGGAAAGCTCTTGTCAGCACAGCACTAACTTCCCACAGTTAATGTTATCTTAAAAAGATAGATATTGTTCTTTATAGCTCTGGCATCTGTTTATTAAATATCAATATAGATAAAATGTGTGACCATCTCAGTCCGCGTCCTTGAGACATCTCCCTGTCTCAATCACGCAGTGGTACCCGATGCCATACTGGTGGTGGGGGAAGCCTGGCAGGGGATGGACTCCCTGGGACGGTGCGGAGGCGCACGGGCTGGAAATGTCTGCTCTGAAGGCAGGCTGGGGGTAGCAATTCATACATCTAAATTTTGTTCTTCGTCTACAGACGTGATTTAGGCCTACGCTCCCAAAGTATGCCGGGAAAGCAGATGTTTGCATATCTAGCTTGTAACACAGTAAGTGTGACTCCATTCAGGTCAATCTGAAATGTGACCAAAGCCGTGTATTATTGTGCTCTTGCAGCAGTGTAGCATGTCGTGTGTGCAGGCAGCAGTGCCGCTTTGCAGTCCTGCACCGGCTCCGAAAGGGCAAGAAAAATGCACAGTGCAAATCTTCCAGCTTGCAACACTGCAAGACATGGTAAAGCTGCTCTAAAAGACCAGGCATATAAGGACATGCTCTGATTGAGAAAAGAGAAGCAGGAGATTCCAGAATGTGATTCATTAGCAAAAAGAGAGCAGTCTTTGTTTTTATTTATCACATAAGGGTATGTTTTATGTGAAGGTTTTATCAGCCAGAGTTGGCTGACTACAGTATTTCTTACAGGAATAAATATGCATATATGTGTCTAGATGAGATGTGTAGCCATGTGCAGAAATTTAAAATGCATATATAACTACTTATCTATAACTTCAGGGAGGGTCCCAAGTCTTCACAGAATATAAAAGAGCCTACAGCTATAGCTGGTTGGAAAGGATCTGACAAACTTGGGGTGTTAAGGGAGGGAAGGCTTGGGGGAATAGGGGACTTGTCAGAAAATGCCTATTTGAAATCTCCATGAATATGTCAGTTTTAAAGAAATTCAAATAAAAGCCTGTTGAGTTTTGAGTGGAAAAAAAAATACTGGCTTCCTTCCAGGCTACACGTCTCATTCCAGGCAACACTTCTTTTCTTGTCTTTTCACTGTCTGAATTTCTCACCAAATGGAAATTTCAGTTTCTTGCCAGCTGCATCTAGAGTATCTATGCAACATCGACATTTTGATGCAGTTGCCAGCAATATCTCCAGCTAGGGATGAAAACCAACATCCAGAGATAGTACAGGATCGGCCATTTCCTTATTCTGAACCTAATGTTTAAAGGCGTATCTTTGCATCTTTATCTTTCCTTACTAAATACCAATCACAAGGCTCAGCCTACCAAACTGGTTTCTAAACTGGTTTTGGTCCTTCTTTAAACTTTCCAGATGAGCTCTTAAACATGCCATAAGGCAACACAAGAAAGACTCTATGATGTGTTTTTCTTCCAACAGTCTCTTCTGTGTTAAAGAAAATAGAACAAAAATTCATAGGTAAAAACATGATAGTTGGGCCAAGCCCATGTCTCTCAAGGAGTGCRGTCATAAAAGGTTTACAGAGCAGCTCTGAACAATTAAACAAATAATTGTTCTATCACAAGTTGTCACTGCTCCCAGGAGCGGTGCCGTCTTGGTTTTATCCTGCATTTGTGCAGGACTATACCATTATTGAAGACGGACCTTCCTCAGAATAGGAAATGCTTTTGAAGGCACGAATACACCAGTGAGGGCAGTGGAGCAGTCCCTGAACATTCAGGGTGGCTTAAACAGACTTTGACTATGAGCAGACAGAGGTTGTTCGCTTGTGGAGCTGAGTGATGAATAAAACAAAGATGGTTTGCTCGGAGCTGGACCAGGGCTCAGAATCTAGGCTATATACTTTATATTATAGATCAAGCTGCTTGCACAGTGTCCTGCTACACCGTGACCTTTGCTTTCTTCCAGGCCCAGCTGCTAATGAGAATTTATGACCCGAATACCAAAATTTAAAAATAAACAATTGCTTGGATGTAGGGCAAATAAACAATTGCAAGGATGTAGGGCAATCCTCAATGTGAGTGTGGCGGTTCCAGAAGTCTGTATCTCTGAGCAGCAAGTCTTCATATGAACCTTACCCTTATTTATGAGACACTATATAGGTGGAAGGAAACACGTTAAGAGCTCAGGCCCAATTTACTGTATGCTACTCCATTAATCCAGTAAGGTTTACAAGGAAAACCACTTTGTAGTTTTTCCTGTGCTTTGGCACCTGTTCCTGTACATGATTTTCATTAAGTCCAGATTTTAACTGAGCCTCTGAATTTTATGGTGCCACAAAAAACTGCGGAGCCATCTGGTTAAAGATGGTTTTCATTAAGATGAAAGTTTTGCAAAATATTTTACCATTTTTCAACTGCTGAGTCAGACATTTTCATAAGGAAAAGCTGTTGGCATTAGGCAGCAGAAGGCTAACCCAATGGATGAGTGGCAGCCTGCTCCCTCCCACCCACCCGCCTCCGTATTGTACCACATCGTGATCGGTGACGTTGGGTGATGCTGGGATGCCTGTCGTTCCAAACACCAAGATGAAATGATTGACCTTGACATCTTTTGCACGTCCTTCTTCTCATTTTCGAGGTACAAGACTTAGCTTGCATTTCTCTCTCAATCATATTCCGCAATGGCAGGGATGCATCCCTTTGACTGTGAAAAAAAAAATGGATAGAACTTATCCTTCTTAATATCTCTGATTGCAACAGAAATGATTGCCTACCATTCAGCCTCCTTATTCAACAAGCACAGTATATAAAACTGCACTGAATGAGTTTTCTGCCAAACTGAGGCAATTCAGAGAACAACTGGGTTTTGAAAGCTCAAGAGCGTGTTCACTTGAATGAACGGGGTATGGATTTTATAATAGGAAAACAGCGAGTAATTTGAATAGTCTGCAGTAAATTGTCAAAGCAAAGCACTCTGGTTATAGAGACATTTCAGGAATAAGCAGTGGCTGCGATGTTATTTGTAAGGTTTCCATACCTACAGTCTCCTATGCCCCCCCTCCCCAATGTACAGTCCCATTTAGTGTTTCATGTCAAGCGAAGAAGGAGCTGTGTTTTACAGAGAGGTAGAAATCCTCAGCCTGTTAAATGCAGATTATCACTACCCAGGTCTCATTCAGTTATTCGGAAAGTTCCTTTTGTAGAAACTTGAAGGATTTTAGTAGTTAAAGGTTATATGCAGTACAAACTGGCAAAAAAATTAATTGGTTTTGGAGCAAAATGTATCTTTCTCCCACGTGTCTCGAAGACTATCAGAGGTGGTTTTAAAGGCATCCAAGTCCACCTCTGTCTTCCCAAAAGCACAGCTCTTTAGACAGGCATGACGTAGGGTATACACTCAAAACAAAGCACCCTTAATTCCGAGAGAGGTTAGAAAGAGGGAAAGGTTTCGTCACTGACTGCCAGACTTTACCTACTATCCGGAGGGGAATATATATCATTTCCCCTGCTGTTACTGTTTTTTTTAAGAATATGACATCCATAACTACTTTGAAAGTTGCTAACATTCCTGCCAAGTGCCACGTACTGTTTTCTGTCTTGGCTTTCTAAATCTTGATTTTGAGCCAAAATCAATGGCGGAAAGAAATTGCCCACTGCCTGGCTGGGAAACGTTTCTGACAGTCTGTGTGTGCTGCTTTCTCATGAACAGAGGGACACACACGATGTCAAGTTTATCTGATTGCAACCCACAAATACAGCGCTACGCTAAGAAGAGCTGAGCCGCAGCTCACCTACAAGGCGATTGCTGAGAATACAAAAGAACCTTTTTTTGGTGCTTTTTGTTTTCTGTTTCAAAGTGCATTTTAATGGTGTGTAGTGTATTTCTACTGAAAAGACCAAATTCCTGACTTCACAAGGGTGATGAGAAAGGGGATGGAAAATAACACGCAGAAGAGACTTTTTGCAGCTGTCCTCAGCCACCCAACCACTCGGCAACTGGCAGCAGGGCCAGGGCGCAATTGCAGTCAAGGGGCCCTTTGCAGCGTGAGCTCGCACAGCAGAGTGCAGTGCTTGAGCATCTTCCCTGAATGGTCTCTCTAACCTTCTTGCACACATTGCTTAGAAAATACATCTGTTGAAGTTAACTCATTTTTCACCAGCACCTTTCCTTGCAGCCACATTGTGTCTCCTCCCGTCAGTATCAGTGGTCCTCCCCAGGCAAGGGATGGAGAGGCCACGGTGACACAAAGCATCTGCACAGCAGAAGGTGTTCAAAAGGTGCAGCTAGCAGGAGAGCCGTCCTGCGGATAATGCACTCCATGCACTCATCCCCTTCCATTAATCAGCATTAATTGGGAAGGGGCCTCCCACAGAGGCACCACCGCTTTCTTCTTTTTTTTTTTGCTAACTCCACCAAAATATTGTACTAATTGGTAGAGATTTTCAAAGCCATGAGTCTTAACAGGAGTTTCATGCCTAAAGCTCCCAGTCAGCTTTGAAAAATCTCAACTGTTGGGTTTTTTTTTTTCCTCTTCTGCGTAATAACATATGCAAAGCTGAGCCATAATGTCTCCAAAATCCTCTGGATTAAGCTGAAAAGCAGGTGGGTAAGGCTGGTGCACAAAAAGCCTCCTGATGCAAAATCCTCCACCGGCTGTAAAAGCCGCAGAGGAGAAGCAGCATCAGCCAGGGAGGGTGGGGGGCTCTGCAAAGGGCCCCCCACCAGCCCCACGGTTCGGGGAGCCCCAGCAGAAAGCCAAGCCAGAGCCGCTCCAGAGGTGAGGGGTTTCATTCCCCCTCGCCCACGCAGGAGGTAGCTGCAAAAGCTCAGCATCCTCCCGACGGCCACGCCAGCCCCTGCTGCAATCCTTCATCAGAAAAGCCCCAAATAATTAATCATAGGGAACAGCGAATAAAGATAAATTGAACAGCATATTCCAACACGATACCCCTGGTTAAAGGGTGGAAATCTGAAAGTACTTTGGGAAAAAGAAAATCCGTACATTAATGAAAAGTAACAAATACTTAATTAGATTATCCGTGCTTTCTGTATATTTTGTGGATGGACTTTACGTGATGTTCATTAAGTTCTCTTAGCTCCCAAATGGTGGACCCCAGAATTAAAGCAACAGCTTTAAAGCAACAGCTTGTGTCCCTGCACAAGCAAGAGGCCCTCTGCCTTGAAGGATTAAACCTTGTCACAGATAGAGGAGGATGTATATGAAATTCATATGCTTCCATTGGTGTTGTATAACATACACATGCGGAAGACCTATTTAAATTCATTGAAATGAGGACTCCATAGCTAGTCACACAGAAAGGAGGGTAAAAGAGCTATACAGTCACAAAAACCAATTAAAATAAACCATCATTTCTAGAGTCAGTCAACAGATTTACACGGTTTATAAGCTTCTCTTCACTTTCTCCTAGAATCAACATCTTGCAAGTAAGGATAACTGTAGACACAGAAAAGCTACTTGGGTAGCTGAGTAAGAATAGCTACAGGTGTCATTTGTACATG
Source organism: Phoebastria nigripes (assembly GCA_035582835.1). NCBI lineage: Eukaryota > Metazoa > Chordata > Aves > Procellariiformes > Diomedeidae > Phoebastria > Phoebastria nigripes. Next base: position 718,446 of record JAYKAV010002086.1, on the reverse strand, counting down.
AAAAAGGAAAAAGTTGTTGGAAGGAAAAAATCTGTTTTGCTAAGTGCTGCTGGGAAAAGGGTTTGTTATACTCAGAAAGTTAAGCGTATGTTAATGACAAAAGGAAGAAATTGTATTTTTATAATTTGCACGATGGACTTGTTCATAGGGAGCACAGCCTGTTTCACGGAGCCTCACGTACCGCGCAACAGCCAAATTATCTTAATGGGGGGTGAAGTGACAGAGGAGATGGATGCCTTCCCCTTGAGTCATTCTCTGATAAAGACACATTGCTTAGCTGCAAGATGACAAACTATACGTTCAAAGTGACAAATCATTTAATTAAAATTTACAAGCGGTTAAATACTGTTTGACCCAAATGGAGGCAGTTATCATGAATCAATTTTGGAGGAGGAACTCAACTTCTCAGCAAATCGATAGCTCACAGCTACAGTACCTGGACACTCTCTGCATTTCTTATGTGTGGAGAGCCCTTTTGCTGGCTGCTGTAGAGTCTGGTCCAGAAAAGATCTCAATCAAGTTGAAAAGTAGTAACAATTTTACTTAGGCGGTGTTCGAACACTCTCAAGTTTCATGAATAGTTGATGTCATGTCAAGTGTTCAAGAAAAATGCTCTTGTATCTTAAGAGCAAATAGCTCAGATTTTGATGAGTTATGTTTTTTCATTGCATATACAGGCCGGTGGAAATTGCAATCATCATTCATGAAAAGGCTCAGCAGTTTTTATTACAGGAAAGTAAGGGTGGCCATTGCATTTACTAACTAATGTAGTAAATGTAAAATTGCCAGGGTAACATGCTTTTTTATTTATGCTGCTGAGCACATAATGTGCTGGTAGTTTCATAAAAATATGTATTAGAGGTATTTCACATGCCAGCAAGCTGTAGATCTCTTTTATGTATATGACTTATCCAGTGTCCTTCTATTTAAGACGTACCCTATTACAAAGAACAAGATTAAGCAGTATTGACATACAAGACAAACTCGAGAGATAATACCAGTCTAGTCAGTTATAATTCAAGGTGGCACCATACTTTAACTCTTCTGGATTGGTAAACAGTTCGACTTTGTTATTTATTTCATCCATCACCTTATTATAATAAAAGCGCTATTAATGATTAATTGATTGGCTATTAGTGCGGTTCAGCAGTAGACATCCATGCATCCCTTTTTTTTAATATACCTAAAAAACCAGAGCAGTACATACACTATGCAGAAATATGACCAAGAGAAACCCCAAAGAAATGCTTAAGAAAATCAGCAGAGTAGCTGAATAAAAAACACATCTTTAGAAATCATCTGACAACCACCTCACTGGAAGATTTGTTTAAAGGTTGTCAGCTCCTCCAGCAAAAAAGTTCCGTTCTCATACACAGTCACCAAAAAAAAGGCAAGAAATCATGTACTAACCTGCTTAACTCAATATCCTTTGTCAAGATCAGAAGAATGATGTTGAAACTGTCCAGAAACTGTAAAGTTCAGTGTAAAAAATTATCATCCACAATGCTATATGACATTGCCTCAATGTAGCAGAACCAACAAAATCTTCATGATATATGAGAACTATCAAAGGTTGCCACTGAATACATAGATTTAATATGCTGCTTAATTCAAGAGCTTATTTACAATGTCACACTTCATTTTGAGGAAAATGATTCTGACAACCAATCATTTAAAATATAGAAAGAATGTTTTACAAAAGGTCAGAAGTACAAATATTTTACATATTAACTACTAATAAATTCATTTCCTCTAGAAGTTAGAAGGATCAGCAAATGTCTTCAAAGCTATTTACAATATTTCAGCACAAGACCCAACCTCTAATTACCAATGTAAGCTGTAAATAATTGTCAAGTATGCAGATGAGCCAAAAATTCTATCAAATTAAAGTAATTAGCTCCCAAGTCAAATTTTTCTGTCGCATTAAAATGCTTTTCCTTTTCTCAAATGTGACACTTACAAATGAGGGCAACATTGTCAGAGAAGCAGTTATTGTAGGCTGCCAAAATTGTGTGCATAAGTACCTGAAAGCACACGCCATGCATATTACTTTCAAAACAACCTGTGTTTCTCAGCAATTGACTTTATAACTCCATAGTTTGTTAGAGCATCACACTTCTGAATTGGGCAAATTTATCAAACTTGAACCCTTGCAGGCGACTCGAAAGTTACACACTTTGTATGGAAATCTGAGCGTGGTTACCTGTCATGGAGAGCCGCAGTTCTTGGCTCCTCTTGGTTCTTCTTCACTGAAGAACCTTTCCAGACCACATGGTTTGGGATACAGGTGAGAATTGGGTCCCCCAAGTTACATACACAGGGATGGGGGAATGGGAATGGGTGGCTGGCTTGCTTGTCCCAGTGCTTTCCCTAGTGCTTTTCTAGTCGTCTTCTCAATGTCCTCTTAACCGAAGCGGTGTTTACCATGTCCAGTGGAAGATCATGACCCATTCTCCTCTGTTTAATTTTGGACTTCCATGCAGCACCCAACGTCAGCCTGTTCTAAGCTTGATGTCTTTACCCTCTGTGTACTGTTTTCTATTTAATTTTAAGCTAAACAAGTGATGATTGTTTTTGTTGATTGTTATTGCTACAGATGATAACAAAATCTGGGCTAGATGTGTGCTGTAGATATGTAGATAAGAAGGTAGTCCCAGCCTTGAACACATCACATCCGAAACCAGCAGTATGAGCAGAAAACTGCATAATATCATGAAATAATTTCATTATTTATTCGTCCTTTTCCTGCAAGTTTCCCTTAAAATTATCCCTTTCTATTGCTATCCCCCCATACCTCTACAGTTGTTGCTATGCCACATCTTCCAGGCAAGACAAAAGGATTTAGACTCAAAAAAACAAGCTGGTTTTGTGGTTTCCTTTACCCGGACTGTGCCAACAGCAACGCAGGTGAAGCACATACGTGGGAGGGAAGGGTTTTTACAGGGTAAGGGATACTCTGGTAAGATCTGTAGTTGAAAGCTATAGTATGTCTCATGACATAGAAATGTGTTGTACTTATCACGTTAGCAAGCACATCTGTCTGCTGAGTACTTCTGCAAAATAAGTAAGAATTTTTTAACTTTTGAATAATGAAAAATAGGTATGCTACATTTTAATACATTTTTGCAAATCTAAAATAGTCTAAAAAAATTGCAAGTTTCAAATACAAAGCTTGTCAACAAAAAAAAAACCAGTATACATATGTGCTTCAGAAACAGCGTGTACATCACACTGCAGATATACAAAAGGTCATCTTTCTAGAAGCAAAGCTTGGAAGATGAATGTGCCGTCCATATTTACTCACCGTAGTGTAGCTCCAGGGTTAGGTAACCATACACATCATATAAGCCTACAGAACATGGGACCTGCAATTGCCTAATATGCTAAGATTTCACATAAATAAGTTCAACAGCAATTAGTTCTGATATCAATTATAAAGAAGCATTTTAAAGTAATGGAGGGCTTCAGTAGCTACATCATTTAGAAAACTGATCTAGAAGTGATTTCATGGTTCATTCTCAAGAATGCTTGAAAAGACGAGCTTCTTTTCTCTTTTCTACAAATTTTGAGTTTTTCCATACATAAACTCAGAAAAAAATGGTTCTCTCACCAAATCTGGGGCAAGAAGGACAGTTTGGGAGTTGTACATTTGTCTTTTGGATTACAGCTTAAAATACACAATAATTAAGAATAGTCCCAATTCAATATCTATTCAGAACTTGTGTCTGAGTCCATGTATGTCTCAGAACTAGGATACCTTTACTGAGATCTTGGGAAATATGATGAATCATAGAACAGCCCAGGTTGGAAGGGACCTCAAAAGATCACCTGGTCCAATCTTTCGTGGTACATTGGACTAGAGGAGGTTGCCGATCCTGTTTGCAATTACCATGCACCATCCCATAGAAATACAATGCAAAATATTCTTGTATCTGACCGCTCAGTGCGCAGTGCTGCAGTATCTCCCTGCAGACACGTAACTAGTGCATTTTAAATCTGAGGTCATTATTTTTTACCATATCCTTTCCTATCAGAGCTAGAATATGTTATTCTGGGCAATGAACAGCATTCTTGTAAGTGGGAGCAAACATAAGCTGCATTTCCTGGCTTTGCTGACTACACTGGTGTTCTTAAATTATTTTCCTGCTGATAGATAATAGGATGCTGTATATTGTGCTATCCAGTTTACACAACTCTGTATCGAGGCGTTGCCTTTCTTTTACAAAGCATTGGTGATTCTGAAATCCAATGGAAAAAATATTCCGTCGTGTCCAATTCTCAGTTCAAGGAATTAATGCTTTAGCCAGGAAATTCAGCAGGCTTCAGACGTCTATAGAAATGTCTTGATAGTGAAACTCAGGATATTTTCTCTAGGCTGTTCCTTTCCTTTTTTTTCTGGCAATGACCACAAGGTCAGGCCCCCCAGCGTGCATCACTAGATGGAAGAGGCTGGTTACACGGACCGGCCCATCTATTTAAGCAAAAAGATGCAACACCRTGTTATTTATTGCAACACCACGTTATCTATCGGCCAGGTTACACAGATGTTATAATTTTTATTTCAGTACTATGCAATTGTGTTCCAGCCTACTAAGCACATACTAATGGAAACATCTGCAATTAGGCTACAGCTTGGGGTTTTCAGCAGGGGGACAGATTTTGGTTTGGGTTTTGCTTTTTTGCCTAGAGGTGCTTACAGACAGATTGCATTTCTGAAGCCAACCTCGTAGCTTTGCCTGCATAACCAAGCTGGGGAGACAGCAATGTGATAATCTCCCTTGACTTTTGTTAGAATTTTGAGTTGGAATTTTCACCGTTTCATGGACTGTTTTTATTAAATAGGCCTTATTTTGCTAATGAAATCCTAGATAGTGTTTCTAGCTCATTAATACATAGTAGTAGATCATATAACTCTGACTATCAAGCTATGCTAGCTATGCATTTATTCAGCTTTTCTCATATATGCTCCAAAGAGGCAGAGTGGATCTGATTGCAGGAAGCACTCTTTGCTTGGCCTTTGGGCTAAGTAATAACTTTTATTTGAAGGCAAAGTTATTTGAGTCACTGCAGATAACCTTACCAAAGAGATTACTGCAATAAAACACGAAATAATATTCAAAAAAATCTTTACTTTTTTTTAATAATCCTTGGGTAAATTATTTTTAGCACATCTAAAAGAGGAGAGGAAAGCTTGGCAAACTCAAAGAAAATGGAAATCAGGTTTTATTTCAAGCCATAGAAACAACAGTGCCCTTTAAGTTATTAATAGTTATAATGTGGGAACATTAGTGATAATTATAGCCCTTCAGGGTCTGATCCCACAAAGAAATGGGGTAAAACTGCAAGTTTATGTAAAGTATTTGAATCTGTTGTTGTTCGTATTATGCAAAAAGAAAGAAGAGAAAGAGGAAGGAGACTGGAAGACGGTGCTTAGTCTAACGAAGTGCAACCACACACGAGTTGTGCCTGTGGAAACAGGGCGGTGAGATCCAGGAGGAGGCAGCACTCATCCAAAGATAAATTTATCCTGGGAATAAGAAAATTCCTACCCCTTCAGAAGTGCAGCTGTAGAGAAACCTTCCACTGATTGCTCCCAGTGGAAGACAAGTAACTGCTTTTAAGATAGATCTTAAGATATTTATGAGGGAAATCACAAGACACGATGCAACAGCAGAGCTGGGTTTGATAAGCCAAGAGGCATATGCTAATTATCGGTTCCACAGCTGCGTTCGTTTTTCTACAGGAATTAAAGATCTGTTTAAAGTTTTCTGCGCAGTTTGCATACAACGGGCATGTCCTTAAGCCATTGGAACGAACTGAGAGCCAATTTCTAGGAGAGGGAAATGGAGCTGCAGCCCGTGCCATGGACTGGGGAGTTGCCTCCAAGAGCTGCAGGCTGAGGTGACTGGTCTTGGTCTCTGCCACGAACCACCCTCCCTTTCCTCCCGTGGAACCTGCTATATCTCTGGTTCCAGAAAGAAATTAAATGTTTCAGCCACTGCTAATTATGATGCATTTCTGGATTATTATTTTTTAAAGGCCCAAAGAGGCCATCTAGAAAGGTTTCTTCCCACAGGCAAGAGAGGGAGTGTCTACTGTTATTTTTGACAGATACTTGTACACACTGCTCTTAAAACTCTGCAATGATGCAGATTCCTCATCCTTTCCGTGCAAGCCAGGGCTAAGTTTGCCTTCATAACCATTCTGGGTCCTACCTGCTGCAGGTCAGACCTGTTGATCTTGTTCCACCAGCTACAGACACAAGCAGATCATTCCCTTACCTTCTCCAGGGGCAATCCTTATCCATCTATCCCACAGTTGTTATTAGGACTCCCTCTCCCCCTCGGGTTTTGAACTGTCCTGCTGTTCCAAGCTTTCCTCCTCGGTGAGATGTTCTCCTTGTTCTTCTCTGGGCTGTGTCAGGTCAGTCTGTGCATCTCCCGAAGTGACCCATCCACGCCAGACACAGCCCTCCCGTGCTGAGGAGAGCAGCAGCACTACTTCATAGGCTGCACTTCTATTTACGCACCCCAGAAACATATTTCTCCTTTCGTAGCAAGGTAGCATGGATGATCCACTGTAACCACAGATGCTTTTCTGAGGAATTGTCACAGAGTCAATTCTTCTTCTTCCAGTACACGTGCAGTTGGCTATTTTTGTTAAAGAGCAGAATGTTTTTGGCCTTATTGAATTGATTTTTTTTTTCCCCCTGGTCAAAAGATTTCTCTTAGTAACTCAGTTTATTTTTAATTTTAATCTGCTCTCTGAAATGCATGCAGCTCCTTCTCATTACAGCACACCCAGCTTTGAGGTTCTTGCATTAAAATCCCAGCTCGGGTCACCTTGGGACGGTCCCTGTATTGCTGGCAGTGCTAGAAGACTTTGGGGGAGATGGTTTGGGACTGTCGGTGACTCGGTGCACGCTGCTGTTTGTTCTGAACAGCTATGTTCAGGCTCAGTCTGCTTTGACGGACAGCGAGATGTCTGCTCAGTGCCATCGATTACCTGCTCCGCTCCACGCTCCGGACAAGGCGCTTGGCTGGTTTCTCCTGTCTCCTTTACCGGCTAAAGGCAGAGGGATGAGGAGGTGATCCGGTTAAGCACAGGGTCCATCCCCGGACTGGGGCTGGTATCTCCTCCGCCTGTTAGAAGTCGTCTCAGAGCTCTGAGGCTGGTACACACCCGCAGTTCTGGAGTTCCTGAAAGATACTTTATTTGTTCCAATATGACTGCACTTCTCATCTGTACAAAGAAATTTGAGATAACTTGAGTATAAAGGATGATATATAAAGCCAAATTTTATTCTGTTCCCTCACAGTAATTTTCCTCATAAATACTTCTCGGGATGATGAAATATTCCTTGCAGTAGAGACCGGGTATGTCAGGGCTGTACTGTTTTATCCTGTTAAACACTAAGGCACTCTGTGTTCAGTGCCTGCTTCATTTATCCTATTAATGTATTAGCAGGGTTCTTTTCCTTTGCATTCTTTAATGGAAGGAGTTTTTTATTTGATGTGATAAGTGTATCTGTGTCTAAATGAAATTCCATTAAAGATATACCGTACAACAATGCATAAGGGTTTAAAATTGGGTTTGTTTTTGCAGCTGCAACAAAAGCATGTCTGCACTATCTGAAAGATTAGAGTGAGCCTGCTTTGTCTGAGCAGCACTATTTTTCTGATTTTATGATACCCAGAGACATTTGCTTGAAGAAATAACTTGATAGACAGCAGCAGGTGGGGAATCTATTATTTACACTGATTATCTRCAAAACAGGCTTTTGTGTTAGGGCTGCTATTGTTAAAGAGTTTCTCTATATCACCATTGCCCATTTTTCATGCGTTACCTGAATCCATTGTAAATACAGAAATATGGAGTAACAAAAACGGTGCGTGCCTGGCTCCCACGGAAAAGCCCACACTTACAAACACTGCTGAGTAAGAACAACAGCAAGACCATACAATTAGAGTGAGCAATAACTACAGGGATTTTTAGGTACCACTGTGTGATAACTGCCTGTAAATGGGGACTTTTCTATTGGCAACCGTATGCTAAAATTTAAAATGCAAGTTTGGAAACAAATCACACCTAGGTAATAAAGTTGTAACAATACCTTTTCATTGTGAAAACAGTAGCAATATAAAGTGCTTACATTCAAATGTGTTCAAATGCAGTAGTTTGGGTTGTATCACATTTTTTAATGATTCAAGGGAGTACGTAAACAGAATGAATAAAAAATGTTTATAGCTTCTGTAGGTCTCTATCACGTCACTAATACTTAGATGCTGAACTCCTTCAAAAAGCACACAGTGACACTGAGGACCACAGTGATTCCTTTGGCACGTGAAGTAAAAACATCCAAAATCAAGGGKTTTGAGTTATCATCAGGATCTTGTGCCTAGGTTTAAGATATCCCATGTGCCTCCCCTCTTGGAGAGGGTTTTTTTTCTGTTCAACAATAGCATCCATTTAATTAGAATTAAAAGGTTATCTTACCCTCTCTCAATTAAGTTACCCAAGTTTTGCCAATCCATCTGTAACTTTACATATGATCAAATCACCATTTACAAGTTTGAAAAATCAGAGATGTTTGTTTCTCTAAAATAACACCCGGTTTTTTTTATATTAAATGTTTTGCTGTGAACAATAACCATCAGATTTAAACCTGGATTTCTACGAGAAAAGTCAATGACATTTTGGAAAATAAAACATTAGATTTTGGAAGCTGACAGGAAGGAGGAATGAGTTTTAGAAAAAAAAATACAATTTTAGGGCTCCATTTGTTAGCACAGCTTTTGAAAGTGGGTTGTTCATCGGAGAGAGGCTTCTGAGAGGTGGTTGACCCAGGCAGGTCTCAAGGCAGTGAAACTGAGGAAAAGCAAACAGGAGACAGCAAAAATCTTAAAGGTAACTCGATTCAACAACCCCTTGGCACCATCACCGCCCACGGAGCGTGGCTGCTCCTCGCTGCTGCCCACCAAAGCTCTTCCCAGCCCAGGACCGTATTTTCCAAATGCAACTCTGCCGAATTGATGGCTGGATCTTTAACCGCATCTTCTTCAGCCTGAGCATGGGATGCTCTCCTTTTAGAAAAGAGAGCAATTCTGTTTGCAAGATAACACGTTGGTGGTGAGTCAACCCAAGGGGGTTGGAGGTGCTTCCATATACATACTATATATATTGAGATGCCTGCACTAAGTACTTTTGAGAAGTTGCTGACTTTGGAAATGCTTTGTTCCAGRTTGTTATTTGAGAACAGAAATTAAGACACTTAAAAACCTTTTGCACATAGTTAACAACCTCCATCRGTTATGGTCTTGCTTTCTCTATAAGCTTAATGAAATGCAGCTGTTAAGCGTTCACTAAGTAGGTCTAGTTTGAACAACTGCAAAATGTGTCTGGCATGCCCCATCACATTAATAAGCAAGCAAAAATCATCTTGCTTAAAATTTACATTACTGTGTGTATTTTTAGCTGGTTTTAAATTAGTACTTTGCTGTTCACAATATTTAGCATGAGTTATTTGTCGGTGTGTGAGTGGGTGGAACGGGAAGGGTGACTCTGACTATTGGGGAGGGCAGGGAGGGAAGCGTGTCTCTTCTGCTGCCTCCTTGGACATCTGTTTCCACAGCCAGGGAACCCAAATTCCCAGGCAAAGATCCCCACAATTAGGAAATTACAGTGCTGGGTGGCTGCGCATGGGTGGTTATCGTGTTTTGATGGCTTGACTTTCTTTTTAGTCCTGTAAATATCRTATTTTATTTTAACTCGGTCAGAATCAGTGTAAAGAACCAGTCTCGAATTAGRTACAGAGCATATCACAAATGGGGTCTTTATGACTGAAACAAGAAATGCTTCTTTCTTATTTTCTGTGCATACACAGAGATATGCACAAACACACACGGGGATAATATTTCACTTTAAAACATTGCTGGTGGCATATCTATCTCAAGTATTTAAAATAGAAGCTTTAATATTTTAGTGCAACAAATAGTTGGGTTTTGCTTCTGCRGTTATAGCAATAATCTTTTATTCTCTGTATTCCTATTTTAAGACTCAGAAAATGCTACATTATTCATTTAAATTAGAAATAAGAAACAAATCAGCATAAGCCATTCATTTTACAGTTTCTGCATCTCACAGCAGCCTTGTGTGAATGCCAATGAACAGGACCTGACAATACCCCTCTCTTATCCATTCCGTCGATCTAGTGGGGGGGCTCATCTTCCGAATCTTCCTGCCAATGCTCACATTTCAGAGAATGACAAAGCCACTCTTTTAAGAACCTCGCAGTTTTTGGCTATATCCTCTACAGCTCTATCTTAGAATAAGCTGAAGAAGTTGCATAAATCCATCCAGGCACAGTTAGCTCATGGACAGCTTTTGCAATATTTCCTGTCTCCTTTCTCAAGGATTTTCGGATATATTTGTCTCGGTAGCGCTGAGCAACTCCTGGCTAGAAGATATACAAAAGCAAAATTCTACCCAAAATTACACCCATGCGACCCAGAGAATGGCTGCGCAGGCATTAACAGAGCAAAATTTGGCCGTTCCCTATCCTAACGTATTGGATGTAGATGATGCTATATGGAGGTGGTGTCCCCCGGCACATTCCTCCTTTGTTCCCAGCATAATCCTTGTCCTTACGGTTTCGTGAGCAAGGACTGGGGAGACAAATGAGCACTGCGCACAGGCGAGGACATGTCCAGTGGCGTTGAGCTGCCTCGTCTAACAGTTTGTCATACTCAGTAAAAATGTTTTTCAGTGCCCCGTGAGCCATCACATAAAATGTGTTTCACTTTTCCGAACGCCGGGGCTGCATAGCTCTTCACTGATTTCTTCCCTTGACTTTCTTCGCTGGGATAAGCAAAACATTTTGACCATACCTCATTTATATAATAATCTCTTGCAAATGTATGCCTCTATTTAAAATATAAGCGTTTTGCATTTCAAATGCGTTCTGGGGATGTTGGYCTGGGCGGTGCTGTACGTTTTTCTCATTAAAAGGAATTTCAGTGATTCATACCCGTAACAGAGGAACATCAGACTGGAGAGGACCTTCTGAGTCACCACATCGAGCTCCCAGCTACCTCCGGCACRGTCCAAACGCATTTCAACATTACTTAAATTATCAGCATTTTCCAAGTGTTATTATCATGGTCAAAGCTCTGTTTAATCAAAGTCTCCATCTGGCACACATTTCAAAAGGGCCTCCTCGTTCAGATTTATCTATTTAACTTCACTCGTGAATTTTCCATCACTGTAGATTTCCTGTCTCGGGCACTTAGCCTTGAGGATGATTGCATTTGCATAGGACTAAACAAACCGGTGTCTTCGCTGATTCATTTTTACACAAGATTTTAAGGTTTTGCTCTCCCAAGGTCAAGCTTTCTACAATCCTGCCTGGCCGCCGAGGCACAGAGTGAGGTTTCTCCTCTTGACAAACTTTCCTTTGGYCAAAACACTCGTCAGCCTGTTCCAGCGCTCTCCAAGCAGATTACCTCTCCTATCACAAGCCATTGCTTTCTAATTCAGTCTTTTATAGACTGCCGACCTGCCTCTCCAAAGCCATAAATCCTCAACGAGCTTCAAGTGTAACAATATTTAGAGATGTTATCTGTAGGACTCAACTGAGCCTTCAGAGTCCCATTATCTTACAATCTTTTCTTTTAAAAAAACATTTTTGACAGCCCAGTCTTTTTCATCTTTTTTTTCTTACTGCTTTGACCTTGAGTTAGTTTATTCCTTCCTTCTCTGTGTATTTTAAATGTTGCACAAAAAACTATTTATTAAGGCTTTCCTATAATAAATCATTAACCTGAATATAGTTAAATGAAATGCTTATTAACATCTCTCTGCATAATCCATTTAACAGAATTAGTCTTGCTTATTCAGACAACCTAAAGAGGTCCGTGCTTTTGTCTACAAGGCATCAGCATTAAAGCTTATAATTATTTCTGGCTAATGCAGTCCTTGGTGTTAGGAAATGTTGGTTTGCACATTTCAGCATCGTACTTTTCCTAATCTCTTGTATTAATTAGAGATAGTGATATAATATTACTTTGTTCCTTTCTATTCACCGCCAGGAGAGATGTCTGAATATAATCCTATCTGTGCTAAGAGTGTGCTTAAATATTTTCACAACTGTTAACTGTTATAAAACATTAGGATTATGTAGAATAATCACTAAATTAGAAAAAAGGAGAGCTTGATAAGAGCACATGGACTTCAGAGGCATGCACACAGGGACCTTGGCCGGCAGTCGTGCTCCGACAGCGGTGGAGGACACGGCGAGTGCTGACCTTAGCGGGGGTTTCTCCTTCAGCAGGACTGTGGCACCATGTAAATGAYTCCCAGGAAAGATGCTAGATGTGGTCTTGTCAAAAGTGAGAAATGGACCCGTTTTTATCGATAACTAATAACACAGGGAGTTACAAAGCAAAGGGGGGAACGGGAGCAGAAACTTTCTCCACATGTTTCTGTCCCTGCTGCAACAAGAGCAACAGCTCGCACAGATCTACCGATAATTTTAATGTGTTAAGGGAGATAAGACGAGCCTGATAATGCTTATGAGGACACGGTGCAATACGTGCACACAAAATCCGTTTCTGTAACCTACTGCTCTCTGTCAATATTGAGGGCTGCTCTCAGCGGTGTACTGCAAATCCCAAGGAGCACATGGCTCCCCGCAGAGCTCCGCGGGGGAAGAACCATCTTCTGGGAGATGGCATGCACGGGGACCTGCCAAACCCCACCGGGTCCCTCCACAGCTTTTCAGCCACGCTGTCGTGTGCGCGGCTCGGCTTGGCACCCTGCCCCTGCCTTACCAGACCAGGCACCGCAGACGAGGAGTCTCTCCCCCAGGGATTTTACAACCAGTTCCTCTAGTCATACATGGATGGCGACCAACGCCTTGAGTCAAACATGGTGACACCCAGACATCGCTAGTGGGACCGTCAGTGCCCGTAACCCTGCTCGCAGGCGCAGGGCTTCATTTCTCCATTAGCAAGAAAGTAAATTATTATGCCTCAATGACTGAAGCTGATATATTTTAAAATTATTGCATCTACTAAATCCTAGGTCATTTTATATTTCAAACATCAGACTTCTCATCAAGCTCATTTTAATCTTCTTCTAGATGGAAATTCACTGTCTTTTAAGGTACCGCTACCACGGCTCTGAACTGAATTTGCACCGTCAGATCAGCACAAGGGGAGCCAAACAATTTGACCTTGGTTTCTACTTCAGATAGTTACCAAAACATTGTTCTAGATGAGCATCTTTAGCCAGATAAATACCTCTCTGCAGGCCAACCGCTGTTCTCCTTCCCCTCTCTGTGTACCAAAAGCTTTACACGCTGTAAAATCAGTTATAAACGAGGTGCTCCGTTACAATGGTGGTGATCGGTATTATGGAAATGCCCAGGATAGCTGCAGATGTAATCATGGAGTCAAATAATTCATGCTTTTATTTAATACCTAATCATACGTACCTCCACCGTTATCTCACTCTACAAATATTAAGACTGCAAGTGTGTGTGTCTGTATAAAACAATGACATCCAATGCTACGATCTCCGTGGGGAAAAAAAAGCAGCTGTGAGTTTTATGCTATTTTCAAACATTTAAACCTTTTCATTCATTCCTAAACTAAGGTTTTTAGTCTGACATAGCGAACCTTCAAAAAACCCCTATGAAAATTACCTAGTCCAAGTACAAAATGACCTTGCCTAGCATTACGCAGCAATGATAATGAAAGCAACGACTACTTAGTACTTATAAAAAATAATTATTTGTTCTAGATTAGTGACCAAGCAGACCGTACTAAGAATCTTTAAATTTTAGAAGTAAGTGTTTACTTTTTAAAGTTTGTAAAACACCACAGAAGAGCTACAGAATTTTATTAATATTTGGGAACAAAATTTTCTTTTGCCAGCAAAGCAATGGGGTAGCCACAGGAAAAGTTAATCAAAATACTGAGGTGAAAAAGAAAAGGACCGCAAAAGCTTATTAATTTTTAAGAATTTTTAAGAGCCAAGCACGACGTTTTAAACTGTGTGCCATCCAGTAGACTTACCGTGACATTGTAATTGATGCAACCCATTTGCCACTAACACTGAGAGAGGGACATCTGCTTATAAATTCACTTTGGAGACTAGAAACACTTGGAGATTTCCAGAAGTCAAATTAAATTTAAGAGGCATAATGATCTGGCAAGACTTTCCCAATCAGTGAGTCACCATCCGTCATACCTGAGGCAACCGGGTGTTCCCCAGCTGAATGCAGAGGCAGCGCCCTGCCCGTTTCTGCCAGCCGCGCTGCCCGAAGGGTGCTCCAGTTCGGGCTGCTGATTATAAAAGGAGACTCTTAAAGCAAGCCGAAGAGCAGTCAGGCTTCTTCCACCGACAGAAGAATTAAAGGGTTGAAGAAGCGCACCACGATGCCCATGCTGAACTGCTGGTCCTGTGCAGGCAATATGGCAAATGTTTTCCAGCTACTGGTTCCAGTTTGAGTTAAAATAGCGTGGCTTTTTAAACCTGCAGTATATGGTTCCAAAAAAGCCCTTTGAAGCCAGTTTCTGATCAGTTYGCCTGTTGGCACGCCATGGATTTTGGGGACATTTCCACAATGATAGCAATGCCTTTGTTCGGGGAGACTCTTGGGGCCATGTGGACGCAAATGTGAATAGCTCCGGGTTTATTTTGGTTTTCTATAGCAAATGTCACTGCAGGTCTCAGTAAGTGAAACTGTACCCAGCAGGTACTAATCAGCAGACCCTAATGCCAGCAGGCTCGCACCAGTTTGCCCTCTCGAAAGAAATCTGAGGAAATGGAACAGGTATTAGAGGGGCTGGAGAATAATTTTAAATTTCGGCTCAAGCTCTTTCAGAGCATCAGTCCCAGTGAACCTGGAAGCCACGCAGCACAGCTGGATTTCATTCTTTATTGTAATGCCAAAGACAGGTTTAAAGAAGCTCAGCGAGCTTATTAAATGATTTTCTGAACTGAAATCTTGTTTGTCAGACCCAGCCGTAGCATCAACACCCTAGCTCCTCAGTGGGGGTGAGGTGTGGGACGGGGTGGGGTTGAACAGGGCTAATATATTGCCCGTGGATCAGCAAAACCAGCCCCAGCACTCGTTTGGCATCCCTGTACCACGTGAACTCAGCCCTCGGGGCAGTTTATTCAAACCCAGCAGAGTCCAGTCACTTAAACTGGTCCAGATTTGCTTCTCCTTCAGGTTTCTTTCACATCAAATTCTTCTGGTTAGCCAGCTTTGGGAACCATAACTCTTTTCTATTATCTACCCAAGGCTATGTATTTTTCCCCCATTAATTCACCTAGTACCTTTGTGCTGAAACAATCCAGATACGATTTAATAAGCTTTAGAAAGATAGTACTGGTTCATACGCAGGAAATCAGATTTACATAATTTTCCACTCGCTTTTATAGCCACCGTAGTTCAAATTATCTTTACGTTGGGGAAACTCTTTTAATATGATAAAATGAAATACCACCTACGCTACGTTTCAGCTTGCTAGCCTGGTTTTTGTAATAAATTAAATGTTGATTTGTCATACTGACTTATCACAGAAAGTTCCTTTTTAATGAGAAGAGAAGAGAGCACCCTGTCCTGCAGTTAGTCATGGTGATAAGTCACTAAACTAAGCTTCAAAATCAAGCTTCGTCTTGTAAATTTTTTTTATTACCTGAACCTTTCTGCATGGGGGGAAATGAATGATTTTTGGTTTTATCACATACTCTGCGCCTAATAAAATGTCATACATTGAAAATGGACCCGGTAGCACATAGCTCAGATTTCTGTGTAGAAAGCAAAGGGATGTTTATGTTTCAGTGCTCAGACTGAACAAGACTTGACATTCAGGAGACTGCATCGGGCAAAAGCAAACCTCCTCCCTGCACACGCCGCCAAGCGAGGTCCTGCTCTCCTCCCTGGGCTCCATCCCGCCCGCACCGCACGACCCTCCTGGGCACCCCGGCAGCACGGCTCGTGTCTGCCATCAGGGATGCTTTATTTCTCCTCCTCTTCTCTGCCCAAAAGGGAAGCACCTGAGGATTTGGTGAAGTTTGCTTACTCCGAAGCRCTACGTGCGCCGTACCCTGGTGTCTCCCTGCCAGGGGTGGACTTGGCACCGGCGAGGGGCAGCGGTGCTGTCGGAGGTGGCTCACTCCTGGGTGAGGCGGTGGGACAAGCTTTGGCTTGGCCCCAGGGAAACTGTCTTCTGCACCGTTGGTACCTGTTCTGTGTAGCCATCTCCCATGTACCTGCAGAGTAGCGCTGTTGGCTGAAGTCTCCTCTTCAGACCATCTCTTGGCGTCCAGATAGCCCAGTGCCTTGAGGACACCTCAGGATGGCAATGTAATGGGGTGAAAGGAGAGATCCTGCAGAAGAGGCAGGATCCTCCACGTGGTATTCAACCTCCCCACCAACCCTGGGCTCCGAGGCGACCTCTCCTCCTTGTTCACACATGGCTCACGTGCTTTTCAAAGTAACCATATTAGTGGTTTCTCCCTTTTGCGGCCAAGCGTTTGGGTTGAGCATCCCCAGCTCACCCAAGATGGGTCATCAGGAATGAGCTTGGAAATTTCTGTTCCCCTCCTGCCTTTCTGAGACCTCTGTCCTCTGCAAGGAAACGGCCTTGAGCACCAGGACGTGGGCACCAAGCTAACTCAGTCTTGCTCAGCATCCACCAGCTGACCTCCATCCATGTTTCTGGCAGATATTGGATCAGTCTACTCAAAAAAGCAAATTCTGCAACTTGTAGCTAAATAAAGTGCCATTGACATAAGCCATGCCTGCTTGTAGAATTGGCACTCGATACAAGACTTGCACACATATTATGTTTTAGAGTAATCTATATTATATTCATATAGTCTGGAAAGCAAAACCTTTGATACCGGTGTTTAACCAAAGAGCACAGGGTGCTGAGTACGTCTATAAGAGGTCGGGATTTCATGCATCGTATAAAAGAAAAATATTTGATTTGAGARAAATTTTGTACAGAAATCTACTGGCCAAAGTGAGCCTACAATGTTTATTTAGCAGCCGAACATCCCAATAGCATCATCCTGATAGCTTTGGCTCGGGGCAGGGTGAGGTAACGGGTCCTTCTCCTTCCTCCTGCCTGTGACTTTTCAAGAACAAAACCGTCGGTTTCTGCCCGGCTCCGTCCCCGCGCCGCAGGCAGGATAGCCAGCAGATGCTCGTGACTGCTGCAAATGATTGTCTCCTCACTCGTTTCTCGACACTGTTTTCTTGTATTTTAACTCTTTTTTGCATGCACTTACAGTAATATTTACTTAGGAATTTGAGAAAGGCTTTGTATTAAAGCAAGTAAATACAATTTCTTCAAAGAGACTGAAAATAAATATGAATCTCTTTGGCTAAGCAAAATTGTCAAACTTTGGCTTCTAAAGTCAGGCAGAAAATGAGTTGTTTTCCAACAGAGCTAAATATATTCACCTCTCATTGATTTCAGTGGAGATCTTAATGCTCAGTAACTTAAAAACAGATAAATTATTCACATGTTTAAACATGAAGCGCTCATCTGATGTTGAGTACTCACATTTTTAAATGCTTGCCTTAATAATGATTTATCCTCTTTAAAACAAAAAGTAATATTCACTGAGCGGTGTAGCAGGAGGGCTTGGCTACCTTTGCAGCATTTTCTCCAGTTTTCAGAAGAATGCTTTTGCTGCCCTAATAGTTATCTTAGAAGAATTAATGAAAACGAAGAATATGGGGGTCTAAGAGTGGAAATTTTCACTTAACYCCTTTTTCTTCTCTTTGCAGCTCCCAGTACAGCCCAGTACGGGATCACCGGTGACGCCGAAGTCCTCTTCTCCTGCTGGTACCTTGTGTTGACACTGTCCTCCCTCACCAGCATATTCTACCTGAAGAACATCATTCTGCACTAAGTGTAAAGACCCATAAAAGGCTTTTAAGGATTCTCTGAAAGTGCTGATGACTGGATCCAATCTGGTAGAGTTTGTTAAAAGCAGCGTGGGATATAATCAGCAGTGCTTACATGGGGATGATCGCCTTCTGTAGAATTGCTCATTATGTAAATACTTTAATTCTACTCCTTTTTTTGATTAGCTGCATTACCTTGTGAAGCAGTACACATTGTCCTTTTTTAAGACGTGAAAGCTCTGAAATTACTTTTAGAGGATATTAATTGTGATTTCATGTTTGTAATCTACAAGTTTTCAAAAGCATTCAGTCATGGTCTGCTGAGTTGCAGACCGTAGTTTACAAAAAAAAAAAAAAATATTGCAGTAAAAATGTGCTTCTTTAAGGCTGCAATACAAATATTCAGTTCCCTTCTTAAATAGCATTCTATCCACATTTACACAGAAACATTTTTTCTTTTTTGATAAAAAAAAATCAAATAATATTGCCTTCAAAATATTTCTTCAAAATATTACACATATCTAGATTTTCTTCTAGCATGATATTCAGGTTTCAAGAATGAGCCTTGTATTATAACTGCGTTGTGCAGTACTGCTTTCTGTTTTCTTTCCTTTTTCCTGCAAATTCAGCATGGGTGTGCCTTCATAAAACACTACTTTCCTCTTCCTCTCCAACAAATCTGGAATGTGTTTTGGGAAATGCTAAAGCATCCTTTTGAGCATAACAAATCTCCAGCTGAGGACCAAGGTGCTATTGGCTAAAAGGAAAACCCCCTCTCCCATCTCCAGGGGGTCATCGAACTGCTTCAGACTTAACTTTTTTAGGCAATCAGTCAAGGATAGCACCAACTCCTTTTTACATTTCCCATCTACCACCACTAACCAGTAGGCGATCTCTGTAAAAACTGGTTTTCCCATTACAAAACAGAACGCAAATTATTTTGAGACATCTTTTGAATGTAGGAACGCTTCCCTTAGTCATTCTAAATCAAAATTCCTAAATGGCTGTAAATGTGAGAAGCTGAATAGTCCCTTTTGTACTACTGGCAAAAACTATGTGAATTGGTATTTTTCTTGCACTTAATTTTGTACTGGTTTGGCTAATGTAGCAATGATAAAGGATGCTTTTAAATATTAGATATCTGAAAATACATGAAGTATCAAGCAGAATTTTATATATATACATATATATATATAAAATACATATATATATTAAAATGAGGTTGCTCCAATAACTGTACTGAAGTGCATGTTGCTGTCCATCTTTACAGACAGGACTTCATTACCGATGTACTAATATCTTACCACAGCAGTTAAGTCCTCATACACGATTTCCTAGTACTGCAGTCTATCAAGATAACACTCTCATTTCACTCAGTGAAGGATCAAGTTTCAAAATATCATATAATGCTACTAACTCTTTTTTCAAACAGCCCCGGACAGCATTAACACAAAACGTTGCTCACAGTTTACAGCTGAATTTAAAAATGCCATCTGTGTAAATTGCTGGGACGGGACTATGGCCAACAGCCCTTGAACGCAAGATCTCCTGGTGGCCCCAGCAGATCTTGACTTGCTTACAAAACAACTACTGATGACAAGAACAATAAAACCATTATTGACGTTATTATTCCCCTGTTTTGTATATGAACTCCAGTAGGTGACACAATTATTACACTACAACATTTTTTTCTCCTAACAATAGGTTTTTGTAGCGAGCAATACCAGATGAGCACTGTGCATACTCAGCAGTTCCAAATTCAGTTTACAGATACCCCACACTTCAAAAAGGCAGACTCTGCGTTTCGCTAGTCTCAATATATACTATCCCATGCTAATGTGTAGACAGAGTATGCAGTGAATCTGTTGTAGTTGCCGATAAAGGGTATAAACAGAAATATGTTGACTCCAAAATACGGCAATAAAATGTCCTGGGTCACTCTGCATATGTTCAGTGACAGATCGTACTATTCCTGTCGTATGACTTACAGCCGTGTGCTAAGCAGTTACTATTTTCAGAAATGTGGCATTTTTTAAAACCTTGAATAACATGACAAAATTCATTCCTTAAGGAAATAGTATAAAACCAATTCCAATTGTACTATACACAGTCCTGATAATCTGATCTCTCTTGTATTGCAGCTTTAAAGTGCTATATTTTAGAACCCATTCGCTAGAAACAGTGGTGCTGCAGAAAGTATCATGTCAGTAGAGTTTTATGAAGAAAGAAAAAAAGATATGCATAGCCCGATTTATATGCCTCGTCTCACGTAAAATTGAGAGAAGTTTCTATACTGTGGCTGGATCAAATTATATATTTCGATGATATATTTCATTTCAGTGATTCCTGATAGCTGGATCCTGATATTTCCAGCAACAGAATAGAATGAACAGCAGCTTTATTAAATAAGAAAAAAAAAAAAAAATTAAGTATTGACTGTTTGCATTCGTACCAGGTAGAGCCACTGGATAACATGGACAAGATATTCAGTCCCATCTCTGAATTTTCACTTAAATTTGGGGGGACATGATTATTGTCAAGTCAAAAAAGAAAAACAAACCCCACAAACATTTCTAGGTGCCAACGGCGTTTCCTTAGCTGAAGTAGGTATTTAATATCGGTCAGACCCGCCTGTTCAGCAGTGGACATGTGTGTGTGCGCGCGCGGGCGCAAAGCGCGGCGCGAGGCGTGCCGGGACTGCGCACACGCTGCCGCGTGCCCTCGCCGTCGGCAGGGCCGGCCTCCTGAAGGCTGCTGATGAGACTCTGCCCACTCAGCCCTCCAGTCCTACAAAGAGGTACAGCCGTGCTTAACTTTATGCACCGATTAATTCGACAGACATAGTACATAGAGTCAAACGACCTTAATTTTTGCAGGATTGGAGCTGTAGGCGGTGTTGATCAAATAAAGAAACTTGGTTCTTGGTGAATCTGTTCCGTGCGGTAAACTGGTAATTGTACAGATTGGGACTTATTGGGGCGTTCTTCCAAAACGGACGGTGCAGACTGCTGCAAATTGAACACAACATTTTACAAAATCTACCCACCCTTTAATTTGAGGGGTGTATTTGCTTTAAGCAACTGTTTGAAGGTATGTTCTATGCTTCTTCAAAGGATTAACCCATACTGTTCATATCTGTCGGGCAAACACTATTATATTTATTCCCACCTTTCAAACGTGAAAAATAAATGGCTTAGCTCCAAGCAGTATAACTGAATATTTATATCAAGATTGTTGTCCACATTGGAAACCCCAAAGTCTGTAACACCGTAAGTTCCTACTTGTGCAATAACTCAGGTCTGCAATTACCATTGCATCGGTGGCATACATAGAAGCAGCGATGCTCTAATTATACAGTTGCTGATCGTGATATTATACTAATACTGAATTAAAGGATGTCTCACAACTTCTTGAACAAATGCAGTTTCTCAAGGGTTTATAACTTGGCAGGAAATGTATCCTTCATAGCTAGACAGCTTTTTTTAAACTTTTCAATAGATATATTTTTTTTAGAAACTATGCTGTTTTTAAGATACAGGAGTGTTAAAAACCGTCACCAGTAAAAGCTGCTTTTTTGCACATTTTCAGAGCTAGCGTTCTAGACAAACAATGGTAAATGTTATGCCTACCAAAATCTCCGCTTAGTCCACAGAACTGTGTTATAAAGAATGTGTATACCAAAATATGTATTTACGTGGATAAACGATATGCCTTAAAGACTAAATATGCATTTACTTCTAAGACTGGATCAGACTTGTGCCCAGTCTGGAGGTAAATAATCCATATTTCATAGCCTGCCATGGAAGGTTTTGTTTCTTTGGAGAATGAAGAAAAAGAAAAAAAAAAAAAAAGCATTTCTTTTAAAAGAATCTTAAATAATTTTAAAATTCTTGCATAAACTGACATATGTGAGGAAGTTTAGGAAAAGGATAAATTTTAGCCTGACGCTTTAGCACTGGCAATGCGTCGCCTCGCTTGCGGGGTTTGCCCGGGGGCTGGCAGCGCCGCGGTGCTGCCAAAGGCTCGGCACGTCCCCTTCCACGTYCCCGTGGACGCTTCGCTCCCTCGGGTGGCCCCGAGCCAGGGCAGAGCGAGGTGCCCGGGTGCCCTCTGCTCCCGCAGCGCTGCGGGAAGAGGGGCCACGCACCCACGCCCCTCCGGCCACGCTACAGCTTGCGACACAAAATTCTTTAAAACGAGAAAATAGTGAAAAAAAATCTTAAAAGACAAGAATTCTCCATTCAGCCTTAATACTGAGAGTAGAGAAATAAGTATTGGCATCCAAGGGAGGAATTTACTTTCGATTTGACCGACCTTAAGCACCGCCGTTGCACGGGCAGGGATGCTGCGAACACGCTTCGTTTGGGTTGGCTCCGCTTTTCAGTCCTGTTTTATGTTTCTCTGCTGAGCATTGAGGGCAAGGGAGGGAACTGATTCTGCAATCATCGGAAAAGTCCGTAAGATAACTCAAAACAACCAGGTCAAGGCAATGGCACAAGGGTCTCAGGACAATTTGGAAGGGATTCTCAAGAATTACTGCTCCAAAAATTTTGTACCAGCAAGGGTAGGGAGATTTTTCCTGGGGCACCTTCAGCGCTGAGCACATCATACCTATTTGTTCCTATCACTTTCTACCCACTTCATGCTTAATTCATGAAGGGCTCAAGGGTTCCTTTATATTAGAAAATTCCCGTGTTAAAAAATGTAGACATCAGCATATTTGCCACCTCCCATAAACTCAGTTTTCAGTCATTCATATTTTAAGGCGTATTAAGCTTTCCCATCACTTGGTAGGGTGTAAATCTGTATCATAGGACAAGCTGTGGGGTCAATTCCCATCCTTCTCTGGCTGCTTCGTTCTCTGCTCAAACGAAGCTGCGGCGAGGCCGTCAGGTCTCTGCACGGGAAGGCTCCCGGGCTGGGGGAGCTGCGGCGTGATCCATAATGGTCATCAGCCGCTCTGCATCACCGGCACGCTGATGTCTCCSTAACTCCTGGCTGCCAGAATTATCCCTGAGGGTTTGCTTTAATTTATGCCACCAGCCATCCCCGTGCCCGGAGAAATGCAGGAGGGACCTTCTCCTTTGCTCTCGCGCCAGACTCGGTTCTCCCACGCGATGAACTTTAAACCCGACCGCAAACAGCAATGAAAAATAGCACAGCTGAAAGCCATTTTACTGGCGGTCCCTTTCATTGCCTCAGCCCCCGGGGCAGCTGGACAGCAGGTAAACCTGAGCCCCCATTAGCAGAATAAATTCCATTTCTGGAGCGAGCCAGAATTTAAAGACGGGGGAGGAGGAGACGGTACAGTGCTGCTCTGGCCACTACAGCCACAGGAATTTCCCCTCTTACCTGCCAAATATGAAAGTACTTATTATTCCTCCACTACCCTTTTTTTTTTATGCTGCCAGATAAAAAAATGCCTGTAATGATGATCTGGTATCTAGAGGGCAAAATCTGTTCTCTCCTAATGCACATCCATCCTTCTCTTTATTATTTTTCAGCCAAAACCAAAACACAATTCGCACATTACACGATGCGATTTATGTGCAATAACATCAGCTTTTCCACTTATCAAAACCATTATAGTCATAAGCACATAACTCCCATTAACCTCAATGACAGCGACTTAAATGTGAACCACAAGTGAGAATAAACCTTAAAGATGTGACCGAACAGCAGCAGCCCTGTTTTCTGGTAGGTGTCTAATGGTGAGATGGCAGGGCCATTTCTTCCCTCCCCCTGCCTTATTTTTCTTTTCCTATATGAAAATAGACTTTCCTCTTCTGCAGGGCGGTTAATTTAGGCTGGGAGGTGCAGCCATTTAGATGTGCTTAACATTTCTGACGTGTAGTCGTACAGGTAGTGATACTTCATCAGGCGCGGGAGAGGCGAAGCATCCCGGGGAGCCGCAGCGAGCCGGGCAGGCTGCTCCCACTTCATGCTAATGAGACAGTTTCTTGCAGGAATTTCGGCTCTGTAGAAGCTGCAGGAGGTAGCATGGTTCATTAGCCTATGAAAGCTTTAAAATGTTAAAGGAACTGGTTTTCCTCTCTCATTTAAGCGAATTGCTAAAAGCACTGGGTTGTTCTTCCACGGAACTTCGAATTCACTGTTTTCTTCATTAACCTTGACCTTTTTACATTTATTACGATAAGGCAAAAAAAAGTTAACTTTGGAGTAAGCTACTGCAAATTCACTCCCCCCAAGCTTTTAAAATTAGAGAGCCTGGGAGTCTGGGCCAGGGGAGCAATGGATCTCGTTTGCCGCTGTTTTCTGTATAAAGAGGATTTAATGTTTGTTTGCCAAAAATTAAGGACCATAAGTCCCTATGAACCATTTCTAAATTACTTTTAGCAAGCTAGGTGCACGTATCCTTCCTACCTATGTGTTTATTAGTAGCAGAAAGACAAATGGAGTGATGGGATGGGACACCTTCCCTGCTGCTCCCCGCAGCCTCGACCGCCTCGGGCATCGAGCCGCTTTGCTGGGGCCAGGCAAGGGTTCCCGTATTGCTCTCAGTGAGCTGGAAAATAAGCTAGCGAGGCATCCGTGTGGAGTTAGAGGCAATTCAGAGCTAGATTAAACAACATGCTTGACACAGTCTTTGGAAGTTTAGTTCTGGGATGTTTGCATCAATCTTTTGAAACAGCTGCAGATGCAGCCTCGTGCTTTAGCCGTCGGTGAGCAACAAGCCCGATTCAGGGAAGTGGTAATTCCATCCACCCTCCTCCAGGTATCCCTGGAAAAGCAAACAGGTAGCATCCTGCTCTGCTACTTGTGCGTTTTCTGGTTTTGTCGGGGTTTTTTTTCTCGTATTAATTTAATTGCAAGACTGCCAAACGATGCTCTTACAGCCCGCAGCAGCTGTGCCGTCTAAGAGGGAGGAGATGCTCGGCCCTCGGTTTCAGGCTCCGCTGTTAGCAGAGGGCTGCTCTCCCCAGGCATCAGCGCACGCTTGGCACCGTCTCCCCTCCCCGGGGCTGGCACACCGCTGGCCCCATCTCTTGGTCTCCTTCTCTCCCCAGCCATGGGGAAGGGGAAGGCAGGGGAGCTCTGACTGAGCTCCTAACCCATAAAATGAACCTTAAAAGAAGCATCAGACAAATAGTCAGCTAAGAAGAGAAAGACGGGGTGTTACGCCTTGTGCACTGAGGTCTAAGCTCCCACCTTCTTCTCTAACAGGGCTCTGATTTCAACTTAAACAAACCTGAAAGCTCCATGATGTTTTTCTGACTCAGCAAAACTTTCCTCCCCAAGCCGGACGCGTAAGTGCAGCCGTCCTCGAGGGTGGGGTACGCGGTTAGAGTCTTTCCGTGCGGGCATAGCTTTATACGGATGCAGCAGAGCAGAAATGTCTGAATGTCAGTTTGCCTCCCCTGCTGACGAAACACATCGTGGAAAAGATACCTGCGTTTTTACAGTATATTCATTTTTGTCATGGGAGTTTCGATAAGTGTCTCGGTCTTTGTTTCAGTGCCTTAACCACCTTTTTGCAAAAGGCCACAATGTAAGGGAGTACATTTAAAAAGTTAATTTCCCAAAGTTAATCACCCTTAGTAACTCAGCTCCCCAGCACAGTCGCTCCCCCGTCAGATGTACCCCCGGCTCCTCGGGAAGCGAGACGGCGGCAGCGCCAGTCAAGAGGCACTGATGAGTGCTTCTGGCGTGGTATTTCTCTCCAGAAGATTTTAGATAAGACACTTAGTTCTTCTGAAAAAAATTTAGCTAAGGGCTTTGACCTTATATTTGAATACAGAATTAGCACTCTGGTAAAGGTTAATGAACAGAAGAAGGGAGTAGAGAATTTTTGACCAAAAGACTTCGATTTATTCATGTGCAGGTCTGCAGGCAGGTCTGCTGCTGCAGAAGGACCTGCTCCCCTCGGCCCCAGCCCTGCGGCCACCGGGAAAACCTGCTCAGAAAGGGGAAAAAGGAGGAGGAGGAGGAGGAGGAGGAGGACGAGGACGAGGACGAGGACGAGGAGGAGGAGGAGGAGGAGGAGGAGGAGGAGGGTCTGCTGGTGCTTGGCGTGCAAAGCCACACCAGTGATGAGGCATTAGGCTCAACCAGCTCCAAGGCTAAAAGACTGAAACCGGTTCCCCCCGCGGCAGGGCTTGTTCTGGCTTTCCTCTTGGAGGATGGAACGGGATGGGGTTTTACTGCAGGTTTTGCATGCAGCTGGCTTGGCTTTGTCCTCGGCTGAGTCCCCGAAGGAGAGCACAGGATCTTCCTTTGAGTGTTTAAAGTGTGTTCATTTTTCTGACAAACTGTGATCTTGAAATACAATTTTTTCCTTTGCCTCCTCATCAAGTTGATGCTTGTGAAAAGTAATTATTTTACCATATGGTGAAATGTGCAATTATTACTGTTAGGCTCTTCATCTAAGACTAGCCCCTTCATGAGCGCTGACAACCAGGGATTTGGCCAATTCAGGCAAAAAACAAACCACCCTTCCCCCTACCCCAACACTTTCCCAATTTCTAATTCCTCTTCCACCCAAAAATCATGACACCATTGCTGCAAATGGCAAATAATAATGGTAAATACTGGGATGGAGTCTTAAAATGAATTGCAGGAATTAGAGCTATTATAATTTAATAATCACTGTAAATTATTGTGTTCATGACTTTTATCACTGAAGGCATTTTACCTATGTTTAAAGTTCATGCTATTAGCAAAACCTGGGAGTTGTGAAAAGTGCTTTAATATTCCAATAAATTAAAAATATTTTGGAAAGAAATCCCTTCCCACCTTCCACAGGCTGAGGCAGAAAAGCCAAAAGCCAAGCACACCCCGCCGGTTCATGGTGCAGGCGGTGGGGGAGCAGGGCAGGAACCTTTCCGTGGCTGTTTCCACTGCGCAGAGCTATTCAGTACCAGGCCCGCTACTTAATATAGCGCCAGCACCTTTGGAAGGGTTAATAAGAATAAAACAAGTATAGGGAAAAAAACCCACAGAGTCATCTGTATTTGTTAAATGCAGAGAGACACCATCTGAAAGCAAAAGCCAAGCCTCATGGAGGTAGTGAGCCAAATCTGTGTGTAATTATCCTTCTATTATTCAAAATATTGTTACTAAAAAAACTTTAGGCTCAAATTCCAGCGCAGCTATCACACCCAATGTAGAAGACTTATAAAGAATGTATATTTGGTCTACAGCGGAACATGTTTGCGCTCCTCTGTGTGACAACGACAGCTCCGCTGCCACCAGGCATAGCCGTGGTGAGGTCCCATTTCGGAGGCTGGCGGGGCAGCTCCTGCCCCGCGCCGGGGGGGTTGCTCTGTCCCTGCGCCTGCTCTTTGCCACCAGGCACGGGGGACACCAGTTTTTCTGCAAAACCACAGCCCTTGGCAGAGCTTAGGTTTGAGCATTGGTGACCGAGGGGCAAAGAGCCGCACCGCATCTCAAGGATGGCTCAGCCTGGACCGCAGGGAGCCTCGAAAATGAGCCTGAGGAAAAATGCTGCCTGCCCGCTGGGAAGGGCTGGGATTGCCCATGCAGCTCAGCTCCTGCCCTCCACCTTTGTCACCAGGGCTTCTTCCCCTTTTTCCCCCCTTCCAGGATAAGTTCCTGGCAATAACAGGAATAACATCCTGTTATGGGGAACAGCCTGTATAGGAACAACATCCTGAATAGGGAATAACATCAAATCTCAAATCCATGTTTAAGGATAGGTATCCCGTGCTGGAAATATATCTGATGAATTTGTGTGTCCCTCAGACTGATGGGCTGAAGCCCATCGGTTGCCCCTTCTGCCAGCACAGGGCTCCGCAGCAGCACGGTGTCCCTGCAAACACATCTTGTCTTGTCACCAACCTTCTCAAAGAGGAGGGGGTGACTGCTCTCCAAGATGCAGCACCCAACTCTAAGTCAATAATATATGCAAATGCACTTAGCAAAGCACTCCCGCAGATGTTCTTAATTAAACCAACCTAACCCAAGCCCACATAAAGTAATAACCCCAAAAACTGCCTTCTCGCTCTCATATGTTCTGAATCGCTGCTGCAGAATACTACAGGAATATTACTTTTATAAGACTGAACCATTTGCTAAATAAGCCACCTGTTAAATAAACACTCCCACTCTCCAAATATTGTTGTTTTGTTTTCCAGACTATGCACAATCTGGATTTATTTTAGATGAAAAAAGATAATCACTAAAGTAAAAAAAAAAACAAAACAGTATTTTGACTATTTGAAACCATCCATCTTGTGTGCACATCTGCTCCTTTGCAAGCTGGCAGGGCTCTTACATCAAAAGAGAGTCATAGTTACTTATTCAGCCGGGAGCTAATGAATTTCCATCATCAGACCTCGGCATCCTTCACTTTTTTAACTTCTTCAAGCCTTGAATTGTTCCTTATTCACCTGGCTTCACTTTCTATGAGGTGTATCTTCTCATAGGGACAAATCCCGATCCAAGATTGTTCTAGCAAAGTTGACACAGGCGCAAGAACAGAGTTCGCCTCAAGTTTCATTATACAATCACTTCTTCCATGCTTTAAAAGCCAAGTTCACCACTATCCCACCTCAAGCCTGTCTGTACAGGAACATCCTGCTGCACGCACCTAACGCACTCAGTTTAGTCTTTAGGACCCCCCTTTCCCCCCACCGCAGCCCCTGGAAAACACTGGATTAGTTCTACAGGATGGACATCCCCTCAAAACAAAACAAACAAAAAAAAAAACAACACACAAAAAAAAGAATAGAATAGAACAGAACAGAACAGAATATTTCAGCTGGAAGGGACTTACAACCATCATCTAGTCCAACTGCAAGAAGATGTTAAATAGCTAACACTGCCATTTAAGATCATATCTGGCCTCTCTTCTCCATCGTAATGAATAAGCTGGATCATACCTCTGGGCCCTTCTATGGTGTGTCTTTTTTCAGAGTTGGGGCTGAGACAGGGTCCTCAATGACACACAAAACACTCCTGCCAGACATTTCCCCAGGCTTCATCAATAAATGTTTGGGCCACAAAGAACGCTTAAAATCTATTGCTAATGCCAAGGACCAGTTTCAAGCAGCCACATACATCCTCTGAGTGTGTGTGTGCAGACATTTCCCAGGGATTTAAAATGGCTTCAGTGATTTTGTGTCCTCATATCTGAAAATAATATCTTGTTGTCACAAATAATTACACAGTACAGACGGAGGTTTGGAGATCAGTGGTGACATTCTCATCCATGCCAAGTTATACTTGCACATAAAGTCCGGTTAACTTGGTGAGACTACTTGTACATGCTATTATACTTTGTGAATAATGGCACATGATATCAGACCCGTGGAAATCTAACTGATTGGCAGTAAAAGCTGGGTAGGTGATCATCTAAGTGCATAAAACGTGGCCATAAAGATGCAGCGGCATTATGAGTTCATATAAAATTGCAGGCACAAAACTGGACAAAACTGCTTTTCAAAATCAGCCCCATTATATCCTGTTCTTTTTCACAGAGAGCCTTTGTGATAATAATTCTGCATGCTGCTATTTTGCATGTTCACACATATTTTCTTGCTCTTTGACACTCAGCACCTAGCAACTTGGCTCCATCACCTTTAGCTGATATTTTTCCCATGCCTTCTGAACAAGGCAGCAGCAAAATCCTCCATGCAAGTCTCACACTCTGTCCTTAAAAAGAATCTTTTTTTTCCCCAAGACAAATTCAGTTTTCATCCAGCTTGCCTAAATCTTTTAAACACTAAACCCCATCAGCTTGTGATTTTTTTTCCAAGTGCTTTTATGCATCTTGACTCTAATGTAGATTCTTGGAAAATTTCACAAACCTTGTATTACTCATTTCACTTTACATGCAGCTCACAAATTAATGGTGTCTGTTAATTAGGCAGCTAAACCCCTCCAAAAAATTTTTTTAAAAATTGTAATGCTTCTCATTTGAAGGTACTGTGCTGTAAAACACGTTAAAGAGATTTTAATAACCGAGAGGCTTTAATTAGAGCTGACATATGAGCTGAGCAAGGCTACGACGCCCAATATATACACATACATATAGCACATATGTGTATGAAGGGTTGTTTTCACAATACTCTGGAATTCATACATGAACGAGCCTTGCAAGTGAACAGAAACGAATGGCACCTTATTCCCTCGTGCAGGGAGGACACAGGCACAGCCCTTGCCCCAGGCAGCTCCCCAGGACCCACCACCGCTCGCTAACTAGCTGGTGTTGCACAGGAGCGCCCTGTTTGGCATCGGATCAGTAAACAAACCATGCAAGGATAACGTGTTCATTCTTCAAATGAACAAAGCATCCGAATAACAGAGACTTCTGTCCAATTTACTGCCCAGATCTCTGTGTCTTTTGTATTCTGCGGAGCCCCAAAGAAAACATTGTGACTGCTTCCTCAGCATCACATCTAACTGAAAAATGGTACAGAGCCTGGGACACAGCGCAGTCCTGGTGCTGCTTGAGGGATGAGAGYGATGCAGAAGACCCAAGACAGTCTGCTGCTTTGGAGAGACTGTGGTCTTTGATAATTAGCAGGAAGGAAAGAAAAAATATTTTGCATACCTGAGTCTATGTTACTTTAACAAGACTAGTGCAAAAAGAACATGTTTATTTGGAAATATTGCAATGGCCCACACATCGATAGGAAAAAAAGAAGAGAGTTGCGTCCTTTTAAGATAGACCCTTTCCTGACCTCTCCATCTCAGCCTTTTCCATAAAGAAATCCAGGACTCGTTTCATTCAAAGAATAGACTTTAAATTTCTGTACTCGTGTCAGGGTAGCATTAAATATTAAAGCAAGATATTAAAATTTCAAAGAACCTAAATTAAACCTGAAGTACTCAAAAATACGTGTTCCTGAATATTTAATACTAAAGATTTCGTAATTAACTTTAGAAATCTCTCACATTAAGAAAATGAGGAGCTGCCTAAAAAAAAGTGACCATCGCAGTGACCTTCCAGAGGGCTGTGGCAGATGCTCTCAGTCCACAGAAAGACGCAGGTTTTCTTTGGCCCCGTTCTCCGTTTTCGCCCCGCAGGGACCCCTCCCATCGCCCTCCACCACCGCCTCAGGCTGGGGACGAGCATCAGCACGAGCCGGGCGGCTGCCTCGCCGGGGCTGGAGGACCACGCTGTGTCTCCTCTGCCACATGCCACTGGCAACCGGGGCCTTCTTGGGTAAAATTGATTCGGTTTCTTTCCTCCTCAACTGTTTAAAGGAGTTTCTTGGGATCCGTGACATCTTTGTGGCTTCCTGCAGAAGCCTTGCCAGCCCTTCATCTTCTCCAAGTGGGGACACCRCCGCAGTGTCACAACTGCCCTCTCCCGCACGCAATAAATAGACTTGTGTGCAGGACCAAAAGGGCCATGACTAACTAGAGCAGTTCATTGACTTGAGATTTAAGAAGTGTGATGAGATGTTATTTRCTGTGCTTTTCACTTCAAATGTACTATGAAAGACACATGGATCAAAACTAAATTGAGTTGGTATGCCTCTGTAAGCAGGTTTTCCTCCATTATTCATAAAGACAGGCTGACTTCTGAGGAGCAGTTACAGGTGGCTTTCCTGTTAGTGTCCTCCAGCTGGACCGCTCTCAGTTTCCCACCATCATAAAATTGTTTGTAACTTGCCTGTCCACTCATAACATCTGACCCTATATGCATATAAAGATGTGGGAGAGTGGTCCATACCAGCACAGGATCTGGCCCAACATTTCAGTGTAATTGGGTGGGGGAATTTAAAAACAGATAATATAACAATTCAAATGAGGATGTCGGAGCTTGGGAAATTATTCTGTACTAAAATGGTCTGAGAAGATGTAAAAAAATAGCAATTAAGAGAGAAAAGAGGTCCTCTTGATTTAGCTCTAAAATCAGTGCAGCAGCAGCAGCAGCCGCCTGCCTTTCCCCCCTCACATCCCCTCTCCTCCGGCCAGCCCTCGCCCTCCTCCTCTCCCCTCCCCAGAGGGGCTCTCCGCATCCTCTCCTTCGGTCAGCATGCTGGGCTGTGGAGAGAAACGGCCACGTGAAGCCCCATCCTCGGGCTCGGCAATGAGCAGAAGCACCCCAAGGCAGCAGGGATGGTGCCCATGCAGTGGCCCATCACCACGCTGTCCCTCCCACCAGTGGGAAGGGCAGGTCCCATACCCCTCAGCTGCAGGGATCACTACTTCATGGTTTTCACCCCAGCCAGGTGGGGCAAGGGACTTTTAGAGTCCTAGGTGCACAAAATGGATTGGTGGTGGTGATGGTGATGGTGATGGTGGTGGTGGTGGTGATGATGGTGGTGATGGTGATGGTGGTGGTGGTGGTGATGG
>JAYKAV010002086.1:515845-686065 GCA_035582835.1 Phoebastria nigripes | reverse complement strand
GGTGATGGTGGTGGCGGTGGTGATGGCGGTGCTGGTGGCGGTGGTGGTGCTGGTGGCGGTGGTGGTGGTGGTGATGGTGATGGTGGTGGTGATGGCGGTGGTGATGGCGGTGGTGATGGTGGTGGTGATGGCGATGGTGGGGATCTGGCCAGAGCCAGTGAGATGGGGAAGGGCACGGTGTCCTCTGCTGACTGAGAGCAACTCCTCCATGGGGCAGCTGGCTGTCTCTCACCAGTGGATTTCAGAACAGCTCATTAATTAAGCCGACTCCCGAGTCAGCCGGCACCTGCCAGGGCTCCTTTACCCAGCTGAGCTCCATGCCCAGGGGCAGGACGTTAGGGCATTTTTTCCTCCTTTCGCTGGAGTTCTCAGGGCTGTGAAACAGCTCTAGTTATAATGCGCTTCGTAGAGATTTAAAGCATTATATAAGCATTACAATTTATTATTCTAATGACTCCATCCCACATGCATTTTATAAATGGAAAGTTCCTTTAAATCGACGGTATGCCAAATTTTTAGCGCTCTCAGAGAATTTGAGCGCGGCAAATAAGGCCAGTGATGTACAGCACAGATTGTACGCCGCCAGAAGTCTCTCGGTACTGTCACAAGCAGCCAGCTGATAGTCTGTGTGTGTTAAGGCTGTGGACTAAGCCTGAGCTACTGTTTAAAACTGCTTAACTAATCGTACACAATTAGCCATACTCTTCGAGGAGACTGCTCCCTGCCTTACGAGCACTAGGTGCTGCCTCTGCTCAGCCTACATCTACAGATAAGGGTGATCCTACAATTGAAGCCTCTTATATCTGTGGAAATCAAATAGAGATCGGTGTAAATAGGATATAAAAAGTTGGTCGTTGCCTTCAATCACTGTGAAGAGGTTTAAATGCCTTTCCAAAGTAGAATATTGGTCTACAACAACGGTCAGAAGAAAAATAGCAGATTCAATGGCACAGACTGTAATTTAACATTCACAATTTGTCTAATCAAAGTAAACATCCATTTTTATAYGCACATATAAAAGTCACTGAATTAATATGGTAAAGGGAAAGAAAGTCATCAACTTTGTCAATGGTGACACAAAATAATTACCAGCCTTCAGAAGTTAACAAGTGTAACACTGCAAATTACCGGGGCTTGAATTAYTTGTGCTGCAGCTCAGGGGATACCCGGGAGCATCCCGAGGCCCGGGGAGAGGCGAGCACCTCTGCCCGCCTTTGTGCCACCTCTCCAACAGTGCCTTGAGGACACGGCTGCAATTCCAGTTACCCCTCCTGGACCTTCTCTAATACGCTCGTTGTCACAAAATGTCTCGTGGCTCCCATAGAAAAGGCTTAGCCAAGGCGAAAGCAGGAGGTGGAGTGCCAGGGGAGTGCCGGACCCGGGAAAAGGGGAGCAGGCTTGTACGGTCAGGGCACACTGCGCCTTGCGGGCTGGTGTTTTTTTTATGATGTCTGCTAATTTGCAGGACTCATTTTTAGAGCTTCGCTCAGCAACGTACAATAGACGTCGCAACGTTCACTTCAGCAAAACGTCAGCTTACAGATGGAGGGGAAGAGAAGGGGGTTGAAGAGATAAAACCATATACTGACAAAACAATAAAAGAAAAATCAATCTTTATGACAGATGAGCGAGTGAGATTTACAGTTTAATCAGAAAGCACAAAGAGATTCATGGTTTGCCGGGAAGGGTATCCAGGCAGCATTATTCTATAGATGGAAACACAATCGCGCTTGCAGGATGTGTTTGCTTATTTCCGAGCAAATCTTCCAGCACGTTTTGTTGAAGTGGATAGCTAAAACGCACAGATCTTAGCACTCCATCTGTATTGCTGCGCCTCTCCTTTCACCGAGCGCCTGAACTTCTCAATCCTTTGGCTTTTTTGATGCGATCAGCCGGCACAGAACATGCAGTCAGAAAATTGCTGGAGATAAGACACAGCCCCAGAGAAAGAGGCAGTGCCACGCAGTCCCCGCTCCCGCAGTCGGAGCATCAATTAGAATAATCATCAAGGCAGATCTGCTCTAAGAACGACCTTCTGGCTATCAAGTGATTGTATTAATTTCTGTTCAGTTTTATATAATGGCCTTTATGTATGGTCAAAATGACCAGCCAGCTAGAGCTTAAAGAAATACTGATCTGTGAATTGAATACCACGTAAAGCTTAGTACATACGCCAACCTGAACCAGTTTAGATCACTTGGCATTTTTTATCTGAAAAGCAAGAATCACACAGCAAGACCCTCAGGTGACTTAATCATCCATTTACTCCAGTGGAAAAGCAAACTCTCTTTTTTTTTCTTCTTTTTTTGTAAAGTCTCTTCTGTCCTGTGATGGCTATCCGTTCCTCCTCCTCAACAAAATCAATGGCGATCATTTACAACGGGTAAATCTAATCGTCTCTGCGTATCCCAACCCATGGAAAGGGTCAGCAGCACTTCAAAAGCCCGGCCTGGGACAACACAAGTTCACAAGATCTATTATTGGGTTGGATAAGCTATTGTAGGAAACGTGATCAGATCTCTTCCCAGGGCATTGTTTAGTTTTGTTGATGTCTTTTACTTCACATCGTTTTAAACTGAAGCCAAGCAAGGCAGAATGGCAGCTCCTGTTGGCTTCTGCCTTTCACTTTGGGGAGGTACAGCAGACTGGGCAGGGCTGTTTTCCTAATGATGCGGCAAATGTTGATTAAATGGAGAAATTAGTTCAGCCACATACTTCAGAATAATTCCTGAAGACAGCCTTTCAGGATGTAAGGTTTCTCAGGGAGATGCAGCTATCCCCCTCGCTACCTAGGGACCTCGGCACCCTCGAGGCTGAGCGTTTTGGTGCAGCAGGGACATGAAAGCTTTGCTTGGTCGCGGTTGCGTTCCCCCAAGATGTGGTCCTGCCCGGCTGTAGCATCCCGTGTGCTGTTGCTCACGGCTCCTCACTCCACCTGTAGCGTTGAACAGGCAGCCCAGGCGCTACTGACCAACACCTGGACAAAACCAGAGCAGAGCTCCCCAGCTCTGGCCTGAGGAAGGGAGACTTCTCTGCCTCCATCCACTCTGTCTTCAGATTTCCTCAGCACCAACTGCAGTGCCTCCTACACCTACAAATCAAATCCATTTCACACACCTCCCCCTCACTCCTAACCCTTAAAACAGGGTCAGCAGGAGAAGATGACAGTAGAGAATGTGAACCAGCTTAAGCGGGGAGTTTTCAGCAACGGAGCAGATCCCCCATGAACCCACAGTCGCTTTGCATCCTCCCACAAGCTGCCAGGTCATGGCCAGTGTGGGATTCAGTACCTTCCCCAAGCTCCACAGCTTGCTTCTTCTCTCCTCGGTCACACAGAAAACATTGGCATTACAGCCCCAACAACACTTGCCAGACCACCTTTGCCCACCATACTAAACTATTCTTTATGGCTTTTCTTTGTTGTTGTTGCTGTTGTGCCACCTAGGTGAAACTCACAGTCACCTCAGGATTTGTGGCAAAACCAAGAAGATCAAAATTCATAGTGAGGTCTGCAAAGACCAGCTCAGACTCAGCCAGGAGAAAACATGATGCAGAAGCTTTTTTTCCCAACATCTCCTAAAAGATCTCAGAGGCAGGTTTCAAGAGCAGACCTACAGGGAATTTGCAAACCCACACACAAGTCCCCTGGCAACATCCAACTGCAAAACAAGGCACAAGGGTAAAACCCATGGACCAGTCTGTGGCCTATGTGTAGGTTTGCATAACCTACAGACACGGTCACCCAGTCAATAATTTAAAGTAACTGATGTAGAACACCACAAAAAACAAGGTAAACCAAGGGACCCAGCAGACTGGTGGTGAGTCTTCCAGACCATTCCCAGTTTTTCACTAATACCATCACCACAGATCCTTGGCTCTGATATAATGACACAAATTATATGAATGTCAACAAAATAATTAGTTTACGTAGCACTATGACAATGCACAGCATTGCACATGGGATAAAAGTGACTATGATATCCAATATGTTATTTACATACTGTGGGGAATTAATTCATCATTCACACAGGTCTGCACCCTGACAGCAATAAATCAGTTGTCTGATAAAGACAGCGGCACTAAAAAATTACATGATCTTTTGTCCTACTGACTCAGTCAAGAGACTGACACGGGCTGGAAAACGCATCGCGTGCTCTCGGTCTTTGTCTCTCTTCACTCCCCCGAAGCCCTGGTCAGTGCCTGCAGTGCTGCCTTTAGAAAGGGTCAGGGGCAGACATCAGAGCAGAGAAAAACCTTGAAGGCATCAGGTTTATGCCACACTGCTACAGGTAACAGATGACTGAATGTAATCCTTAATTTTCCTAAGGTAGTTTCAAAACAATGAGTTTATCATTTGCAAGCCAAGCCATTTGTTTATGCCCTTTTCTCCTTCATTCTCAGACGGTGGGCAACTATGGTTTTATTTTGCATGAAGTTCTTTCACTAATATTCATCCATAATCATCAACAAAATAACTTAATATATGTAGGCGACTATAATGACAGTAAATGCTGTGTAGGAGGCATAATATATGCTTCATTGTCAATGCTTGCATGCTGAATTAAATACCCTATTCTGGTCAAATGCTAATACATTCTACGAGCACTTTTCCATTAACAGATTTTTAAAACGCGGTAGAATAAAAAGGTGATATGAATAATATATTGAAATAATCCAAGAGGTGCGAGTTTAAGAACCAGTGTTTTTCTGTAGTGTGTTTCTTGGTATTGGCACTGAAATGATCTGCATGAAAAAAAATATTCAGGATAGTATCACTGCCGCCCTAAATATGATACACCCGTCAGGACTAAAGTAGTGTCAACCCTCATTTGTACACGATGTATTCTTTTTTAAATGGACTTTGCCACAGCTGGCTGCCCTGGTGGAGCCAGAATCATGTAACATATTGCACTTTGACTTCTGATGAAAAATTAGGTGAAGTATAAAACAGGTAGGGTTTAACTTTCTGCAGATCCTTAGCATTTAAAGCAGCTTAGAGCTCAGCAGCACTTCCATCTCAAAAACGGCCTTAAAATCAACGGCAGCCTCCATGCCTAACTGCATTTTGTGTGGTTGGTGCTATACTGGTGTTCAGTGTCGGAGCAAGGGACAAAAAATGTGACTCCAATAATGCAGTTCATATGGCAGACAAAAAACATAGCAGCTGTAAAGACTTTGGATTTGAACCTTTCACTGGCTTCAGCAGCAGCAGCAAGGGGCCATGTCGGGGAAAGGCTGCTAGCTTCAACGGACATGGAGCATCCAGTGCCTTCTGGATGCAGCCTGGAGTCATGCTTCTGCTTGAGCAAGCAGTGCAGCAGAGATGTGGTGGTCTCCACAAATTGTATGCAGGGGCCAACCACTTCGAAAGCGCTTACCCCCTTGAATCATAGAATTGTTTAGGTTGGAAAAGACCCTTGAGATCATCAAGTCCAACTGTTAACCTAGCACTGCCAAGTCCACCACTAAACCATTCCCTAAGCACCACATCTACACGTCTTTTAAATACCTCCAGGGATGGTGACTCCACCACTTCCCTGGGCAGCCTGTTCYAATGCTTGACAACCCTTTCGGTGAAGAAATTTTTCCTAATGTCCAATCTAAACCTCCCCTGGCACAACTTGAGGCTGTTTCCTCTCATCCTGTTACTTGGTAGAAGAGACCGACCCCCACCTCACTACAACCTCCTTTCAGGTAGTTGTAGAGACCAATAAGGTCTCCCCTCAGCCTCCTTTTCTCCAGGCTAAGCACCCCCAGTTCCCTCAGCTGCTCCTCATCAGACCTGTGCTCTAGACCCTTCACCAGCTTCATTGCCCTTCTCTGGACACGCTCCAGCACCTCAATGTCCTTCTTGTAGTGAGGGGCCCAAAACTGAACACAGTATTCGAGGTGGGGCCTCACCAGTGCCGAGTACAGGGGCACGATCACCTCCCTACTCCTGCTGGCCACACTATTTCTGATACAGGCCAGGATGCCGTTGGCCGCCTTGGCCACCTGGGCACACTGCCGGCTCATGTTCAGCCGGCTGTTGACCAACCCAGGTTGGACCCCCAGGTCCTTTTCTGCTGGGCAGCTTTCCAGCCACTCTTCCCCCAGCCTGTASCGTTGCATGGGGTTGTTGTGACCCAAGTGCAGGACCCAGCGCTGAGCCTTGGTGAACCTCATACAGTTGGCCTCAGCCCATGGATCCAGGACAACCCTTGTGTCAGAACAGGGGGGACAGGGCAGGGACGGTGGAGCAGGTCATGCCTCCTCACCCCCAGAGACAAGTACAGCCAGGCACACGAACCAGGGACTGGTCTGCCCTGGTCCTTCTGACTTTCCTTGGGATGAGTTTCCCATCTTCCTGAGACATAGGCCAATGGTTGAGAAGCAACAGGAAAGAAAAAATTAAGGCAGAGAGCAAAACAACGCCACGATGCTGCACGAAGGCAAAGGGACCACTGTCTTAATTCACTGGGCTGTCTGGTACCAACAAAAGATGTACATGCAGACCTGCCAGAGCATCGTCTGAAGCAAGGAAGAGGTGGTTTGCCTTGGAGCAGTGCTAGTGAAGGCCCCACCAGACATGCTTCACACCTTCTTCTGTCTGCAGGAGCAACGTGTGCCTCTCATCTGTCACCAGTCCACTGGCCACCGCTTGCTTCAGAAGGATGCCAAGCATGCTGGCACTCTGGGTGCCTTCACATGTCCCAGCCATATTCGCTCTGGGCTGGCTTTAGCCGTTAGTATTTTAACTAGGGTTGAGGGAAACCTTTAGCAGACCTAATGGTAGTTCTTCCAGCATTATCGTTTTCTCTCCAGGCAGAAGAATGCCGGGTGTGGGACTGACAGCCATACGAACCATGCCACAGACTGATCAGCTTGGTTATTTATTCAGTTCTTTTTGATCAGCGGTTGCAAGATAGATTGCTTCTCATTATAGACTCAGGCTTTTCAATTAAAATGTATAAAGCACTGCATTGGGAGTGTATGTATTCCGTACAATCAAACTCGGTTCCCCATGCAATAAAACATTAGCAGGGTTAGCTTGGTTCAGCCAAATGCTTCTGGGGTTCCTGTATGGCACGGCCCCGTGCAGCGCTGCTTAATGGGACACTGCAGCACAGAACAGGGCTGAGCGTGCCCCTTGGCTTTAATAAGTCGTTGGTAGCTTGTAACTATTGATTATTCCTCTTCCCTGATAGACTTTTGATTTTTCTCTCCTGTTTTACATTGCAGTAATTGGGAAGCCTAGGGATACAATATCATATCGAGCCCTGAGCAAAAATGCCCCAGGTACTAGTGCATCTAGCTTATATTTTAATCACTCTACTAATACAGGGAGGATTTTAAAGAGCAATAAACAGCAATACCCTGAATAACGCCTTGGTTCGGCGCCATCTGTTCTTAATTCCACAAATATATTTTCCTTGGTGATCCAGAGCAAAAGGCTTAGTACATTATCATATGGTAAGACAGTTTAAAAGAATAAATAAGTCCTGCAACACAAAGCCCAGTATTAAAAAGCCAACATGACAATAATATCTGAATGATACTACATATATTAGAGCTAAAAATAGATTAGAAAAACAAAAGTACATCCAGACAAGTAATGAAAGCGTGTTTTTAAGGTGATTTATTAGGAACTATGAAGCAGCCCTGGCTTTGTGCTGAGCTGTGAACAGTGAAATTGGAATAAATAAAATAATCTTGCTGCATGAATAACTTGCTCTAAAACAACACTTATGTATAATATGCTCACTGGTTGCCAAGTGAGGACCATGATTTAAAGGGTAGATTTTGTTGAAAATCTTTATCTGTCTAGAAAACGAAATGAGTCGAGATACAGATCCTGACCCCACGAACGTGAAGGGAGAGGAGGGGTGCGGCTCCGGGCTCCAGGCACGGCGCTCCAAGAGGCAGTGTCCCCTTTGCAGGGCAGGAGTTGGCCATCCTGATTTGGAGAGGGGGAAACAGAGGTGGTGATATTACTGGGGGTACAATGGCAGTGTCAGGGAAGACGTTTCTGGAGGGTGAAATTATAAATCAGAACTTTCTACCATGTGAAACAGACGATATTTGCACAACTGAGAGAATAAAGCTCCATTTTTCATCCTTCTCTTTTCAAGTAGATCCCTGCCTGTCACACCACAGAGAGCCAAATTGTGTATTAGCAATCTGTAGCTTCAGCAGCTGTCAATGGAGTTGCTTTATGCAATAGAAGGACCTGGCT
This sequence comes from Phoebastria nigripes, assembly GCA_035582835.1. Taxonomy (NCBI): domain Eukaryota; kingdom Metazoa; phylum Chordata; class Aves; order Procellariiformes; family Diomedeidae; genus Phoebastria; species Phoebastria nigripes. The sequence goes on along the minus strand of JAYKAV010002086.1, from coordinate 677,850 downwards.
CATTGGTTTGAGATAAAATAAAATAAAATAAAATAAAATAAAATAAAATAAACAAAAAAACCCTCTCTGCCCAAGATCAGTTTTAAGGTGCTGGTGGATTTCCACAGATCACATGGCTAATGCCCAAATAATGGCACTTTGGAGTATTTCAAAGGTGCTTACTCTTAATTATAAGCTTCTGCTTTACTTGCAAAGTATGCCACACTTAATGACATGTCTTTCTAATACCTCTTGGTCAGAAAAATGAACCAAATGCTAATCTGCTAGACCTAAAACCTGGTGGAATTCAGAAACAGAAAGCAACTGCAGTGTAGATCTGCTGCTTGGCTGAGGAACTGAGGTCCATCACAGCCCAGAGACTCAGCTGGGCACAGGAGCCGAGTGAATGATGTGAACTGGCRATGGCCCTGAATTTCCTCACTTGTTTCAGAATTTCCTTTCAATCTAATGTCAATACTTAATGTTTGAACTCTGATGGGCTGGTTTGCCAATTATCATCAGTGTCTTTTGTGAAGCAGCTTACCCAGGCTTTTAAAGCTCAATTACAAGCGTGTTTTAGCAGACAGGATGCCTGCTACATTTTTATATGCTGAAAATAAATACATAAAATATGACAAAGTAAGACTTTCATTAGTAACATACTTTTAGGGAAGAGTATAAAACATCCATTAGAAATCCTGTTAACAGCACTGGTCATTATGACAAGAGGGAAAACAGCTTTCCTAGGGATTTGATTTCTTTTTTTTCTTCATAATGGGTACTACTCTTTCACCATCACCAGCAGACAATGTTGTCTATTAACATTTACCTAGCAGTTATCATTTTTATATTTCTTCATAACCATAGCAATTCAAATAATGTTGTTGCTCCACTCTTGTATCTTCCCTTTGACAAATATGGATAATGATCTAGCATCAAAAAAGCCCCTGCTCTCAATGACAGTGCAAAAGTTGCCACGTAGGATAATTTGGCTAATTCAATCCTGTACCGTATTCAAGAAAAACTATGTTTAAGCATCATCAAACAGGGTTTTGCAAAATAGTTGTTTCGCAATTTTTTGTCAACAACAGAATCCGGTATTTTGAGGACCTCATGTAGATGGGACCCCCAATGTCTTTGCACAGTGTAGCTCCTCCCCAAGAACAATATAACCGTGCCTACAGCAGACGCAGCGGAGCATGGCTGTTTATAATACGGTTTCATTCTGTAAGGACAGAGCTGAAAGACAGCTGAAAGACTCCTGTATTAACAGGAGGCTCAAGTACATCCATTTAATACTTACATATTGTATTTAATTTACCCCCTGTGTGCAGTGCAAGATCAATTACAGTGAAACACCAGATTTAAATGTGATGTCAATCCAACTATGCCATCGCAGTTTGATTTGACCTCTGTGGACCAGGGTCAAACCGTATTAGAAGGGAAGGAAGCAAGAACCAGCCTAGACATTTCCAATTAAAACTGGAGTAGCAAATTATTAAAAAGGGTCTGAATTATTTTTACCTGTGCAAAACAACCAGCAGATAGGATGAGTTCCGTGAGACAGACTAGAGCTCATTTCTAGGACAAGAGGAATGAATTACGAACACTTGTGGACACAGTAAAGCTACTATAACCACTTATTCTTTTTTTCTTGCAGAGCAGGTCTAATATATAATAATATGGTATGTTTTGTATTACACCCAGGGAGCAGAGTCTTGTCATATCTGTTAAACATTGCATAAGGGGTTAGGATATGAAGCCCATATTCAAAACCTAATCTCCCTGTTAGCTTCTAAAAGCTTAAAAAAAAACTTGACCGATAACACCCAATCTTTGCTATCAGACACCAGCTCTTGATTACACGGCTCAAAAAACAAGATCAAAGCAAATGTATAAGCAAAGTTACTGTGTTGTTAATGCCTCTCTTTCAAAAATTCATACAGCCGATAGCGGAATTGACACAGGTTGCAAAGCTAAAGCCCATCTTAAGCCACGTGCACGCGCTGCATCACTGCAGTACATTCTCATGCAGTGCGCCTACAGTAAATAAGTTGCTTACCATGGCAAGTCCTAATTTCTAAGCTAATGAATGGATATCTTATATATGCTGACTTTGGTCTTCCATCTCCTGAGTCCCACACACATGTGGCCTTTGTTTTGCCAGGTTTGATACGTTTGACCTTTACACGGCATGAGTTTGCTATTTAATTATAAGATGGTACTAGCCGGACTGCAAAATGGGATCACTCAGTAGTGAACCCTGCATGTAATGTAATGCTGCACACTGTGAGATCTGGCAAGTGTTACACAGCAGGACTCCTCTTGCATTTGGGAAATCACTCAGCAGAATTACAGCTTTTGATGGCAAAGCTACTTACAGGCAAATAAGGTCAAAAAAGCATTAAGGAGCATGAAGGGAAAGCCTAGCATTATTCACTGGTTCAGAACATAAAGCTTCCATGTCAACTGCTAGCGGTTAAAGTAAACATTTGTACAATCCTTCACCTATGTAAATCTAACCAATGCTAGAGAATTATTGCTGGTTTGTAATGCGATGACGTCTCTGCGAACAATGAAAGATGAAAGGACAGGCGGGGTGCAGTGCCTTCTCGGGTGACACTTTCCCTCTGTGGCAAAAGAAGCGGTATTGCTATTTCAGCCGTGCAGGGATGCATGGACTGTAGATTCCCATTTTCACCACCTAATCCCTTGCAGGCAAATGAAAGAGTTTTCTGGTGTTCATATTTGATAGACTGTAGTGATAGTCCCTGGCACACTGACAGTGGGAGTCTTTAGCTTCCCTGTCAATGCAGCGTAGCCTGTGAGATTCCCAGGTGGAAGAATCTGAGTAAATGTGAATTGAAATAGTGTTTATTAAAATGAGCCTTAAAAAAAAGAAAAAACACGCAGAAAGAATTCCGTATGAGGATAGTCTGACCCCTTGTTTTTTCATGGGACCCCATTACATCATGCTGCCTTTGAAAACCTGAGAGGGGGGTCCGTTTTACAAAAAGTTGATGAATGAAAACAAATGTTTTTCCATTCATTTTCATATCTTAATTGTTAAAAAAAAATTTTTGCAGAAGACCGGTATTCTTTTTATTGTAAAATAAATTGTTGAGGTGAATCCTCAGTGTTATTTAGCAAGTGTAAAACTATTCTTTCAAAAACAATATTGTAAATGGAACTTGCCAGGTTTGACGCATGTGATGTAAGAAATAATGGCCCACAATAACAAAATGCTCTTATTAAAATAAATACAAAATCAAAAAGGTTTAATGAAAGTACAAATCCCTTAATCCTAAGACCAAAAGGAAGGAAGATCCAACTTTTGGGAGCTTACATGTGAAATCACGATCCATATGGCGAAGGTGTTCTAGAAAGCATCATCATGTTACTTGCTTAGTAGAGCTCTTCTTCTGTAGATCTGTATATAATGCACATAGTCTCTGGATTTTCCGTGAGAAAGCAAATTTTGCCTTTATCGTGTCAATGCTGACTTCCCCATGACAAATTTTGTCACCTTTGAGCTAGGTGTGTGTTTTTGTGCCACGGGCCTTTTTACCTGGCAGCATACTCCTGGTACCCAGCGGGGTTATTCTGCAGAGCTGCTCTACCATCCCTGCATGTGCAGAGGAGCTATATACAATGGATTTACAATACTTGCCACATTCTGCTACGGCTTCAGCTTGCAGTCAAGTAACCTAGTGGTTTAAATGAAGTAAACTGTGCTGAGATTAGTATAACAGAAAGTGGAAGTTGGCCCAGTGTATTTACTTATGAATCTCCATAATGCATTCATGGTAAATATTGGACTTCCCTTCTCATTTCCACTCTACAGAAAGTGAGGTAGAACCATTACATTAAAATATGTAAAGGAACAAAAGTCAACCTACAAACGGAGGTGTTTGACTCTCATTCAGGGGCACAGTAAAATAGACAAGTTAATACTGAGCAATTATAAAATGTTTCCGACAGTCGACCTTACTGAATGAAAGACACACTAGTAATCCAAAGAAAGCAAGCATGCGCTGCATGTTCATATACTCAGACACAAGACAGGAATATAAAAAACTACAGGTATGATTATATGTATAAAGGGTATCCCATACACACACCTTAACTGTAAAAGAAATCATCCTTTCTATATAGTGCCCCAAACCTCAGTTTAATTTAGACTAAGTAAATTTGTTCTGATATTATTAATGATCAGACTGAACAAAAATCAGCCGTGACAACCTACTTCTAATGAATTTCAGAACTGTAAACATTTAGCTGAGATATTGGCAAATGTCAGCAAATAATGCTGTACTTTATTCCAGGACAAATAAAGTAGCATACAGATAAAAGAAAAGCCAACTTCTGCCCTTATTTGTGCACGGGCAGCTTTCTCACAAATAAACTGTTGCCTAAATTACATAGTAAATCTAAGAATAATGCCGAGCACAACTTGGAAGTGCTTCTGTATAATGTGCCATTCGCATAATTTCAGAGCCAGTTTTCACATTATGGACGACACCCATCACACCTTTATCTGTCTTCTGCTGATGAAATTTCTGCTTTGAGCCCAATGTACAGTATCTGTGTCAAAAGATCAGACATTGTATTTGTTTGTTTTCTAGCTTGCTTATAGCTGATAACAGTATAAGCCAAGCGAATCCAAGGAAATATAATTCATCACAGTACACTGGTCACCCTTGCACTGCTGCAAAAATATATTCCCATGACTAGTGTGAATCCAACTGCATCAAATTCTGCTTAAGCATCATCAATCAGCAGCACAGAAAGCACTTTCCTAAAGCTCCCACAGGGCTGATTGAGTGAAACCAGACTGCCTACATGGGCTCAAGCAGCAACCAGGTCAGAGCATTTCTCAGCTACCAAACCCAACGCCAAGAGCACGTTCCTGTTGCATCCGTTCATCTCTTAGCCTGACAAAGTCACCATGTGGATCCTCAGTTACAGTAAGGATTTCGTCCTACAGCAGCGTTGCAGCACTGCGGTGTGAGGCTGTGGGTCATGCAAAAACGCTGCGTTTCCTCCCCCTGAGTGACCAGTAGCCACAGAGAAGATAAAGCCATCTTAATACGGTAAATGCACGAATAATGGGAGATGATTGAATTACTTTTCCCTACATTCACATTGCTTCTGTTAAGGATTGTATTTTATTCCAGAATCAGGTTGCAGATTGTACATTGTGTTACAATTAGAAAAGGAAACGTATATATATATATGACTCTTTTTTATTCATTTCTAAATAAACGATCTCAAGATGACAGGATTCGGTGAGGATTTTAGTTTTTAAAAAGTGGTTTACAGTAACTAAATTAAACGGATGCCTTATTTATGAGGATTGAAGGATTTTTTTTGAAGAGAAACAATCCCCTATCCAAAGGTACCTGAAGAAAGCCTGGCAGGGGAGGTTCTCCCCGGCGATGAGCTAAGGTAGGAAGGGTGTTTCTGTGTAAAGCCGGCCTGGCAGCAGGACGGGAACAACCCGTGCAAAAAGAGAAGCTGATGTCTGAAAGGCGCCTTGAGATACCAGGCTTGGGTGGACGTGTCCCGGACCCCAGTGCTAGCCTGACTCCTCCAAAACCTCGGGCACACCAGCCGCGGCCGCGCCGGGGCGGCTCAGCACTGCCGCGTCCCACGGGAGCCGCGGGGCTGGGCACCGGGAAGCGGCTGGTGCCTTTCGGGAGGGACTCAAGCCAAGAAAGAACATTACAAGAACAATGCTACAGTACATAGAGTATCTGCCTCAGTAACTGGGCAGATCTTCCTATTTGCAATTAAAGAAAAAGCCTCTTCAAGAAACATGGCAAATTTTTTCCAAAGCCACTCGGTAACTTCCTTGTAACCTTACTACTGTACAATGGGTAGGGAGAAAATCGCTTTTCCACAACTCGTTCGTTAGGTTAACAACAGAACTTCTCCCAGGATTAAAATATAGCGACATTTTCTTTTTCTATGTTGTTTTAATTAGTTTAACCTGAAGTTAACAGAGTCCCTAATTCTTTCCAAATCTCAGCAACAGCCTGTAGGGATAAGTGTATTTATTTCCTGCATCTGTTCTCCAAATTAAATCAGAAAATGATTATGAAAGAACRGTTCTTGGTAGTCCCCGGGGAAGCTCTTGTGGAAACCTTACATTACAGCGATGCTTGCTGCCAGTGATCTCTGTATCGCAGCAGGGCTGGAGTCTTTCTTGACAGAACTTTTTTTCCCTCCTTTTATATTGTACTAATTGTAAGGGAAATATAACACCACTGCAGGGTTAAAATCTGGTTCCACTGAAGTCGATGGCAAGACTTCCATTTATTTCAACGGATCGAGGATTGCATTTCAGATGTTTATTATGCTGTCAGAAGACGGAGCAGACTGCGTGTCTGCGAGGCACACGGGGTATCAAATGATCAGCCATGGTGTTATATTGCAAAATCATTTGCGTTTGCTCCGGCATTAGGAACATTGTTTGAGGGTTTTTTAATTGCAGATGTGAACACAAAGGAAGAGTCAGTGTGCCATTAATACAAAGCTGATGTTTAACACTCACTGCAAAGTACCGTGTGGAACTAGGATCAAATCTGACAAGTCCAAACTTTAAACGATGTACAGCATTTTATGATGCATGTAGTATTTTTAGTAGCAACAGACTATGACATTTGAGGGCTGCAGCCTAGTAGGATATACCAGTGTTTCTCGCTTCTATGTAATATTTTGTATGGGTTTAGAGAAGATGGCCTCTGTTGTGCATTGTTTGTGAAATGTTTCTTATCCCAGAGAGGTGTATGATGTAAAATACGTCAGTGAAAAGTGTATATTTTATGTGAGAGGAAAATACATTTTAATAAAGGTAAAGCTTTGTTAGCTGTAAAAATGGCAACTGTTCAAGTGTACAGTAACTTCTTACTAATGTATGAAAATCTGTGATATTTTTGATTTGATTGTATTTGTATTGCCCAAATAAAACATTTTGGCTGTATTGTTCCTAACTGTTACTTATTTTTTAAAGGGGGAAAGTGCATTCATTTCTCAAGAATGTACTTTATTCAGGAAAAAAAGAAAGGAATTACCAAATTTTCTACATGGTGCCTGTCGTGCATTAGCCAGTTGCCCTGAGTGAAAGTCCATCTTGTATTGTAACATGCAAAATGAATTTCTGGATGTGTTTTTCTGCACATTGCTATTTAATGGTAAGAAAGAAATAATTCTTCAGCACAGGCTTTCAACAGAGAGCTATTGGTAGAATAAGGCTCAGAGTCCTCAAAGGACTCTGTGAAGGGACCCCGGCAGAGGCAGAACTTGAGATGAGACGCAATATATATATGGTGATGGTGGCATTTAAGCCACCACGGCCTTTTTCTCTTACATTTTTTTTCTTTAAGGGAAGATATAATTTAAAAAGATTCAACTAGAAGTCCAGGCAGAAAAAGTCAGCTGTATCCAAACCTAAAACTGTGAAAATGCCCACGCCAGGAAAAAAAAAAGGAGGTACCGTTATCTTATTAGCATATATGAAAACTAAGCTCCTTTCAAAAACATAAACAAAAATCTGATGCATCGCCTGTCTAGCATGTCTATTTGGGTGCAAGTTTAATGCTGAGGTTTCATTTGTCTGCCCGTCTCCTTGCAAACTTGAGTAGGGCRAGGGGAAGGAACAAAATGAGCTACATCAATTAAATGCTCTTGCTGTATGTCGGGATGTGTAGCAATAAAACTATTCTACATTTTTCAGCATCCTTGAAAAAGCACACTGTGAACTGAAACTGTGAAATGGTTGTTGATGAAGATAAAGGTACACCAGCAAAGGCAAAGGGAAACGTTTAGCAGTGCATAGTAGTACAAGCACTGCCCGGAGAAAGGGAGCAGGCAGGTATAAAGAGTAAAGAACTGCTACTACTGAGCCAACCGGAGAGCTAGCACTGGCAGCTAGGTCAGCGAGCAAACATAACTTGATAAAAGTTCAGAAGAAAACAAGCTAACCTGAGATTGCCTGATTATCAGTAAATCATAACAAGACAGTTCTGGGAGGCAGTGGGGAGATCAAGGCAAGAGAGGCAGCAAGCTAAGGAAGACGGGACCCCATGAGATTCGAAGCAGCTCTTCCCAAACGAAACTGAGCTGATGAAGTGTCTCCTCCAGCAACCTACCAAACAGTCAACTGCAATCGTTTAACACAAAGATTTTTTTTTTTTTAAAGCATCAACTACATCACCCATGTTTCCTAGCCAACCCTGCCAAGACAATACTCAGGCTTTAAATGTTTCTGTGGAAGTAGAATAATAGTATAATAATAGCCCTTATAAAGCCACTTTCATTTCAAAAGGGTCTAAAAACATTTTAGAAACATTTGCACAGTCAAGAATTGTTTCTCCTGACACTGAACTGCAGCTGCCTGTGGGGTGAAACACGGTGACCAGGGAAGAGCACAGAGCACACAGTGGCAGTTCAGAAGATGAGATGAAGAATATCACAACAACTGCATGCTGCTTTGGTAGGAGCTTATGGCAGGGATGCGGGAATGAGGTTGCACACTGAGATCTGTAAGACCCCAGGAGATGCGGAGCAGCTGCATCCCAAATGACTCTGGCTTGATAAATTGATAGTTCAGAGGGAATTGAGGCAGACTGAATACAAAAACTCACAGGAAYTAGCACAGGATCTGAAGATCCTGATGTTACACTTTCCCAAGCAGTTGTACCTTTGATAGACCGCACAATACAGCATAGCATTAATTATGTCCAGAAAATGCTACACAAAAATTGTGAGCATTACTTTCTGCAGCATCTTTGGTCTTCCCATTGAAGGCTGTGGGGTTCCTGCATCAAGTCTGGTGGCAGCACAGCTCCGCATATGATGACTCTCCCACTGTCTTAAAGAGATTTATCAAAAGCTGAGTGAGATATTAATCATGGTGATGCTGGTGGGCGTTTCCTTAAAATTTTCTTGATCTGCTGCAAAGAATCTTCTCTGTATCAAATTGCATGGTTTCTGCCTGAACAAAGTCACCAAGTTAGACGTGTGTATATTAGCTGAGGTTATGTGTAATAGCCAAGGGGTTGGTATTAGCAGACGCTTTAGGTACCCACTGGACTGTTGCTTACCTTCCCTGAATTCCTGCTGAAGACAGCAGGAGTTGATTCAGTCCCTGCTGAGTGTGGCCACTACCAAAAGGAGAATTAAGCTTTAGAAGAGGATTAAAAAAAAATAAGGCCAGGGATACATTTTCAAAGCAGGGGAGGTAGCCCTTTAAGTGCCAAGCTACTAATAGCACTTCAGAGTATTTAACTGAAAGTCTCTCTTGAAAATATTTACAGCCCCACTTGTCCACTGCAGAAACCGCCCATCCCGTCCCGGTAACAGCCGGTGGGGTCCCACACGGTTGGTCTGAGCTGACAGTCTGCAGTAAGACAGCTTCCACACAGGACAAAAGCATCCTCGCCACTACAGTGCCAGCCCATATTTGCCTGTTATACATACAAATGTATGTGAGCAYTATTGCTAACTGTTGGGGAAATGAATTGCATTGAGTACTGAACCTTAAAACACTCCTAGTACATTACAACATTCCCAAGAATTAATTTCTTCCTGTCTTCAGGTTAATGAGTTGAAAACAAAAATATATGGTCTTAGGCAACAACAACAACAACAATATTTATCTAAACCCACAATCTTTCCCATTGTTGGATTTATTTTACTCTTTTTACAATGCTGATGTGTAATGTCAGGCTGCTTATTTCAGGGAGAAGCACAAGGTTTATTTTTCMGGATCTGAATCGGATGATGTCTTCATTTAATTCTGCTTGTTTTTCCCAGAGTGCATTCACCCTTACCTGCTGAATGGAGCCTTCTCAACTATGGAAAGGGAAAACAAATTGAATTTTAATCAGAGGGTTTCTATTCTGATCACTGCTGGTCTACTTTCACTTTATAGTTACCAATAAAATGTTAAAGAGAGTCTCACCGATGGATTTATTTTGATTGATTGCATCTGCCCACTCTCTTGCATTTTAAGGTACCTCATTACTGTACGTTCAAGAATTTCATTTCTTAGCATGTGTAATAAGCCTTAAACTTTAGATAGCTAATTGGTTCAGCTGGCATTTCTGTGCCTTAGCTGAAAAGCCAATAAAAAGAAGCACAAAAAAGAAGAATATTAATAGTTCCTACTTTGTAAAGATAAGCTTAGCAGCCAGTTTATACTTTAATTAATACATGGAAAGCAAAGAATGCTGCCTTAAAAAAAAGAGATTACCATCAGATTAAAGACTAGCTTGCAATCTTTTTTTTTGTATCCCACACACATCTAGCTATTCGTGTCCCTTATAGATTCTTTACCTCTGAGCTTGCACATTGTGAGAAAAAGACAACAACTTGTACGTTAAATTCTGTAGGAGTGAAAAATGTACAAGAACACTTTAATCATCAGCTTTTACTAGAGGATCCTCTCTAACAATTATCCTTACTGAAAGTAAAATATATTATTCAATTTCTCTTGCCAAAGATATTTGCAAATGGAGAAAAAATGAGGCAGCATGGGTTTTGATGTTCTGAGGATTTTAGTGGCAATAACTAAAATATAGTAGTTTGAATAACTTGGTCTACAGTGAGTTACATGTTGATAACRTGCCACCAAAATATAATAGAAAATTTAGCTGTAAGATACTTTTAGGCATTTTTTGCTTCTTGCAGGTAGTGGTTCAAATGAGCACCTGGCCTGGAGTCAGCAGCTCTTCCTGCTACTTCTCCACACACTGGGAATTTCGCTCTGGGTATGTGCTCTGCAGTCAGAAACACTGCTGCACCTGATCAAGTTACTGACAACCTGAACGGCGCTGTGTAGGAAGAGAGAGCATGTGCGGATGGGGAGAAATCTGACTCCTGGTATTCATGCACCATCTTACAAGAGAGACCAAGGGACAGATACAGACCTGTCAATCTCACACGGTATATGTACGAATCACATATCTGCTCCCTCTCTGATGCTTCCGTGTCATGCCACAGGCAATTTACACATTCCCAAACCCATGTTTTCTCTTTTCCTCCCTGGACACTCTGCCAAATACAGATGATAAAGCCTGCTGACAGGTTTCATCCGGCATGTGGACTCAGAAAGCAGGAGGCATTAGCTGTGCACCATTCCCTCGCTACAGCTGCAGCCACACGTCACATAGCCCGGGTGAAAGGAAACGTATACCCCTCTGCATGACCAGCCATGGAGGAGGACGCTCTCCCAAAACACAACCCGTGTCAGATTTGGGCTAAAATAAAATTCCCACCCCCGCGCCCCCCAGAAAAACAAACAAACCCTGCCTCTGCTGCCAACTCCTGTCCTGGCCGTAGGAACCGTATGTGCAGCACTCCAAAGGCACTGTGCCACAGGCATGCCACCGCCTGCTGACAGCCAGGAGAGTTTTCTACCAGGAGGCCTGCCTGGAGCAYCTCCAAGGAGCTGAGATTTTGGGGAGGGAAGCATTTGGTTTTTCTTTTCCTATTAGAGGTAAGAAAATATTATTATCTGGATCGAAGCAGTGCAATGACCCACACTAACCTATGACCATCTTGGGTGGCTAAGGCCAGTCCTCCACACCCCAACACCTCGCATACGGGACAGTCAGCATCGGGAGCCTGCTGGTCAGGCCACCAGGGAAAAGCTTCCGTTAGATTCGTTTCTAACAAACAACCCCTCTGGAAAATGTATTTTCTTCCTTTTCCTACCTGGAAATGCCAACTATGATTTTTAATGGGATATTTGACTTGCTTGAACAAATGCAGGCTTCATTAGTTGTTCTTTTTTCCCAGTGATAGGCAGTGGTAAATCCCACACTAGACTTTTGTGACCGTGTCTGATAAATGTTGCCTAGAGCCCTAGCGCTATCTTTTAATAAGCACAAATCTTGCTGCTACACTGTTTTTTTGTTCTTTCTTCCAAAAAAGAAATATCTGCTGATGTCTTATGCTTCCCCCCATCTCTCCTTTGTTGGTAGAAAGGCTCATTTTTCTAAGATACCTGAACTGAATGGATATTATTTTCTATGCTTTAGAAAAAGGAACCAAAACAACACAAAACAAACTTTGTCTTTATTAGCTGAGTCGTTTCTCAAGACACCATAATGACAGTAACTGTTTGTAATACTGGTGTAGCCCAGAAACCCTGCTATCAACACAATAGGCATTAAATGTTGCTTTGTGGTGTCTGTGGATCATTATACCTTCTTACATGCTGCAGGGTGGAAGTTACTGATGATTTCTGTCTACCGCCTAACGTCAGAGATCACCTCTTGAAAGCATATTTCTTTCTCTAGTGCTCTATAGCTTTATGGACTGATACACACTGGGAAAGTTCTAGAGGGCAAATCTGCAATATTGTACCACTTCACAACTGAACAAAAATGTGCCTTTTCCCCCTTCCTGCTACGGAAGTGTTAGAGAACTGTCTTTTTAAAATGTGAGCTCTCCAGAGCAGGTTTATAGGACAAAGACAAGAAGGATGAAAGGTCTTATTTACTGCAAATAGTCTTCTGGGTCTGTCTTGTAAAGAACATGAATTTTTTGTACATTTACGTCATCCCTCAGAACACAAGACAGAAATAAAACTTTGGAGAAAAGTGGCGAGTCCCATTCCTGTAGGCAGCGTTAGTGAAACAGTCCTTACAGTAAGTTGGGCATGCTCCTTGCCTTTCGCTGGCCCTTTCACTTTGGCTTTTCAGTGGCACCCAGTTATCCTCAGTGGTAGTGCAAGGCTTACAAGTTCAGCTTTTCCKTGGTTGGGAGAAAAAGCAAGCAAGCATATCTCCAAATGTCACTTACTCGTGGCACTAAAATGAAGCATCTGTCAAATTAGACGATACAAAGATGGCCCTTGCTACGATTTAAATTATCACCACTTGCCATTTGAGTTGACACCTCCCTGGGAGGCGAAAGGAGGGTCCGGTACTGCCTGCAGTCTTACGGCTGCTCCTCCGCAGCACAAGCAAGACCCCGCGGAGGTCTCTGCTGCATGGCTAGTCTGTCTGGGCTAATTCAGGAATGACAACAGCCAACAGCACCTGGGTACGTGCCTACACACCCAAGCTTTTCTGAATATGAATAACAACCACATGTATAGATCCTTCACCTTATGGGTTAGCATTGACTAAACAGAAAAGCAAACGATCCAGCTATCTGGGAATACCTAAGGAACATAACTTTACAAATAGATTAGCTTCTGCACCTCAAGTATCGACATTTTGTGCTTCGTACTGGCACTGCCAGATGTCAGCAGGTATTTCGGTAAAGCAAAGTGTCAGGCGATGATGCATGGCCCCGCATCCCACAAAGCGGGTAAATACGCCCAGAGGAGGTGAATGTTAACTCACCATGCTAACATTTGCATCTCATTTACAGCTGGCTTAGGAATCACTGCACAACCCTACATGACGCTATGCAGACATGTCCCTGACCTTCTCCAAGGCTCCTTCTGCAGCTCATGGGGTTTATGCTGGCAGAGACAGCATGAACCAGCCGCCATTGAACTTCACCAGGTACCAGTGCCTCTGCATTGAATTATAGCTACGGTTACGCACTTTTGCCACCTGATTTCCTAATGAAGGCTGGTGTATGTCATCAGAGGGGGCGCGTGGGCCTGTCTTCACGCAACGAGTGAGTGCTCTGACTGAGTTCAGTGAGCTACAGCAGAGGTTGGAGCCTCCCACCACGGCCACCACAGCCTGCCAACATGGCGGCCCCGCTCTCCTCAGCCGGCCAGTGCGCCGTCCCGCGCAGCCACCAGGGAGCAGCCCCTGTTGACCAATCCCAGGCCCTACCTGGCCACCCAATCCAAACGGACACCATGTCCACCCAATCCAAAYGCACGCAGGGGTGCTGTGGCCACCCAATCAGAGTAGGCGCCGCTRCCTGGGAGGCGGTGCAGGGGCGGCAGGGCGGCTCCCTCAGCAGGCCGAGGTGGGGAGGAAAATCCTCCTCTCCTCAGCTCTTGTTAGGTTTGTAGGTTGGGATTTCGTATCGGCGCCATTCAAATATCGTGAGAGTTTTTGGTGTCTGCTGTGACCACTACTTCCATTTCACCTTTGCTTCACAGCCTATAGAGAACCTCCGAGGGCAACAGATCCAACACGGCTGCAATAAACAGCGTGTCACACTGATGTGACTATCGTGATTCATGCAACAGGGTAGTTTTAGAACAGATTTTAATTCATTATCATTATTTTTAAAATTAAAAAAAGACTATTACTGAGTAATCTGACTATTACTCATTGTTAATAGTCTTTGAGAAATCTTTTTCACTTGCTAGGTTGAGGAGCCTAAAAGAATAGGCCGTGCTTCAGATATGGTGAGCCGAGGTAAACGTACACTGTGACCGTTCAGCACCTCTGGGAGAAATCAAGGTAAGTCAGGCTCTAGCACCCTCTGAGCAGCCTGCCTGATCCCCCCAGAAGGGCAGGTCTCTGCCTGATGCTCACCTGCGCTGCTTCTTGACAAAAGCTATTTTTAATCACTTACCTGTCCCACATTAGTAATTATTCATAACAACTGCTCAGCTGAAGTCGATAGGACTACAAAAGCTGTAGGTGTTCACCGCATACGTCTTAAAGGAAGTAGCATTTGGAAGAAAGAAATGCATCCTCACATTGGCTTCAGTTGTCTCGTATCCTCCATGAACCTACTTTATGCTCTTTCTTGCTTTTTATAAAATCTTTTTTGCAAAAAACTAAAGTTCAAACACAAGGTCATCCAAGCAGCTGTCTCTTTATAAATGTCTTCTCTGGATGCACTGTAGCAAAAGCTATCTCCAGTGAAATCTAATTTAATACATTAATGTGGATCCATAAAACAAAGTCGCACATTGTGCAAGCAAAGTTATTTATGGCACTGGAATCTTACTGATTACAGCAATAAATAATACAGTATGTATCACTGGGAAATAATATAAAATCAGTTAATCCGCAGGAGCAATGAAGAGAATTGGAACAATTCTGCTATTACTCTAATGCAGTAATTTCATAACGGCAGCCTTCACAGTTTCACTTTTCAAAGCATTAAGTCCCTACTCATTTGATAATAATTTGGGGAAGATTCCCTTCTGCTGTTTATCATGCGAGCGAAGCTGCCCCCTGCTAGTTCAAACCAATGGGATTATAACTCTTCAATAGTCCCACCATGACACTAGCAAGATTTCAGCTTAATCCGGGGCCACAGTTCAGTCAGTACCAACTGCTTCAATTTCTCTTGCAGTTTACTTAGGCTTAATGCTGGCGAAGTGCCACAGCCTCGCTGCCTGAACCTGATTACACCACTTCCACTGCATTACGTGGAAAGCTCTCCCCTACATGAGTCCTTTACATAACACAGGCATAAATCAGGAGGAACAAAACTGCTATTACTTAAGAAGAAAAAAAAATAAAAAAACCTCTCAGAGTGCTTGCTGGCCAGCTCATTTATCTCTATGCAGCTACAGACGTTTTCCTAAATGGGAGAGGAAAAAGTCTCAAAATACATATTTATATCATTTCTGGTCCCAGGCATAAATGGACCAGGTCCTCTACCTCTCCCCACCTCTTGTCACTTGTATAGGATCCAGGCTGTTTCCCCTAATTTAAGGCTGGATTATGACACTGATGTGCAGGCAGGTTTTGGATTATCAGTACCCTGGAAAAAAACCTGCAAAACATTATGCTCAATGTGCTAATTACTTTCCCAGGATCTGTAACGCGCAGGTGAACAGTTCCCCCTGCTGCACTGAGCTATGCTTATGTCTCCTCTAACCAAACACTTCTCCTGTTTAATAGGCTATCCAGTAGAAGTACTGGTCTGGGAACRTCTTTGCATTAACTTATGGCAGTCTGCTCTAGAGACACAGCTGTACCTAGTGACATTTAGATAGTCAAGGGGATAGTCTCCCTGCATTTATTCCCTTCAGTCCTGCATTGCTAGGCTAAGACCAAACATGATCTAGAAGATAATACATAGTATGCTGGCATTTAGTGTATCTTGCCAGGAAACCATCACATTTTAAAATATTCTCCAATGTTTTAGGAATCTGTTCAGTGAATACTAAATTTAGAATTTCTAGAAGCAGCTTTTGTGCTCACACTGAGAGGTGAACTTAGCAACATGAAAAGATGTGGCTGCAGCAGTTCTTTTCAGGTTCTGCAGTATCTGCCTCAAACTCAAATCAGTTTAGGAGCTCAAATGTGCAGCATCTGAATTTGGAAAATTTTCCCAATTGTCAAGCTCAGAATAATAGTACAACTGTTTCTAGCACTGGGTACCTTGTAACTTCAAAATATTCTGTATATTCACAGTGAACTGTGTGATTGTGAAAAGAGCTGTGGGACTTAAGTTACAAGTGAGCTGTAGGTACGAAAATCAAGTTTGCTAAGTTTGCTCTTCAGGTATAATTGTCATACAGCTGGTTATCAGGGCTGCACCCGTATTAACATCCAGTGCTCTTCAGTCACCAGGTGGTCCAGGAACTCCCCAGCCAGGCATCTGCACTATGTCCAAGTTTTTGTGCAACATGACGAAGGGCAATGAGGAAATAAAGGTAGACTTTCCTCATCTCCTGGTACTTTGAATGCTCTTCTAATGCTCTGCTGACTCTTCAGTTGTGCCTCTCTAATTTCAATGGCCATCTCTCATTTATATTCCCTTGTGGAGGCAAAGCACCAGGGAGAATGATGTTTTGGGGTGGGCTCATGCAGTTATTTCTTTTTTAATGTCTGAGTACAAATTCAGTGGAGATACTAAGCAGATGTATAAACAACGGCACCCATTTTACACAGATGTGTGCAGTTTTGGCACTCTGTTTTATTGGGGCAGTTAACATTTGTAGTGATAGAAAACAAAGAGCTCTGTTTGCATTTGAAGATGGTTGATATTTCCTGTTTAAACAGCAAGGCTACATAAGGGCTTTTCTAATGGCAGCTTTTCTTAATAAATCATATTGCTTTTGTTTTCACTCTGAGAGCCACTGTCATTAGGTGCTCCATGAACAGGATTTGCTTTAGCCATCCTGATAAAGCTCCATACAGTAATAAATGCATTTCTTGCAAATAACCAACCAATCTGAACTGTTCAGAAAGCAAAACTCTTCAAGAACTGGAAGCATATAACCCAAAATATTCACCAACATTTGTTAATAGAATAATCAGACACTTACTAGTAATTTCAAAAGACTGACTATTGCTATCTCAGGTTCTCCTCCTTCTGACCTTCACAACTCCCAGTGTCAAAAACAATCATCACTATTATCAGCATTTTCCTGTTTACCTGTATCATTTGCAACTGCCTGGACCTCCTAATTTGTCTGATTGTCCTCAGCTGAAGAAGGAAAAAAAAAAAACAGCCAAACAAACAAAAAAAACCCCAGCTACTAAAAACCCCTTTTGATACCAGCCTGCCTGTTCATCTCTCAGAGCTTTTTAGGCATCTTCTCAAATAATTGTATTCCATTTAAGGAACATTCAGAGAGGAGTACTTAGGGCCCTCATGAGACAAACGGGCACCCATTGGAGGATAGCAACTTGATTTTCTTCACCTGCTGAAAGAAGCTAGAACAGGTAAGTGAAAAGGCCCCCCAATGCAAGCTTTGGATTAAGCAGAGGATTTGCCCTGTTGAGAAGGCCTCACGTTGATCAGATCCTTGTGCTTTCACCATATTTCCTGCCCTTTGGTGTCCCCGTGTCGTGCTTGCTGTGGTCCCTGCATTCTCTCAGCTTTAACAGCTAGCTTCTAGTATGGAATACAGCCACTCTGGTACAGTAGAAATGTGAAGAGAGCATGTTTGATCTAAAAAGGTTAAAGTTCTATCAACCAAATAAAAGTGTATTGTTTAGAAAAAGCTTTGAGAGCTTCAAGGAGAAAAAGAACTGAAATTTTGTTCCTTCTCTCTCCCACTGTGGATTAAGTTTTATACTCTATAAATTGTCTAAGAATCGGCCAAAATAAAAATGCAGTTATTTCTGTTTGTATGGAACTGAAGATAAGGGGAATGTGTGGAAAGCAGAAGGGATTGTATACTGTGTTATGAGAGCTACCTAAGCTTATAAAAGGAATGTATACTMGTCAAATTTTGTCAATGGAGTAAGGGAAATGGAGTTTGTTGGAGGCACGCTCCGAGACAATGTGAGAATGAATGTGCCTGCTGCACACCTAGGTGTGCTTCTGAGCCCACAAATGCACAAGCAGAAGCGTAATTTGTTACTGCGGTTTGCATGCTGATTTCAAATGGGCTACACTAGCTGCTGTTCCATAATCACTTTAAACCAGCATTGACACTGAAAGAAATGTCCTTCCTTTCTTCCAGCACCAGGTATTTGTTCCTGCTCTGTTTCTTACTTGTGGTGGTATAACCATTTCTCTGGCTATCTAGGGAATTAACCTGGAGAACTACTCCTGGTTAAAACTAACCCTTTTTTTTCTTGGTAGTTTTAATCAGTTCCATTTGCTCAACCCAGTTTAGTACTACCAAAATACYGGTCTGTATTTGCATGATCAGAATTTGTCTTTTGCAACATAAAGTAATGGAAATGCTTCAATAATGATTAGTGATCCCTATCTTGAGATATTTTTCAGGGAGTGAAATTTCAAGGGTGGAGGAATATGACAGATGTTTGACTTCATATCTGATTCTCATCAGAGGGTTTCAGGTGGGGCTGCCATCATTAAGGAACCTACAAACTCTAGAATCCTTCTGAAAATGCAGAGTAAACTTTGCTTTCTATTAAGTAAATTTAAAGGCACATTTACATGATTAAAGGTTGGCAGTGGAGTCAAAAAGAAAGTTCACTGTCACTAGAAAGAATTTTAGAAGGAGACAAAAGCTGGATTCAGAGCTCATGCACACATTTGTAACCCCACTGCCATTGATTAAAAATCATCTCAAAGCTGTTTCTTGGAATCACAAAGATTTATGTGATCGGAGCTCTGTTTACTTGCAACCCAAGATGAGAGCAGCAAGAAGCAGTCTCAGATTGATAAAGACTATGACTGGCTCTCATCAGGAAATGTCTCCCACAATTAAGAATGCACATTTTATGCCTGGTTCATAATTTTGGAGGATTGTTTTAATGCACAGGTATACGCTTTTCCTCCAATTATTTTTTCTTCCTTTTTTTATCAATATATTTCACTTTAGCAACCTGAAATTCCTATTTTTTCCTTTAAAAAACAACCTTACAGAGACATGCTGGATCCTGAGTGAAACTGATAAAACCACAGAAATTCAGAGATAATGGTAAAATTTGCCTTATGTATTTTTATTCTTCTCCCTCTGCCAAGTTTGAAATGCAAATTATGGGAACCTGCACCGTGTAGCGCTTAAAGATAAACAAATGCAGTTTCAAGTCAAAAATCTCATAAAAGACAAAACACGCTACAAGGATTCCCGGGCTCAGTCCATGCATCTTGAGCTCTGAAATGCCACAGAAGGCACAGCTCTTACATTTTGTCTAGAATGTGACATGTCAGAACAATCCATGCAGCAAATTAATGCAAATAGTTGCTATGTGACATTTATCTAAAGTGCCCAGTTGCTAACTGGCACTTTCTCCCCCTTATTATTTTCTATATTCAGCATTAATAAAATTCCCAATGTTTTTGATATTATGCATCTCATTTTATTTCAGCCACCAGTCTAGGAATTTCCAGTAGTGATTTTTTTTTTCTCAAGATTCCATATGCCGAAAGGTTAAAGGTGAAATGAAAGCCATCACCTTGCTTTTCAAACTACATCCACTRCTTCAGGAGAGGCCAGAGACATTGCCTGGCTTGCCTGGGTCTACCTCTTTCAGYAGACTCTTGAGAAAGGTTGAAATTTTTCTCATTCCAAAACTTGGAACAGTTTTCTTCAGAGGAGTAATTCAAACTTTTTTATCTGTTGCTGAGTTCTCTGAACAATTTGGTGAATTCAAGTGTAAGGGAGAGGGGAAAGTTCAGGAAATCGCTACAGACAATGCCTGCTGTGACAGGTAGGTCTCACCTTGCAGAGTCAGAATTGCAAAGTGTAGATCATTTTGTCCCTCTCCTGGCACATTCACGTCCTAAGACTGTGACAATCTTGAGCGTGGCCTAGGATCACTTGTAAGTTATGGCCTCACCGAGCCTGCTCTGGCAATCCCTCTGTAACAGAGGTGCTGCTCTCACCAGGGAAATGTGCTGAGGATTTGCATGGCTCCATCCATCTTCTCTCTGCTCAGACACCACGTGCTCTGTCAGAGTCCCAAGTAAAGTTTAGGCTTTTCTCTGCAATGAAAGTTGCTGATATTGCCTTCCCTTCCCGCTCTCGCGTCATCTGAAGTTTGCAGCAAGYTGGCCAGAAGCTGCTCGGTTGGCCAGAAAGCTGGTTGTGAACTGGAGAGCATAACCCAGCTCTTTTCCGAGGCGCATGCCTGCGCTGCACTCGGGAGGGGGGACTGCAGCATGTGCAGAGACAACAACAAAGCTGGGGCAGCAAAAGCTTGTCCTGGTGCTCAGTGGATGAAGTCTGTGCTGCCTCTCACGTTGCTAACTGCAAGTGAGCTAACTGCGAGTGCAGATACCTCCTGTATTTGCATTTCAGAGGATGGGCATACACAGCAGCTTGATGCCTTTGAGAGCAGTTACATATCATGAGCTGAAAGTATTCTGAAGTTGGCTTTTACAAATAGAGCTGCCTGTGAATAGTCTGTATGTTAGTGGGCAACATGCGAAGTGGAGTCTTTGGTTTAGGTATTGCTGCTATATAGGGCATAAGGTCAATAATCTTGGCAACATACTTTAGCCTTGCTTTTGTCTTCTTTCTCTCAGGTGTTTGTATTGCCCTAAGGGCCCTCTTGTCTGGATGGGTTTTTTGCAAGTACACAGGCTGTAAGTGTATGTTTGCATTTTCAGAATGTTAATAGAATAGGTCAGGGACAATTGGTTTCATTATATTACTGTATCTGAACAGCTACGTGATGCCTATTGGACTTGCTTTCTTTTTTTCCTGTGTTGTATTTAGCTGTGACCTTGAATTTTTTTTTCTTTTGTTCATTTGTTCCAGAAAAGGATTTTCTCTCTCTCCCTATCTTGAAAATGACTAGAAATAGATTTTTTTTTTTTTCAAACTCATACATGAGCATAGTACCTTTCCTAACAAAATGTTATGAGTGTACAGCACTGGGCTGTCCATCAGAGAATGTTATCCTCTTTCTCATACTGGCTACCTAATATTCACTTTTTCCTTTAGATGGACTGGTCCTTGAACACAATTTCATGTTAAACAGGGTTGCTCTAAAAAGCCACAACTGAGAAAGTACAAAGAGTTCCCTTTTCCATTACTGACTTCGCTTTGTATTTTGCATTCTTTTTGTTAAGGACTTGGTAAGTGCAGCAAGAAGACAGATGTGTAGGGTCCCAGGCCTCAGCCATGAGACTGGCTCCACATCTGCACAGTGAAGTCAGGAAATGTAAGTCTGCCGAGGACTTGAAAGAGACGGTCATCTCCACTAGTGCGGGGTGGGCAGCAGCAGCTGTCACAGCACCATCGTGCCACCTACCAAGAGGCTAAAATGCTTCTTAACACTGTAGTGTCATCTTCAGATAGCAGCTATAACATAGAAAATAAATTGTTTACTCGGTGTCCAGCTTCGCTCCTCAGACTTGCCCTGAAGGGTGGCTTCTTCCGGAAGGCACTCCAAGGCTGGCATCTGCTGAAGTCCTACCAGACCGAGCAGGCTGCAAGGGTTTTCTGCTCCCACCTGCTATATATTGGGTCAGACTTCAGAAATTCAGTCTCCAAACACAGGAGAGCTCAGAGACCGTGGTCAGAGCCCTTGCTGCTCTGCATCCCAACTCCCCATTGGCGAGGGAGCAGTTTTCACCCTCCRCTCCCAGCTCACCTTCCCCGCTGACCTCCCTAACCACCATTCTTGCACTGCAGAGAAAGATGGTTCCCAAAGCTCTGCACAGCCTTCCTGACCCAGGGACATAAATCAGCTCAATATATTTTCTTGATTGAATAAGCTCCAGAATTTTTATTTGAATGGGCTTAGTGCTTGCATCAATGATTATGACGGTCTATAAAATTAACTTCCAGTACTTTATTTCCACTAACGTAAATAAGAAATCATATAAGGCATCCCAGAAGACATAGTGAGAGCTCRGCTATAATCTGCCAGTCTAGTCTGCTTGGGAAAACGCAGAGCAGACCACAGATGTGACTGTATACGACAGTGGTTGTTCTCCTTTGCTCCATGGAGAAGTGAGCATGTTAATCTGTTGCTAGTCCTTGTTCAGCATCATGGCAGTTAATACTCAGTCTGCTAATATTCAAAGTCTACTTGAACAAGCAAATTCAGGTACTGGAAACAATCTGACTGTGGAGGCAAAAGCTCCATACAGGTTACATTTCCCCGCTAATTTTCTTGCTGTCTGGCAGTCAGTCGCCCATAGCTCAGGTATCTCTGCACTGCCTTGCTGTGTACAGTGAAATATATCCTGACACAAGCAGCCTGAAAATTCTAATAAAAATCACTATCATAGCGTATGTATAAATATATACAGTAATAGTCTTTATTTCTTGATATTCTAAAGTTTGAGGTTTTGATAATCAGCTATATACTCCAGAGGAAACCTYGGTAATTTCAATCTCCAATTGCAAAGCTTTTTCGTCACTGAATTTCATAGTTACCTTAACAACTCTTATACTTTTTTCACTTGTTGGTAGACTAAGCCTGCTATGACCATATATAAAAGGCAAAGGATACAGTATGATTTTGTAGTCTTCTTTCCCTTCCTAGCGTCGTGCAATAGGTGTCAGGGATGTGCTTCACAAACTCTGTAAATCCCAGGACGTCTGTCACACGTCTAAACCAAAGTGAGGAACCTCCTTTGCTACGGGGGTTCAAACACGCAGCAAGAGATGCCGATGCCTTGCAGTTTGCAGAGATAAAACCAAAGCAAGCRCAGGTAGAGGCCGGGCAGATAAAACAGCTCGCCTGAGGTCCAACAGATCAGCACGCAGCTGCAAGAGCCGGGGTCCTGCTGCCGGCCAGCGCCCTGGGAAGTGCCCTCCCTTCCCACTCGACAAGCAGACTGGGACCGTGGGTCCAGCCTTTAGCCACTGCTGCTTTGCTCAGAGGGGAAAATGTTTAACCTGCTGCTGCCTGGACAATGCATATAACGCCAGGCTAAATGACAGGCTTTGAACAAAAATTTAGCTCTGACTTCTAATCCGGCATTCTGTTTCAAAACTGTGATGACATAAAGGTCAAAAGACGCAGCTCTTATTTCCAGCAGACTTCTGTTTTCCTTTAGAAGTGTAATAGTTCAACCTTTAAGCTTTCCCCACACCTATGTGATTCCATCTCCTCTTATAATGTGCATATACTTATGTTCAATAAAAGCAAATCAGATTTCTCTTAGTCAGCCTACAAGGTACTGCTATTTAGAAATACTTAAGAAGAAAGGAATCATAAAATATTGAATATATCACACAAAAACTGCATGTAGGACTCCAATCAATCTGAAATATACTTAATTTTTTTCTCTGAAACAGAAAATCATAGTAAGCAATAAGAACATAAAAGGAGCAGCAATAGATAACACAGAGCTGAAAAATTGTTTCTCTGAATATTACAAGAATGTACCTATGATAAATGAGCCTCCCCTAGTATTGCGTGCCCCAGAAAAATGGTATACCAAAGCCAGTTATGTTACTTCTAACAGATGTTTCTTATCCAGACCTTGTCTCTAAACCAGAGCTCCATGAAGATACTGCCAGTCATGTTTCTCTGCATACTGTTTATACTGCAAGATATGGATACTTTGGYGGTGCCTGCTATTTTAAGCTTCTTCAATAAAAAAGCATAATGGAAATGTAGTGTCGATAGCTGTTGTTACCACATTTATGTAACGTAAGGAACTGCGGCGATGCTGTACTTCAGCCTCTCTGCCGGCTTCAGGCACTGTGTTAGTCCTGGGCACCGAAGTACAACAGAGGAGATGTGAGGTATTTCACAAGAGAATGACAGTCACATGTATCCAGACCAACCAGCATAACTGCCAGCTCGGGGATATTCTGCAATCCATTAAATCCGGTAGTGGACCACCAACCACATCAACATCCGTCGGAGCAGCCACGAAAGTGCTGMGCTCTCACACTCTCTTCACATGAGCGGAGGCTCACAGCTGAGGGTTAGCTACAGGTTTTGTTTTTTTTTTTCTCTGACTATCTTTGACTCAGTTGTAACTGAAGAGAGCTGGAGGCAGAACCTGGTGAAGAATTCCTGCAGCCCCGTGGCACCTGATTATCTGACACGGCGCCATCAATGAATCTGCAAAAAGCATCATTTGTCTTCCATCACCATAGCAACCAATAATTTTGATTCATGTGCATTCATGTGCGTGTGTGTGTTTGGCACCCGCGTTTCCATGGCGAGACTACTGCCTCGTGCAGCAATAGGAAGCTCCCCACTCTGATCCCGGTCACCCGCTCTGATCCCGGTCACCCGCTCTGCCATGCTGAAGCAGCTGGACTGCAGGTTTCTGAGAAACACTGCGCTGTCAGGCTCATGAGAGCTCTTCACATCTCCTGCGTTATCTCGCCCAAAACTGAGTAGTTGTCTGACATTTTACTAATCTTCGGGGCATGTTGCAAAAGATACGGAGCAGAGGTCAGCAGAAAGTTGAGATTCTTCTTTGGTGCAAACACAAGTCCAGGAGAAAAAAAAAAAAAAAAGCATAAATCTCAGGATAAAGAAAAAATAATTCTAAAAAGATCAGACAATTCCTCCTTCTTCTTTCTTTCCTTTTCTTGCTCCATAAATCATTTTATTTATGTAATGGAGAACAATAAAGCAAGCCAGATTTAGAAAACATCTTTTCCTGTCAAAGAGTAGAATGATTGATGCTGTGCAAAAACAGTATCTAAGTAAAAAAAAAGCTTTCAGGGATGATTTACTGAAATCCACTGAAAGATTGGATTTGCATGCTGAAAAATACCAACTATTCAGACTAAATTAATTAAGTATTTGGGAATGGCCTTGAATAGTTAGAACTGAACAGAAGAAAAAAAAAAGCATAAGATTGTCTTCAATTTAGACCCACTCTCCATATTATAAGTAGAAATTATTTAAGAATAACAATGTAGCCCAAATATCTCAAGACAGAACAGAAGCTTTCAACTTAAACAGTGGAACTCTTATCAGGCTGCCTTGGCATTTGTATAACAATGTATTAGCACGGCACCAGAATAATAATTCCTTGCTGATTGTAAGCAAACCATTTTTCTAAGTCTTGTGTTCCATTCTCTTTTTAAGATAAAGCCCTGGTGAAGTACTGTACAATGAGCATGTATTGCATGAAGTGTCTAATAGAATTTGGATTTATACAGTGCCTTTCGTACTCAGGTTGTCCCCAAGTACATTGCTTTAATGCAGTAAGTCAGAAACTGGTGGTGCTGTGAGCATGTAGGCAAGCATCGACTGTCATTATGCACCAGCTACGGCTCACACAAAGGACTRAGTATCTTTTTAAAAATGAGAATGAATAAATAAACACCAGCTTTGGAGCTGGCACCGGAAAGGTGCTTGTGAGTTGATATTTCCATATAAAGAATCAATTCTGTAGACAGTTACTCCCCCGAGTCAGTGTTACCTGTGTAGGCAAGAATAGGCAGCGTTAGATCCTGGGACTGGCACGTCCCRTCTCTGCTGAAGGACAGGGCCAGGTTCTGAGCTCTCATCTGCTGAGGGACTGAAATGTAAATCTGAGCTTTCCCTTTAAACAATTTGTTCAACTACATTCATGTCAGCTTTTGCTGTACCAGGGTCTTCCTGCGGTACCGGGACTCGCTTGGTTTGACTTTGAAGCCAGAGCTAGCCTGAGCTCCGCTGAAACCCTCAGCTTAAGGTCTTCTTCCATCAGGGTACAAATGATGGAAGAGAGAGTGGGTAGCAGCGGTCAGCTACGTAATGAGGGACAAACCTGTGAAATGGCTTCTTCTGGCTTCTCTTTTCATCAGGAATTTCTGAGTATATTTGTGACGTCCTTCACCCTGCCACCTGAGCAAGTTGTATCATTGGTTTAAATGTGATAAATTAAATCCTGAAGATGATTAGATTGACTGTTGCTACTGTGATAGAGTGGACGCTTTCCTTAAGAAAAAAAGAGAGCGAGAGTGGCATTTTTATTTGAAATGCCAAGTCTTGTGCTCAAAGGTCTGTAACTCTGGCACTCTCTGGCAGCATGGGCAAAAGGCACAGAGGAATGGAGATGGAAAGGCTGGCCAGACGCTGCATGTCCTCTGGCAGGGCAAGGGCTGTCCCCTCACTTGGCCAGGCAAAGGGGAGAGGCAGCTTTGCCTTTCCTGAGAACTGGCAGTAATGCTTATTAAGTTACTTGTCCTTGGCCAGTTGAAGTATAGATGAGAAATGCGTGCCTTACCACTTTGCTGTGAATATTTTGGGAGTTGCCTAGCCAGAATTGTTTTTTCTTTTTCTTGCTCAGATTTGAAGCCTTGGCAACACACAAACACTGCATTTATTCAAAGTCTTTTCCATAGATCTTGCCTAGTTGAAAATATGTTTCATAGATTAAAACAAACTAATTCAAAGTTGCCAGCTCTCTCTTTGTTGTGACTCAAATCACTCTGTGATGCTCCTACTGCAAAAGATCACACAGATCAGCACACTTCCAGCAGGAACAATGCAAGCGCGCCTGTTCAGCATGTTGCTGAACGCTTTTTGCATTAAACCCCATCCGTCCGTACTTTGAATCGTCTGTCTGTGATCTTCACACATTTCCTGCTTTGAATCCAGCCTCAGAGGTGGCGGCAACTCTGTCGTGCCATACACAGAACACGGCAGAATGATTTCAGAAAAGTCTGGGTGAGTTGCAGGGTGGTGAAGTAAAATGTTGTAAACATGTTTTCCATTTTTCTCTGTTGTAAATCATCACATTGAATTATATTTCTATTTGGAGTGAGGCACTCCTGTTCTTCAAGATACTCAGCTATGCCTCATGCTGGTGAGAAAAAAAGCATGAGACGTAATCAAATGCACTGCTATTCATGAGGAACACCAGAAAGCGTGCACAAAACTGAGGGGGGCAAAAAGATGGTGGATAAGCTTTGGTGTAGATAAATATAAGGTAAGGGATGTAAAGAGGAAAACTCTGGACACGGTGACAGGATGGTGCTCAGCTCAGAACTGGCAGTTACAATCAGGAACGAACCCTACAGACATCTCTGACAGTTCTCTGAAATCACTGCCTGGCAATATCGCATAAAAAAGCCAACAAAATGTTGAATGTCATCAGAACAGCTGTGGCGAACATGGCAAATGCATCCTTTGCCATTATATGCCACCTTGGTGCACCCACTTCTCACACACTATGTGTAGCATTGCTCTCTGCATTTTAAGGACGTAGCGGACTTTGGGAAGGCACAAAGAAGGGCAGCAGAAAACATCAGCAGATTAGAACAGCTGCCTTACGAGGGGACTAAAAGGCTGGGGCTCTTAGTCTGCCTCAGGAGAAGGCAGAAGGAGGATGGAGCTGAGGTTTACAAAACCTGGCAGGCAGTGAATAAACTGAACATGGAGCTGTTGTTCCATCACACACAACGAGGACTCAGAAGCCGCCAGTGGGACTAGGAGGAGGTTGGTTTAAAATAGATAAAAGAACATTTTTCTTCACGCGGCAGGTCATGAACCTCTGGAACCTGGTGCCACAGGGTACTCTGGAGGCAAACAGGATCAGTGGACTCTGAAAAGGATTAGACAAATTCATGAATTAGTCAATGGCTACTAAAGATATTAGGAAGGGATTTAACTTCTAACATCCCTAATACAACTCTTCTGTATGCTGGGGGAGTACAAGGCAAATAGGCAGCCAAAATTGGTAAGACTCAGGTGTTCTTCTTGAATAGCATTGCCTATTGCCACTGCCATAGACAACAGACTTGGCTAGATAGACCATTACTCTGACCCGTAAGGCATTTCTAACGGTGTTACGTTCTTATGTGATTGCTTAAGGATTGGCTGGTCTTAAATTTTAAATGTGGGTCCATCCTACCCAACTTCAGACACTGATCTTAGGTAAGGATGAATCACCTGCCACAAGCACCTATTTCTCTTCACTGACCACAATGCTAGTGTAGACTAGACAACCAACTTTCAGATGGCTAAAGTTAAATGAGATAAATCCTACTAATTACACTAGTTCCAGTGTATCTGAACCCATGAATCAGTCCCATAAGATCATTAGATTAGTTCCCAAATTGTCCCATACTTTTCCCAGCCATATATCTCCACCTCTTCCCATCACCCAATACACTAAATCTCCCATGCCAGGGTTTCTGCGTCTTTCACATCAGATGAGTTTACTTGCAGGAGCGAGATCAGACAGCTCCATGCCTTACTGTCTACAGCTTACTGCACATCTACCAGGACGTCATCCTTGCAGCTCTGCCTCTCGCATTGCACCCTAGCTAACCTGTAAATTGTCAGGAGACTTAAATTGTTCATAGAAAGCCCCACACCCTGACTAGAGAAATTTTAGCTATCTGCAAACTCAAAAAGTTTGAAAAGTTACTCTTGGTCATTGGTTGGGTAAGAAGGGATGGGACAGTAGGAGCACTGCACTGCGGAATTTTAAATCAATTATTGTTGACTTTGAGCTTTGGGCAAGGTATGTACTGTCCTTTCCAGGCTGCAAAAGGGAATGTGACCTGTTCCACACAGCAAGATAAGAGGAGGGTTTTGAGTTGTTCCGCATTTGGTACAGAAGGTCACAACATGAGTAAAATTACAAGCTGCTGTTCTAAAGCGTTCACTGCAGTGGAACATGATAATCTTATTAGAAAAATCCAGTAGTCTCCTATTAAAAGGTGAAATAAAGGAGGGTATTCACTGTTAAATGCCATGTATTTTTAAGCTCTGTATTGATTTTTTGTAGGAGTTTCTAAAAGCTACAGGAACTATAGCTTTAAGGGAATGAGGCATTTACTGGCATAATCAAAACAATAATTTTCTGAGGGTTCATACCTCCTTATGTTCACTTTATATAATTCAGAGAGTTCTGTCAGAAAGAAGGGGAAGGTGGAAAGGAACAGCTGAAATTGATATGGGACTGAATGCAGATTATTACTCAGCATTTCTATATGCAAAATGCATGTTGTAAACTGCTTCTAATGACAGCTAATGAACCAGGTTGAGAGAGGTAATGCAAACAGTAAACAATGTTGTTATAGCAATTTATAAATACCCTTTATTAAACATTAAGAGCAGCTGTTTAATGATAACATTATTATGAAGTGAGTTGGATGATGAATTCACAGTTTAGTTAGTTTGTGGCTAAGTAGGTATCTTCTGAGGATCTTCCTGGGCATTCCAGAAAGCATAGGAGTGTGGATTTTCTTCAGAAAAACTCTTTTCTCATCCTACAGTAGCCTTAGAGTCACGGAATCATAGAATGGTTTGGGTTGGAAGGGACCTTTAAAGATCATCTAGTCTAACCCTCCTGCCAAGGGCAGGGACATCTTTCACTAGAGCATCTTTTACTGTCCGTCCTGGACAACTATAAATATACCAATTCAAATTCCATTGTAATTTCTGCTCCATGTGTTTCTACCAAATATCTCTCAGACTGCATGATACAAATCTGAAACTGCTGAGCAGTAACTCTGGTTTCTTTACAGCATGGTATTAGGAACCAACAGACCTGGAAGTCACTGCCTTGAGAGCAAAAGAGTGAACAGAGATGCTCAGGCTCACCTTCCTCTGCGTATTACTTTAAGATCTTTAGAAGAATATGTTCTAGAAGTGTCACGTATTATTACTTCTGTGATACATTCCTTGCTTTGGCCCCTATAAACTGTTCATCCACTAGACCTGCTCACCTAGCACATCAGGTTTTGTATTGTACTTTTACCTTTAGATGCCCAGGAAGGGGTTTTTCCTTATTACGAAACGTTCACCTAGAAGAACGCCACGCTACTTCACATGTGAGGAGGAATTACTCTTCAACAGGACTGTCTCTTTAGAGGAAAGGCGCGTTAGTGAGCTCCACACTAGCAGCAGCTCCGACGCATACGCCGTCGGAGCACTAACGATCCCCTCCTGCTGCCGGTGCCGTGGAGCTGTGCCCCTGCGCGGTGCGAGCCAGCAGACAGTCACCCGTGGCACGTTCTTGGCAGCTGCAGGGCCCGGTGACCGTCTTTGGCATAGATTGTGCTTTTGCAGCAGCGGCGTTTGGGTCCCTGCCTTGGGTCTTGGCCAGGCCAGCCTGCTGGTGCTGTACCTCTGGACACCCTTTGTCACCCAACTCACCTTGGATGGCAAGACTTTTTTTTCCTCCTTAGCGTGTGTTTTAGAAAAGGATTAGGTGCTGGTTTTCCACAAGATTTATACACAATCTCTATCTCTTCTAGGTAAAAAGAAATGGCTTCACTTTACCTATATTAGTCTGATGTGGATATTAATCTCCAGAAGTATCCACACAGAGTCTATCACCTCCAGGTATCTACCATTAATATACAGAGCATTGAATCATAAGCAGCTAAAATCAAAACACACTGAAAATAATCCTTTTTTCCCTTCTCATTCATTTTCTCCCCAAGCTCAGAACTTTGTAAGGCATTATGTGTCATGCCTTTGAGGAGGACTTTTTTGTTTCTTATAGGTCTCCAATTTTCAGATTTGTATCTTCTGACTTCCGTGAGAATGAAGCTTGAAATACAAAGATTTCTTAAAGAGAGGATTTATATTTTTTTAACTAAGACCCAAAGAATAATATCTACAGTTTCTTGGGGATAAATGACCTTTAACTTAAATAATTTGTCAGGCTCCATTTGAAGAACATGCAAACATTTTCCAGTAAACTATTCTTATGGATAACTGCCACCCCTAGCAGAAGTCTTTGGATTTTGTTGAAACACATTCATATTTCATTGCCACAGATGCCCAGGCAGCTGTGTAGAAATCCATCAGTGGTTGAAGCTCTTGAAACATAACTGACAATCAGTCTGCTGGGAAAAGAAAATAAAAAGAGCTAATCCTGGAATAAAGGCTATGTAGATGACTTTCATTTTAATGAAAAAATACAGATAAAATGAAACAAGAAAAATATAATACATAGCAAAGAAAATGAATAAACATTCTGAGACATCTTTTCAGAAGTCCAAAGCAGTGGATTTAGTCTAGGAAATGGATTTACGACTAATCACTTGCTCTTCAGAGATGTTTTATCCAGTGAGATGAGGAGTTCTGTCTCAGCATGACGGGACGGAAGTATTCATTCTCCAGCAGTCGTCCAGGTTGGCCATTGGCATTGCCTTAGCCTGAAAGAATAGCTTCCAAACTTTCCCTCTTCAGCTGCAATGATACTCATGAGTATCCAAATGGAAAGAGAGGTTGGATTTAAAATAGTATATAAGCCTCAAAGATCCAAGTTGGACTAATCTGTTCGTATATAAATTGATCACTGATTGGGAATTTTCACGGAAGTTTGTTCATCATAATTCTGACTTGATTTGCTCAAAATAGTCTGAGCGGGAATACCACCCCCTCAGTTCTCCCCAGCATTACGCTGTGCATCTCTCTTGGATGGAAAGAGAGTCACAGGAGGGCTGGGGTGGGCAGGGACCTCTGGAGATCGTCTGGCCCAACCCCTGCTCAGGCCGCCCAGGACTGCCTCCAGTCGAGCTCGAGTATCTCCAATGACAGAGACCCCACAGCTGATTTGGGCAACCCTTTCCAGGGTCTGAGTACCCTCACAGTACAAATGTATTTTCTAAAGTTTAAGTCTCATATTTAAGCCACACACACAGAGCCACACAACAGAATAATGCTTTGTATGATGAAAAATACAGATTTTCTTCGTGTATTTCTCATTCCTATATTTGAATGCTCTCAGTTTACGATAAATTTCAATGCATTATTTAAAAATAGATTCATAATTCGTTTTAATTCCTTTCAACACATCCTGGGACTTTTTAAAATTAATTACTAAAACACTTTCACTGTACAATTGAAATTTACTTGTATTTGAACCTCACCCATAATACAATCAACTTACAGCAGATTTTTGCAAGCAGCTTATACAAAGAAAATGGCCCTTCTACTGTTGTGTTTGAGGTAGGACTGAGAATAATAAATTTGCCAAGTTTTAAAAAACTAAGACTTGGCTGTGAAGGTAGCAGTACAGGTCTCTCGTTATGTGCATTCACACATGCACACATCCACGTGCACACWACTAAAGCTCGTACTACACAGTCTTTTTCAGACAAACAGTTCATAAACTTGACAATTTATTTATCAATTTCCACCCTTTCAGTTATGCTTAGGATCTTCTGGAAAAAAAAAATTATTTTCATTTTTTATTCATTTCTAGGCAATATAATGTTTCCCAAAGTTAACACTAGCAGTAGCAACTGCAAATGATGATGCATAGTCAAAGTTCAACCCATCTGATTTTAGTACATTGAATATATTTTCCTGTTCTCAGTCATGACTCAGCCCATCACCGTCTTGACCATAATCAAGTAGCTAATGGATTAGCAATGCGGTAACAGCCAATTACTGGAACATCAATATTTTCATGCTTTGAAATATCAGAGGTCACAGAGAAAACACAGAGAAATGTATGTGCTTTTAAATCAAGGCTTTGGTTGTTATCTCATTCGAAAGAGTGATTAATTATCAGTATGTATTAGTATACATAATAGTTAACTATGGTGTATATATGTGTAAAACTTCTGTTATATCAAGACAGTTCACTTTAACCACGCAGCACTTTGCTATTGCAATCAAGTGATCTTTATGAACAATTGTAGATAATACTGTGGTACATATTTATTGCTTCTGCAGCAGCTACTGTATCATTTTCTGTATTTCTTCTTAGTAAGATAAATATTTCTGGGAGTTCTGCTCTAGCCATACGAGAATTATTGCTGAGATCCACTCCATTTGCGTGATGTCCTACATCTGACAGCCCACAATGAATAACAGAAATTTCTTCTGCATAAACAACAGTAAGCCCATGGCAATTACTGCTGTCTTTATTGATACACGCCAGATCGTTTCCTCAAACATGCCAGAAAATACAAAGCTTTTTGCGGGGGATAAGAGGGTCATATTTTTAATATTGATGAAAAGTGACTGTAATACAACACAAATGTAAGTCAGTCTACAAAAAAGTACCTAAATAAGGTAAGCTTATCCATAAATCATGACTGTGCTCTTTGCCCACATTAGTATACTGAGCCACTATACGCCAGGTTTACCCCACAAAAACCTATATGGGATAAAACAAGTTTACACAGCAAAATATAAAAAAAAAAAATAAAACTTACACAGCAAAAAGACTGAGTATGTAGGATATTTCTAGCTGAAAATATTTTACTTAGACTACAGTTATTCTCAAAATAACTCTTTTCAAACTTATCTTTGCATTTCAATGGCATTGAAGTCAGTTGTGTATAAAGTTTGTAGAAAAATCTGTGACAATTTGACTTTTAAAGTGTCAGTTATTGTTTGAGAACAAGTATACAGGGTTTGATCTTAAGAAGCAGATGGTTTGGGGAAATACAACAACTTCTATCAAAGACAGGTCAGGGTCAGGTCTGAAGTTCCTCCCCAGTGCGAATAGCCAAAGTATTTCTCTGTAGTTCCCAGTTCTTTGCCTCACTCGAGCCAGATCTTCCGTCTTCCCTCGGTAATTTCAAAGACCTTCTCAGTAAATCTCTTCCCCGTGTTTTAGAGGGAGTCACCTTCTGCCTTGGTTCTCCTCCGAAACTCTCAGTCCTCCGAGATAGTCCCATGGAGCCCACTACCTTCTCTAGTGTCGCCGCATAAATCAGAAGCTCTTCCCTGAGTCTCTTCAGCAGCACGGTCACCTCCAGAAGGCTGAAGTCCTCCTTTAGACCACTGACCTCAGGTTAAAATTTCCAGAGAGCTCTGTAAACCCCACCTAAATATGTCTTTCCCTACCTTCATTTCAGACTGTCAGACCCTGCCAGAAGACCCTACTTTGCACACAGTACTCATGGCACCTTTATAATAAAAGGTATTCGTGACCATTTCTGTGAAGCACCTGTTGCACATAGCCATTAATGACGTCTTAAAAGAAAATCTGTTCCGAGAGCATCTCACCCGGGGTACCGGCACGTAGCATCTTCACAGGCAGAGTCTGGGACGTGGCACTGTGTCCCCGATCCTCACTCTGATTAAGCAGCTCAGTGCATTCCAATCAAGTCAGAGCGTTGGCACGAGAGCACACAAGATTTTCTCTTTAAGCTTTGTAATTAGCTTCTGTTAACTTATACTCTGAGAAGAAGGTTTAATCAACTGTATCGCTGCTCTGTGTGGCTCTTCATAAGTATGACTGATTGACTGATTCACCCTTTTCTTTACTCATCTGACAAATAATGAAATGGGGACAGCCACCGTAATGAGAGATGGAGGATTATCCTACAGGACCAACCAAAGACATTGGGTAAGGTTGACCATCTTATGTGGAATAAACCTCCAGTTCCCACAGTCCTTCTCTTCCAGGCCACCATCCTCTGGCTGGGCAGGAGGCTGTGCTACTTCCACAGAGCTGCTTTGTACAATTCCGCTGTCTAATGAACAGATGTCAGTGTATGACTGGCCAGCAGACAGACCAAGCTCCCACCGGGTCTCGTTCAGTACTCGTTGCAGTTTACAACAGATCTCCTGTTAATCTCAGTGGAACTGGATCAGGCTCAAGAAATTGCCCAGCCACAGGAAACACGGAGGTTCCCATTGGAGTAGGACAAGAACCCAATCCCACCTCACAACTGCCTCTTCTCCCAGTGCTCCCCAGTGGCCCTTGACACAAGGCAGTGGCATCATAGAATCAAATCATAGAATCATAAAGGTTGGAAAAGACCTCTAAGATCATCGAGTCCAACCATCAACCCAACACCACCATGCCCGCTAAACCATGTCCCTAAGCGCCTCATCTACACGTCTTTTAAATACTTCCAGGGATGGTGACTCCACCACTTCCCTGGGCAGCCTGTTCCAATGCTTAACTACTCTTTCAGTAAAGACATTTTTCCTAATGTCCAATCTAAACCTCCCCTGGCGCAACTTGAGGCCGTTTCCTCTCGTCCTATCACTTGTTACTTGGGAGAAGAGACCGACCCCCACCTCGCTACAACCTCCTTTCAGGTAGTTGTAGAGCGCGATAAGGTCTCCCCTCAGCCTCCTCTTCTCCAGGCTAAACACCCCCAGTTCCCTCAGCCGCTCCTCATAAGACTTGCTCTCCAGACCCTTCACCAGCTTCGTTGCCCTCCTCTGGACACGCTCCAGCACCTCAATGTCCTTCTTGTAGYGAGGGGCCCAAAACTGAACACAGCATTCGAGGTGGGGCCTCACCAGTGCCGAGTACAGGGGCACGATCACCTCCCTACTCCTGCTGGCCACACTATTTCTGATACAGGCCAGGATGCCGTTGGCCTTCTTGGCCACCTGGGCACACTGCTGGCTCATGTTCAGCCGGCTGTTGACCAGCACCCCCAGGTCCTTTTCCGACAGGCAGCTTTCCAGCCACTCTTCCCCAAGCCTGTAGCGTTGCATCAGCAGCTCTTCAGGCAGCATGCAGGCTAAACTGCCGCACGCACAGTCGTCTTCTCCACAGAGAACCCAAATATTGACTTGCACTCATCAGACTGATGCATATGGCATCTATTTGCTGGGTGGTTTGGACAAATGAGGTTCATTGTGGGGTTCTGCAACAGAGTCAGGCCGTTATTTCCCAGCAGCCACAGAGATGAGAAAGGCTGGCTGCAAATTTCCAAGTAATCACCGTATAAACCAGGGCAGATGCTTCCCACTGCAGACAAGGGAGGACCTAAGGCCTTGACCAACATTATGTCCAGCAGCTGCCTGCTGGCTTCACGCCCATACAGCCTCGTATGCACCATATATTCCACATGATGTCATCTGTGACTTAAGATAAATGGGGTAAATCATCTTTGCTTTCCAGTAAGTTTTGCCTACTATTCTAGCTTTGAACTGGGACTGCTGCATTAGCTATAGATACAATTATTTTAAAAAGCAGTCAATTAAATTACCTTTATTAAGTAGCTTTTGATCAAAATATGTTTGTTTATAAAATCTCAGCCATTACAAATGTGAAGGAGAGGAAGATCTGGTCAGCGTAAAAGTTTCTGGGAGAAGTCAAGATGTCCATCGATTTCATTGGTAATTGAATCAGATCTGTAAAGCATAAATTGATCTAAATATTGGAATTTTACTGTATAAATGTCAAGATTCCTACAAAGGGTAACCAATGAAAGATAAGACAAGCACTGGGGGGTGTTGTAAAGGCATTATGGGGAAAAAAAGGGAAATACTAGGCATTGCTTTCCAGTAAATGATACTGAGGGAAGCTGATGAGGTGCTTGGCTCACATGGAGACATGGCAACATTTCCCCTTGAAATGAAGAGCTGCTGTTGAAGCATAAGGACCTATAGGAGCTAGGGGAAAAAAGAGAGGGGGAAATGGAAACAGAGGAAGAATAGGCCAAAAGAAAAAACGTAATTGCTAGCAAGAATTTTACCATAGGGAATGGAACATGGAGAACTGCACAGGACAAGTTTTTTGTTCTGAATGTACTCAGATAAAATCTAAAATTACTTAAATATTTACATTTTTATCAATGGCTTTAATCCATTTTGCCATTTAATTGTACAAAGCCCTCTTCCACAACAAGAGTATCTGTACTTTTTAAAATAAATTGTGGTTTAAATTAAAAAAAAACAACTCAACATCACATAAAAAGCTACAGATGGAGTTTTTATATACAGTTGTTTGCTCAGTAGATAGAATACTGAATCCTTCACCCATTAAACATATCCTCACCACAGATTTGCTGCACCTGCTATTTTACATCTCAGTGTATCCGGTACTGAATATTTATGGTCCATCCCCAGGGAAGTGCAGGCAGGGCTGCAGGGGACCGTCACAGCATGGCGATGGCACCTGCTGGAAGTGGTCACCAGCACCCGGCCTCAACCGCACCCCCTCCAGTGGAAACAACTGCATCCCACCTGCACATTCAAAAGGGATAACAGGCATAAGGAAGAAATTTTTTACGCTGAGGATGGTGAAACACTGGCAGAGGTTGCCCAGAGAGGTGGTGGATGCCCCATCCCTGGAAACATTCAAGGTCAGGTTGGACGGGGCTCTGAGCAACCTGATCTGGTTGAAGATGTCCCTGCTCATTGCAGGGGGGTTGGACKAGATGGCCTTTAAAGGTCCCTTCCAACGCAAACCATTCGATGATTCTATGATTCTATGACATACAGCAAGACATACTGCAGGTACATACAACCATTTTAATAGGTCTGTCTTTATTCACATCCCAAGCAATCAGAGACACTTTGACGTTGTACCAAGGAGACCCAAGGTCCTCCCATGGAACCTCTCAAACACTGTGTTTTCACCTGATCTTCCCAGGCTGGAAGCTGGGGACAGTAATGCAAACTTGCAATGTCCATGAGCTTGAATAGCTTAAAGCCTCTTGTTTGCAATAGCCAGGGACTTCTCATGCCCACGTAGACATCAGTTGGCACAGRTCTGTCCCTTTTGGAGGCTACTGAAGTGACTGCCCTCAGCTAGCTGAGTCTATGGGGATGGTATCACACAAACTGCATCCGTACGTTCACCCTCATCCCTCACTACGGTGGGATCAAGATCTGACTCCTGGACTCACACTTTCACCTCGCTGTGAGCCACTGTGTCTTCTTGCTTGAGGAGCAAACTGTAAAAGGACAATACTGGCATTTTTATAGTTGTTTGCCAAAAGACAATCCCAAGTAGTAAGCAAAGATGATTCATAGTTCTTACGCCTGGCAGTCTGCAGTGTCTCAGGCACCAGAGTCCTCTGTAGCAACAAAATCTCCTCACGTTTGTGTGAGGGGACATTTTTCATGTTTTCCTCATGCAGTGCAAGCTGCAGTAACAAACCCAGCTTTGTTCTGAGAAGTGTGTTGGCATCAGCAGAGTCTGCAAGGTAAGACCAATGCCCTGAGATTCCCACTCCAGAGGAATSACTTGAGGAATTGTTTTTCATCAATTAAAACAATTCAGAATAAAAAAAGAAGTTTAAAAAACCCCAAAGAGTTGGAAGAAGAGCTTAAAAAAGGAAATTGTCGAGATCGGCCAAAGCTGAGAAGGAACTGGTCAAGGGCAGAGCAGAGCAGATGAAGAGGCAGTGGGAATGAGAGTGCACATATACATAGGAATCCTTGAAAAATTCAAAACTTGGTAACTTTTTCCAGTGTGAGTGGACTTACTCATTTTACTCCAGAGACTTCAACGTTAAACAAAGAAAAAAAACTATTTTACCTCAGAAATAAATCAGATTTTCAAAGCCATATGGATGTTTTATTTTTGTCTTGAGCGTGTTGCCATGCAACTTAGAGAGGCATCAGCTCTCTCGCAATGATTGCCATGAAACTTCCATCCAATTCACTTCATTGTGTTACTTGATATGAGTTTTGAATGACCTCATATCCATCTGCCTATATTCTATTTAGTTCTCTACTTTTAAACAAGCMAACCACAAGATCTTGACCTTTCTTTTATAGCAGTGCTATTGAAGACAGTGAAGTTAGACTAGTACTTACGGTGGCTATTAAATCTCAAGAGTACTCTTGATTCTTATTTTATTGACATCACAGCACCCTGCCACATAAACCAGAGAGACCCACAGGGTCTTTGRGTATAAAAATCGGTTTTCTGAGATATTTGGATCCAACAAACAAAGAATAAAGACCCAATAACTAAAAAATATATAGGACAGTATGCGCTTCTTAAAAAAGATAACCATTGAAACAGATTAGCAGGACATGCGTCATTCTCCATCCTTAGAGGCCTGTAAATCAAAACTGGATATCTTTTTACAAACAACTGCACCCCTGAAGAAAGTGTTTAGATCGGATGCAGAAATCTGTGGTCATCTGTCTGATCTCTTGGGGTCAGGAGTAAGGCTAGAGAACAGAGTGGTAGAGCAAGAGGGGTGAATAGTCATTATTAAAATGAAATTATATGCGGCATSCAGGCAAAGACAGAGTACTAAAGTTTACATGAGAAAAATCTTTGCAGGAAAAATATTCTTAAAAGTTAAAAATATAGGAGAAAAGGGAAGCTAATTCTCTGGTAAATGCTTTCTGCAATGATCTGGGATCAAAGGGCAAACTGCAGTCCATTAAGCCCTGCTGTTCGTTGCCATTATGCTCCTGAATGGGATCTGTACCACACCATTCAGCAGCAGTGAAGAGAAAGACATAAGCAGTTACCAGTTTGTTAATTGGGGCTTAAAATGGACAGGTTCAAGCACAGTATGTTTTGTTTCATAAAGGATTCAAGGGGGACCTGCTATAACAATTTATGTTTTGTGATCCCATGCAGAATACTAATTCTTCTGCATAAAGCCAATCTATGTAAACAGATACAACCAACACTTGTCTTCCCCCCCCAGTTTTAAGGGGCAGAAGGGAAAGCTGTAGTTCTGCTGAAGGTAGAAAGCAGCTCCATAGTATCCCAACCACACCACACCACTGTCCTACCAGTACTTGAGCAATTGCCATAATTGAGCAGAACCTTTGAATTTGGGGGAAAAAGGGCTCGCAAAAGAAGGTGCATGAAGGAAAAGGAATCTTTGCCTTGCAGCAAAGAGATGTACCAAAATTAATAGCAGGTTTTTGCTCACGTATCTGATGTCTTGGCTTTCTTACCATAGGGATATGGTATGAGATGCAGAACAAACTACTGCACAGTGAAAGCCAATGGAGGCTCAAGACTTCGTTGCTGGAGATGGTGCTGAACTCTCTGTGGTAGGGGACAGCACAGAGGACAGCTGTGCAGCTGAGGGAGCTAAAGGGAACTTCCCCCATGTCCCAGGCTGAAATACAGAGGAATGACTAAAATAGGTTAGGGAAATACCACTGCCAGGTGAGCGCGGACCAGCAGCCCCTTGCAAACCAGACGGAAACTGGAAATCTGCAGTTTGCTGGTGTGGTCTGAGAGCAGGCTTTGGGGAGAGGTCTCGAAGCCGTGAAGCCCAGGGGCTTCTGTTCCCGGGCCATGCGATAATCAGGGGATATAAGGGAGGTCCCCCTTTTCCATGTTACTTTTGGGGGACAAATGAGGTATAACGGAAGGCAACAAACATGCCATGCATCAGCTCCTGGCACTGCCACTGCTCATGCTTTGTTTCTCGGGTTTGTCTGAGCACCTTTCCCCAATAAATCTGGGAGAGCATTGCTAGGTTTTCCGCTTCAGTTGCACCTTGGAAGAGCATGGTGTTATAGTCAAATACTCCCGAGTTAGTAAAAACATGTCATGAATATACAGAGTGTGTAGTTTATAACTACAGTGACTTGGTGATGATGCACTGCTGCTTTCTCAGTGGAGAGAAGTCATGGGTCACACTGCTGATACTACTGCTTTTGTCTTTTTCTAGGGAAGGCAGCACATGAACAATGCCACCTCCTGGAGCCTTTACTTTTTCTTCCTCTATTTCGGTATTTTTTTAATATGAAATAAAAGTCAGACTTAACTGTCTCTCTAAAATGTCTGTATGGGAGCAACATCACAGAGTGATTTTAGGGATGGTGGGCAGCCAAGTGAAGCCTGTATACAAGTATGGTGCATCTGCAGAAAGGACATGCATACAAGAGAATAAATCTCTGGGTTGTCATTTATTATAAATTCTGATGAAAATAGAGAGACGAATTTTTATTTTTTCCTTCTGAGCATATGTAGAATTTTAACATGAGCATTTTATTAAAAAGCAGCCTGAGTTATGAATCATTCATAGCAAACAACTGACTCCCACACGTTGGCAGAATGACCCGTGGTTAGCTTATTCGCTGGCAACAAATAAAGCAGTTCTTAATGAACCCAGACAGGTTATTCTGAAGGCACCGAAGAGGCAAAATCAGGTGCATTTTTAGGATTCAAAAAAAGTTATATATTTTGTCAGGATCTCACTGGGKTTTTTTTCCTTTTTTGAATAATGAATGAAGTTGTTTTAACATAGTGTTAATGCTGGGAGTGCTGGGTGAAGAAATTCAATTGAAAGCCTGTCACAGGACTC
This sequence comes from Phoebastria nigripes, assembly GCA_035582835.1. NCBI lineage: Eukaryota > Metazoa > Chordata > Aves > Procellariiformes > Diomedeidae > Phoebastria > Phoebastria nigripes. The sequence goes on along the minus strand of JAYKAV010002086.1, from coordinate 636,773 downwards.
TCTTGTTTCCCTGACAAGAGTTGTCATGTTCCTGTGACACCTGATGTGCGGAGCACCAACTGATAAATAGCTTAAAGATGAAATTGTCAGTCTCCATTACCTCGCACCAGCAATTACCCGGGGCGGTGGCCTGGGGTGCCGGGCCGGAGACCCACAGGTCCTGCAGACGGAGAGGGAGGGTGGGGAGCGCGTGGGTGCAGCATCTCCTCGCCCGAGGGATCGGAGGAGCAACTTCACAACCTGGTGCAGAAGGACCCTTCACAGGTTTGTTGGTAACGATGATTCTGGGGATCCTTCTTTTTGCTGTGCTTACAGCAGAGGAAGAGCCAGAGAAGACTATGAACACGCAGAGTAAAAACCGGTGAAGGAAAGAGGGGAGCTAAGAGAATACATGGATAGCTTTAGCTTTGGGGGGGAAAAAACTGCACATGCTTGTAGAAATTAGCCCCGAAGTTTCAAGTTGGATACCTCCTGGGAGGTAATTTAAATTGAAAAGTTTCCAGCTGTAAATGAATTTTATATTACTTAGCGCTAAGACGATGGCACTAACCTAGGTTGCCACCTTCATTCCCCACTGACAGGAGGGGAAACATCCGAAAACCCCGTGCTACTGGGAATTACTTCCATAGTGTCCCTTGGATTTTTCTCATTTCTGGCTACTTCAGGGAGACTCTGGGAATGGCTGTGCTATAACCATAGCAATGTAGAGATTTTGCACAGCACTCAAAAYTTCTGTCGTTAACAAAAAAATGTAGTTGCTAACACAATAAGGACAAAATTCGTTTCTACTTGCATTAAATGGAGCCAGGTGCGTTGAACCAGCACCATTTTGCTCTTGGCCGAGGCAGGGTTTGGAGCTGCAGGAGCAAGGAGAGGAGGCTGGGTGGGATCGGTGCGAGCCTGGGAGCGCGGCTCACGCACGCTGCCAGGGCTCGCTTTTGGGTAAACGCATTCAGGCTTTGGCAGCAGCTGTAAGGCCAGTCTGGTGGGCCGTGGTGAGAAGGACTCCACCTTCCCCAAGGTCCCCAGGAGGGACCGGTGGGATTTTACTTCTTCTGGTGGGAAGGGGACGTACTGGGCTCTGCTGTAGGGTTAGGGTTGAAGTTAGACGAAGCCATGGCTGGCCTGATCCCATCCTGGCGATAGACCTGCTTCAGGACCCTCCTGACTATTCAGTCTTTGGGTTTGTTCAGTTCCTTACCTGCACCGAATTATTAAATTTTTTTTATTTTATTTTGTCAAAACAGAATTTGGAGAAGAAGCAAAATATTTCACTTCAGTAAGATGCAAAAAGCAAAACAGCAAAAATGAGCTACAGGTGTAAGGACACTATTCCAAAACCAGAGGAGGGGTCAGCAGCCTAGTTCTGACTTCACAGAGTCCTAAACTGGTACAACTCAATGTCCGTTAACAAAATATAGCTCAAACCAGTAATATTGTAGATAAAATTAGTACAAAAACTTTTAGGTACAGTTTCTTTTGGAATTGTTCCTTTCCCTTTAAATATACTACTGGCACATTTCCATCAACTGGGATACGTGTGAATGGACTACAGCACTTGTTTTTAGAGACAGAATGCCAAAGTAAGTAATACTTTGCCACATATATTTTATTTACATGTACACAGTAGAAAATAATGATTAAAATTGACTGGTTATGAAGGGGTTAATTATTTCTGTGACCAAGTTACACTTTTGTCTACTTAACAGCAAAATCAGGTGTAAATGCTGATCTGCAAAATTTTCCACGCAGTGCTGTTGATTTCAACAAGGGCAGAATCTGTGAAAAGACAAATGAAAGATTTTCATGAAGCAAGGAAACATCCCCACAAAGAGCTGGAAACTTCTGAAGCCCTCCAGGTACGTCTGAGCGAAATATCCCTGCTGTGCTGCTGCAGACGGGAGCTTTCGCAGCAGCAAGGTGCTCAGATGCCATGGTGACGAACGTTCCTTGAGAGGGTGAGCAGAGAAAATCTAACAGATCCTCCCGTCGCACCGATTCCAGCCGCACGCTAATTAGTGGTGGTACCATGCAGCGTAAGAAGAGCAGGGGAGGACGAGCGTGGGAAAGGTTAATCACATCTTGTTTTGCTTGACAATGACTCCTTAAATGATGAACCCTTTCCAACCTGGCTTTTAAAAAATATACGTTAGATCTTCTTTTTACATGCCTCACCTTTATTTCTACTGCACTTGCCCATTAAATGCTTTTGCTTCAACAAATTTGTATTCAAAACAAGCTTTTTTGAACCACGGTAATTATAGCTGTCAGTTGGGGCATTATTTATTCTGCATCTCACCTACATGGTGTTCAAATATACCTTTTGAAAATTATAAATATTGGCTTATTTATGTATATTTTTCTTAAACACATCACCTTCCTTTAAGCAGCAGGTTTAGAGAATATGTCTTCTGCTTTTCCTGCTGGGAGCCTTATTATTCCTTCAGCGACACGGGAGCACGGAGCCGCTACCTGCCCAGAGCCCATCAGACATCATCCTTCTCAAACATCACACACGAGCCATCGTTACAACCAGTCCCCCGCTCACCTACACCATCAGGTTTGAATACTGGAAATGCCTTTTGTGTTTTCCAGAGACACTGAGAGGAAGGAGGCCTCGGTGTCCTCACGTAATGATCTGCAGAGATCATGGTGCACCAGCAACTTGCTGAAAAAGGAACAAATGACATGTCTTCAGCTTGTTTCCTTGTCTGACAGACTCCTGTGGTTCCAGAGAGGAATCCTTCAGACCCTTCCTGAAAGACGTCAAAGTGGGTCAGAAAAAAAAGAGGGGAACAGAAGAGAGAGAAATCCATCATCCAGCAACTGCAGAGCAGTTCCTTGGGTAACCATGGGGTAACCCACCCTCGTGAGAAGCCGTTGCTCTCACACAGCAGCAGTGTGGCTGCTTAATTAGCATCCTGCTGCTGAACACAGAGGGAAGCGCAGCAGGACGAACTCGGTGATGGACTTTTAGGTGCATTGACTAAAGATTTCCTAATTACTCTAAATTTATAAGTAAATATGCAAAATACATTCTATGAAATACAAAGTTATGGAAGTTGTAAGAACATTTGCAATTGATCCAAAACCTAAAAAACATAGGGTGGAATATAGATATGCTGTCCATCCAACCATGTCAAATCCTTAAGGTCTTCGACCACTCCACTGCTCTGTGAAAGCAAGCAAAGCAACCCTCCAAAACCAAAAGTGAATCGAGCAACTTTTCCTCCTGAGTCCAGATCTCATCATCATCATCAGTTAGTTCTTCAGAGAAAGCTGGGAGAAGCAGCAGCCTTGAATCCTCCYGCCAAGGGGCAAAAAATACTCCTGGACCTCCACAGGTGACGAAGGGGAACCCTGAGCATCGCGCTGATGCAGCACAATGTAGTGAAAACAATGATCCAGTCACCTTTCAAATTCCCAGGATAAGCCAGCGTATGTGATGCTCAGAAACTCTCCTACCACAGACATAGCTTCCCCTCTCCAGTAAGTCCTCTGATAAATCAAATAACCCTCTCCATATGTTTACCAAGCTCCACCTTAACATATTTAGACTCCTTCTTCCCCGATTTTATTTGGAAAACCATTACAGACCTTCATTCTTGGGTGGCTAGACTCTGTTTTCTAATTTCTATCTAAATGTATTCATGTCAGTTCATAACTATTTGATCCCGTCACTTATCTCCAAGTCAGAGAATCCTAATCCTTCATTGACATTCACCATCTCTGAGTGTATTAACCAGGAATCATCACCGCTCCTCTCAACCTGTACTTGGCTAGGGCATGGCAACTAGTGTTCTTCCAAACTGGCTCCTCTTTAAAAGAAAATCTTGGGAAAAATATATCCATTTTAAATTTAAAGAGCATTTACCTTAGTTGCTCTTAGAAAAACCCTCGATATCCCTGGATTATGTCAGCTACGACATCTACTTGCCAGATCTAGCTAGCCACAGAACATTTAGTTGCTGCATTAAAAAGTAATTCTTCCAATGTTTTGGAGATAAGAGTGTCAGTTCTTGGACTGTGTCACTTTTAACTGTACCCTTTCACGTATCCAGAAATACAGCCTTGCTGGACAGGTTACTTCTCCTAAATGATGAGGACAACATTACTTTATTTTACATCTGCTTTGGAGATTAAGTTTAAAAATCTAAATCGAATCTCCTGTGGCTCTAAAAGAAAATCCTAACCTGTATTGCAAATGTCAACTAAATTGTGGGCAAATACATGTTTGGATTTTCCTGTCAAGAGAGTGAAGTGTATCATGAGTCCTTATTTATTTCTGAGAAAGAGCACTAGAACTAAAACAACTGTCTGACAGGTAAAATTTGCTGGAGAAAATAATGCATCTATATCACAATTCTGATTACAGGAAAGGCTGTTGTCAACAATACTGAGAGCTCGGTTAGAGAATATATTGTTATTGTTTTGGAGTAAAAATGTAATGATGAAATATGATCCATTTTCATCGTCCCTGCACATTTGACTATTGAAACTCCATGTTATTTCTAAATTACATGTTGATGGTGGATGTGAAGGGTCATATGCAAAGCACGTGGGCAAGGTGTCAAGGCAACGGACACGCATGCTTTTCCTTTTAAAGCTGAGGTGGTTTCACACATTCTTTAGGCAAAGTATTTCCCATTACTGGCTTACTAATGACATGTAAAAATAGTTAATATATGGCAGAACAGCAAATAACGTACCTAGCACCAAAAAAGCTACAAGGTTTATGTGAAAACAAAACTTGCATATGTCGTGTTAAACCTCCTTTCACTCCATTCAGCATCTCCGCCAAGCAGGAGGGAAATATCCAGGTATGAACTACCTTCACTTGAGAAAAGCCTGTGACCTAGGCTGTGTGACACTCACGTGCACAGGTTAGGGAAATGCAATCCAGACTGAACCAAAAAGAAAATCAAAAGAAATTTGAAAGACCGGTTAAGTATTCAGAATTACCTTGGTATTTAGAGAACTGATCTGAAATTAATAAAAAAGAAATTCAACTCAGACCACATGCAAAGTATCAGAATTTGAAGGGAGAAATCAAATATACAAGTCTTAAATAGTGAACAAGTGGAAGAGCAACAGTACTGCAAAAAGCACTGGCCCATGGTGAATCATAAACCGAGTACGTATGCATGATGTGATGCTCTTGGGAAAAAAATTAAGTATGATTTTAACATGCACGAACAGTAGCGTTGCACAAAAGCAAAATGAAACAGTCCATCTACCGCACTCAGCACAGTCCTCAGCTACGGCGCGGTACGCGACCGCACCCTCACGCTCCACGTCCGTTGGTGGGGGATAGCCCAGAGCTGAGCAACAAAACCGATCGAAGATCTAGAAAATAAGGCCTAGGAGGAAAGGTTTTAAAATCCGTGTTTTAAGCATGGAGAAGAGGAACAGTCCTTTCACATGTGCCAGAGGATGTTAATAAAAGAGAAAGTATCAGGCCTTTTGTATATCTGCTGATGGAAAGACAAGAAGTAGTCTGCTTAACCTGCAGAAAGGAAGACCTAGGTCAGAAGTGTTTCCAATTGTTTTCACTTGTTGCTTGGCTATAAATGAGAGAGGTTGGATTACAGGACAGCTTACAGAGCACGGACGGGGAGCGCCTGGTTTGGGATTAAACCAGCAGCTGTCGTGACCGGTCTCTTCAACCGACTGTGCCTCTGAGCCGAGGCAGAGGGCTAAGCGACCTCTTCAAGTCCCTTCTAGCCCCACGTTTAAATGATTTAGTGAATACTTGCCAACTCTACTCTTACTAAAACAAACATATTTATTATTTAAAACATTTATTTTGTGATTTTATGTACTCTCAGCAGGCTTGAATCATGCTTTAATTATTAAATTATTAAATGACAAGCAGTGTCTAACCTTCTCTAAAGGTCACATGTTGAAGAAAATCTTTCCTCCAAAAGCACGCCAGCTTGAGCGACATGTCAGTACCCATCACTTGCTTGAAAAACTCTATTACCAAACGTCTGTCCCGCTTGAAAATTGAAACAAACTTTGGAAGACCAACTCTCCAGATGCTATGGTACATCCTAAAACTGCTTTCCAGCACAGCAGTCCTTGTATTTCAGAGTAAATCACAAACCTGTCTTGAATGGTTTATAGCATTTGCACTTTTTAACATAGGCACCGCATTTTCACTATTTCTTGTTTAAACAAGTATCTTGTCAAGTTGTGATGCGCCTTGAAAAATGAACAGTCAAACACTATTTTGCAGTATAATTTAGTGTATGTTCAATTACATCAACACCAATAGGTGTTCATAATAGTTAGATTCTACCTGATGGAAGCACATTGCACTCAACTCATAGATCTGAAATTATTATTATTATTATTATTATTATTATTATTATTATTATGTCTTGGAAAGCATCAACAATGTATTAAGTGCTTTAAAGTGATGCTTAAAAACCTAGGTGCCCCAAGTTGCTTAATAAAGAGCATGGCATGCAGACATCATACCAGGAAGGGACATGAAAAACAGACTGAAAGAGCTACGAAGCACAGGCAACCTTCATTTAATTACCTGACTTTGATCTTGGCTGGTCTTTGTACCACTTAGCTTTTCTTCAGGAAAACTGATTTTCAGGGCGCGTTGGTAGGAATTGGCTGTCTAGAGACAGGCCAATTAAATAGTTTTCTGTACATTTTTTCATTCTCAACTGTTCAGTTTCATTATGTTAAAATGATGGGTGATGTATTTCTCATTTACTTGGTTATTATCAACGCCTTACCCACATTTGAAGGCAAAATGTATTGTGATAGAAACAAGAATCCAATAAAATTGTTCACAAGCTATTGTGAAATGGGAGTAGATATTTAAATGAAACTTTGTCTAAGAAACACAGGAAAAGAAGATCAGCATATCAAAAACCTTTAAGTAAAGCTAACTAGTTTATTAAATAAAGGGAATATCCCTTATAGTCACTGAGTTGAACACCAGATTGTGTCTGGTCACAGCGTCCTTCCAGACTGTAGAAGATCTCGTCCACTTGGGCCTTGCTTTTATTTATAAATTAAAAGATTAATTTTTTTTTTTCAGTCCCCAGTTGACTTTTCAGCTTTTAATATATCCGGTTTTTGAAGAAATTGAATAAACGGAAGTTACAGAAACACTCCCTCTGCACATACAGGCAAAGGTCCCGTTTTCAAAATGCGGTTGATCACTTCAAACTTCTGGCTGCAGGTGCCTGGCCAGAGGCTCCTCCGGGAAGTTTCCTTCAGCAGAAAACAAGTACCACTTACATATTCTTCTCATTATATTTTAGTAACTTTTAAAATATTTAAGCCTGAAATTAATACCACGTGAATTGCAGTTTTGCCTCTGCTTATTTTTAAAACAGTGCATATTCTCTTCCATTTCTTAATGTAAAAAGTAAGTTTTGCATGCCTTGACTTCCCTGAAGAGAAATCCAGGGATTATGAGCAAATTCCTGTCCTTGAAATCATCGATAAAGGCGTTTTTTTCTGACCTGAACAGCACGAGGATTTTATCATTCAAGATAGAGAGGTATCCTCCAAGCTCATTTTACATTTTGTCCTGTAGAAGTCGACCCTTGTAGCTGCACAGAAGCCCCACAAAGGCCGTGAAATCTTCTGCACAGGCTCTGCCCCCTCTTTGGCATTTCTGCAGACACCAACAGGAGAGAGACCCAAATTCTGAGAGTATTGTAATGAATTCACAAACCATGATTTCAATAGGAACCCGGGATTTCGGAACAATGCCTCTCCTAAGCATGCTGATGTTCAATCCAATTCTTACTAAAGTCAACAGATACCAATTTTCTTCTAACGCACTAGCTTTGGACAGTATTTTTTAATAAGCAGAAGGATATTACAGATGATGAAAACCTTCCATCACACATTAGTTTACTCTGTAGGTTTGGATGGTTTTTGTCTCTGATATTACACTTCACAATTGATATTCCCGTTACTTATGAAAGGGTCTTTCCTGAAGGTACACAGGAATGAATTAGCTTCTAGGGGCCAAGTTCTGGTTTTGGTTACTCCCTATAATCCTACCGACATCTGCAGAGCCTCACCGGGGCAGAAACAGGGGAGCAGCGGGGTAGTGCCTATTTTTCTGGAAAAGGCAGGTGACAGTGGAAAAGTCCTGCTTGTAGGAGGTCTGAACAGAGACACATACTACATGATCTTGATGCACCTTGCCAGCTTTATGTTCTGTATCATGTGCAACTCAAAAATTATCTTGCATTCAATTTCCAGTGCCAATCATGCATGGTGACAGTGATGCTTTTTTTTTTTTCCTGGAGTTATCGATACATCGCTATTTAAACTATCTCCCCTGAATTCCATAAAAAAGCAAGCTTTTAATCTGCAATAACAACAGTACCTGGAAAAATGTATGTTACTGAAGTGCCACCTGCTGTACTGACTAAAACATCATAGGACAGCAGGACTTCACCCTTCCAGGCACTCTGGGCTGCAACTGGATTCTCCAGCTTTTTTCAAGCTCTTTTTTATTTACTTCATTTTAAAGATCCGTGCTGACAAAGTGACCAAAGAAGATTTGTTGCCACCTACTACAGCATTAAGACTCTGATATCTCATTTAAGCTTAGATTGGTTATTCAGTGCCATAAAGGAATGTCGTTTTGAGAAAAAATTGCTAATTGAGGTTTTAGATTTTGCAGGCTGCGCTGCCCGTCTGTGAAGCACCACTTCTTAAACAGGCTGTGTGCACAAACACAAGTGGAGCGCAGGACCTGTTGCTGTTGTGGTCCCAATCGGTGAGCTCTGTAGCAGCCGCCCGGCCATCTCCTTTTCATCTGGTACTTTCCCCTTGTTCTCCTAATTCGGGAGTAGAGAAAAACAAGATTTTTCACAGCCCTCGTTCAAAATTCCAGCACAGCCCTTCACCTGGGACCTTCTCTGGCTGCAGGAAAATGCAGGTTTCGTCCTTTCTGATTATTATGGATGTTTCATAACTGGGAATTGGTACACAACCCTCTGCTGCAGACAAACCAGATGCCCCAACACATTTTTCCAGTGCACTCACGCTGTTTCATACTTTTATAAATAAATAGCAATAACACTGTCGTCTTGCCTCATGAACTGGAGAGTGGATGTGATAAAAACCAGTCCCGTAACCAGATTCCAGATGATTTTTCCACAGGATGTGGCTACAGCACGGCAGGGAAAGGGAATAAAAACTGCCAGGAAAGTAACACTTGCTATAAATATGCACATTGCATGTACTTAATTAGGTAATGCTGGTCAACCTCAGTGCAGCAGATCTTGCCAGATCATTACCAGTCCAAAAAGAAGAAGGAAAGGGGGTCAGAGGCGGTTTGAAAGAGAAGCTGCCGAGAGCACACCGCGCCGGTGCTGCTCCGACACGGCCGTACCGGCACGGCACGGCCATGGGCACCGCGGTCACAGCCGGGACACGGAGGCCAGCACCTCGCTGCCGGGCAAACCCACCAGCAAACCACCCAATGGTTTTTTAGTCATTGAACACTCTAACATTAATATTTATACAGATGCTCTGCCTTACTCATATTTAAAACCCTCTGTATGTTCTTACGGGGATTTCGTTAGGGCCATCAGAGAGAGAAACCAGTCTGAACCTTGCGCGCGCTCCCGTCTATGAAAATGAGGCCTTATTTCATTTCTTTTTCGTTATGTATCAGCAACTGATGATTTATCTGTTTATTGTACTGAGGTGAAGGTGTACGCGCAGGAATTCACCGGCAGGCTTTCCTCRCGAGGAGCCTGGGCAGTTCTGTCCCTGTGACTTTGGGGTGACAGAGCCACAGCAACAGCGTAGGAAAATAAACGGCCATGAACAAATGAGCGATTTTCACACTTCCAGGGCTGAGGAAGGCTCCCTCGCCCCGCCGGGCCGGTTCCCCGGCAGGCAGAGGAGCTCCCTTCCCCACTCCAGCGCCTTCCCCTCAGGCTCGGAGCCTCCCATGGCGGCCGCGGCCACCGGCTGAGCGCACTGCGCATGCGCCGCCCCCCCCCCGCCCCCGGCGCCGCCGCACACGGCCCTCCGGCCCGCTAGGGGGCGCGCTTCCTTCGCGCCTTCTTCCCGCGGCCGGGCTGAGGCGTCCGAGCCGCTGCCTGACGAAAATCCCGCCCGGCGGCGGCGCCGCTCGCTGCAGCAGCAGGGCGCAGGCGCGGGGGACAGCCCGCCCGGCGCAGGGCCCCGGTCCTCTTCCGCGGCGGCGGGGCTCGGCGCTGGGCTCGGCTCGGCTCGGCGGGGCCCAAGATGTCGACCAAGAATTTCCGCGTGAGCGACGGGGACTGGATCTGCCCCGACAAGAAGTGAGCGCGGGGGGCGCCTGCCCGCCCGTCCGCCGCGGGGTCCGGGCTGCGGCACGGCACGGGACGCGACAGGACGGTCCCGCGGGGCAGCGCCGAGTCCGGGCGGCCCCGGGGGAGCGGCGGCCGGCGGGTCTCGGGGGGCGGCCGCCCTCCCGCCGGGCCGGGGCGAGCTTCCCTGCGGGGTTTCACAGGTCCTGGCCCCCGTCGTGCAGCGGGTCCGGCGCCAGCCCGCCCCAGGGTCGGGCGCGGCCTGAGAAACTTCGTGGTTTAGTTTGGAACAAATTCCGTTTTAAGTGTAAAAGCGTTTTTCTTTAAGTCTTGTGCGTGTGCGTTTTCCAGAGTTTAGGTACTAGCGTCTTCGTTCTTTCTTTCTGTTTCTGTTTTCAGGTGTGGAAATGTTAACTTTGCTAGAAGAACCAGCTGTAACAGATGTGGGAGAGGTGAGTATCTGAGGTGACGGATCTTTTTCTCCTTGTCCATTTCTGCCTTTTTAAAAGAAAAGAATATTAAATCTTTTTAATTAATCATAAAGGAAGATGTTTGAGAACTGTTTGTTTTTTGTTTGTTTGTTTGTTTTTCTTTTCCAGAAAAAACGACAGAAGCCAAAATGATGAAAGCTGGAGGGACTGAAATAGGAAAGACACTTGCTGAAAAGAGTCGTGGCCTCTTCAGTGCTAACGACTGGCAGTGTAAAACGTATGCCCGTTTAAAAAATGCAGAGTGTTCTCTTAGAGCCACACAACACATCTACAATGTGATACTTAATTTTGCCAGCATAAATTTGCTTGTACTGATGCGAGAAGAGTGATCAAAACCCGCAGCTATTCCGCTAGCAGTGTTTTGCTGTGAGGATAGCATTCATTTTTGTTTGCTGGACAGCAGTTACTTAATTAACACGACTGGAAAAAGATTTAAAAAGTCAAGACTAGACAGGTGAAAGTTCATGTTTTTTCTCTGATAAGCTGAGACACTTCTCAAGCTCGGAAGAAACGCGTAAATGGAAGTAACACCTTCATTGCAGTACGATATTTTATTGTTAATGTTCACTAAATATTTAATGAGTAAAGTTTAGCACGTAGTTAAATTCTTAGATGTTTCTCCAAGCCATCAATTGAGAATATTAAGATCCAAATTAGAAGAGGACTACCTTAATAAAATGCTTTGATTTTTGAAAGGTGCTTTCAGATTTTCTGGAGCACTTTTAAGGATTTCAGTTTTTGCTGATTGAGTAAGCTGGCTGACTAGTGAAACCTGGATTTTTTTAAATTTTTTTCTGTCAGAACTTAGCTGTGTTCAGCCTGATGGGTTTCTATTTGCGCTGCTCTGCAGCACGAGACCGGCAAGTTTCCTGGGCAGCGCCGTGGGTCCCAGTGTCTGAGGGAATCCACCTGATGGCACACTGCGGGATTGTCGTGTCTTTCCAAGTTCATAGCTAGGCTGTGTCTTACGGACCTCCTCCTCTCCTCTGTGGGACTGAGCGGCTGCCTGATGATAGTGTTACAGATGGATGAAGTACGAGTGGCCTTTTAGGACGCTGTAAGATAGAAATGCAGTAACGGAAGCGTGTAACTGTAGCTGCGCATCGGTGGGTGGCAATGACTGCTCATAAGTATTATTCCCATGGTAGCTTCTTCGTTAACTCCTCTGAACTGTGAATGCCACTAGTGGAGAGTAATGAGGAATTTTAACACTTTTTGTGTAGTCTTACTCCTGTTAACTTGTCTGCCTACCTGCCTGTTAATTTTACTTCTTTCCCCACGGTTTGTCCAGTATGGTCATCTTCCCATCATCCTCGTGCTGGTGAAAGACCCGTAGACTCTCTTGCAGTTCTTTGTGTCTTGGTGACTGTTGGCCTTGGAGTTAATTGTGTTGTACTAGTGACTGCACGTCACTGCTAAAACTTGGCAAATACATTTTTATGCTTTTTTTAAGTGTTGCCTCAACACTTAAGCTTTTTGATTTGAAATAAAATGTTTCTTATTTGTTTTGTTCTTTTTGCCTCTGAAGATGTGGTAACGTGAACTGGGCCAGAAGATCAGAATGTAATATGTGTAATACTCCAAAGTACGCTAAATTGGAGGAAAGGACAGGTAAGATGTATATGGTTTTAAAATACTCAAATTACTGTAAGAAAACTTCTTTTTATAAATCACGATGTAATTAAATTAAAGGGATTGTTTTCACAGCAGAACGAGCAAAGTTGAATAATCTTCCATATGTAGATAAATCTGTAGGTTCTTAGACTTGATTACTTTTAGTAGTGTGTAAAGTATGTGATGGTTTCATTTGGAAAGTCAACAAATACTCAGCTTAAACTGCTTCTATATTTGGTTTTGATACTAAGTCGTTTGAAAGGAGTAATGCAACATTTTATTAAACTCCAAAAGGTCTAGTGTATATATAGCGCCCGTCTGCAGAGGACTCGGCAGTCACAAGAACAGTGTTTGAAGGCTGTATAGATTAGACTGTTATCTCTTAATGAGGTTTGGTCACACTGTGACGCATTTTAAGTTCCTCCTGCATTAACAATGAACCCAGTGGTAACTAGAACAGAGGATATCCTTACAGTGCGGTCGTAACTATTTATACTGTTACCACTGCAAATGGGATCAGGCAGGGAATGTAATGCATAGAGTGTAACACTAATGCATATAAAAAAAGAAGCATGGAGAAGAGCACAGAGCTTATTATTCAAAAGGAAAAAGAATATTTTTAAATATTCTTATTTAATATTGTAAGAATATTAACGAATAATATTTAATTGTATTTCATATAATTAAATACTTCTGTTAACTTGTCTGCCTACCTGCCTGTTAATTTTACTTCTTTCCCCTTGATTTGTCCAGTATGGTCATCTTCCCATCATCCTCGTGCTGGTGAAATGCCCATAGATTCTCTTGCAGTTCTTTTTTAATATTTAATTAATTTTTCAAGTTCTGGTGTCCTTCAGAGTAAATTTGCAGTCATGTGCAGGACACTTAGCATGTTGCACACGCTTGCAGTAAATTACAAAGTCAGCTGAAATTAAAATGAGCTGTTGAAGTTTTCCACTTGGAAAGAATAGAAAGATTCTTAAGGCAAATCTTGGCAGTTGTACAATCCAGTGCAACTACAGGATGCTTTTATTCATATTGCTCCCTGAGGAGAGATATATATAGATATAGATATGGCTTTATGTCACAGAATAATTGTGATATGGGAGCAGACTGGCATGTCCAGAAGCCACCAAGGAAGCTGCATGCACATAGGCCCTGGCTGTGGCAAAGAGGCTGCAGCAACACCAGCAGCTGGGAAAGCAGTTAGCAAGTGTTGCCCCCGCCTCATGTTTTCATTGCCTGCTTTCCCGAGTTGAGTACTGGCTGCTCTCAGAGGTGGGATTTTAGTCTTCAAGGACAGTAGCCTTTATTCTAGCCCCTTGGAGACATTCTTGTGTTTATCCACACCAAGGCAATTGTCAGGCACTGCAGCCCCACCAGAGCTCTTCTGGGAAGCTGGTTGCTCAGCACGGCTATAGTCCTGAAATTTTTTTATTTTTATTTTTTTTCCATTCTTTTAAACGCTATTGCTTCTGTGTTGTTCATGTGTCTTAATCCATTTTCTCAATTAGGTTTCTGAAGAACTATATTTAATAAACGTGTGTGGGAACAATTCATGTTCCTCTTGGGATCATATTACAATCTTACGGCATATGTTTATAAATCCACTGAAGGCTTCCAGAACCTCTGTGAAAGTTTATTCTAAACTTTGTGCTTAGTGTAGCTGAATTTGTGCAGCTGAAGAGATTGTCTTGTTTTACCCCTTTTTAAAGGATACGGAGGAGGATTTAATGAACGAGAGAATGTTGAATATATAGAACGCGAAGAATCAGACGGGGAGTATGATGAGGTAAGATCAGGTACATGTATTACTCTGGAGACACACGTATTGTGTGATTTGTGTTTAGGATACATACATTTGCATTTGGTTTCCTTACGGGGAAAAGCGCTAGTCAGAAATACATTGTGGTGCATCTCTTTGTCAAATGCTGAACTGTGAAAGTTTTGAACTGAAAGTGAATGCATCTGTTTTTTCTTTTGGGGGGTTTAAAACTAAGAATGAGTTCAAATTAAACTGGTACAAGCTGAGTTTGTTAAACTTCTTAGGGAGCTGGCTTCAGGGTCATGCATGTTGTTTTCAGCCAGATGTTTGACATTGTTTTATAAAGATGGCCCATAGACACAAATATAAAATACTCTTGTTAAATTCAGATTTCCATTAATCTTGTTTGTGGGTACTAGTTGTATCTAAGACAAGCACCTCTTTAGAAAGTTTCTTGTTGCTAGTTGATGTTTCACGATACTTCTCCTTCCCTTTAAGCAATACCTTATTTGAAATTGATGTATATTTATTTTCTCATAGAAGTTTTATCAAAAAATACAGTTGGAAATTACTTTTGATTAAATCGTATTCTAATGGAATAAAATCTCTTAGTTTGGACGCAAAAAGAAAAAGTATAGAGGGAAGCCGGTTGGTCCTGCATCTATCCTGAAGGAAGTAGAAGATAAGGAATCTGAAGGGGAGGATGAGGAGGATGAGGATGAAGATCTCTCCAAATATAAATTGGATGAGGTAGCGTGTGTTGGTTTTTTTCTAGCAATTATTTTTTAATTATTACTACAGTGCTGTTTAGTATTAGTAGGTAAGGTTTGGTCTGTATTTTCAGCTGCCTTTAGAGCAATGTAGAGGAGTAGCTATCAGAATAACGGCAACTACAGCTTCGGTAAAGTATGTGCACAGGCTCTGTTTTGTTCTAAATACCTGCATTCAAAGATGTATATTTTTTTTAAACCTTAAAAATTTAAAAGCTTATCTGAGATCAGAATAAAAAATTTTGAGATCTTTATTTGGAACCTTTATGTATGGTTACCATCTAAAGGGAATGTTCTTGAATTTTGTTCTTAGCCTTTTAAAACCATGTCAGATTTATTTTTTATAAAATGGAATAAAATATTCAGAGATTTTTTTCATCTTTCCTGAAATACATGATCATCGCATATTGGATTGTCTACATCTTTGGACAACAGTCATGCAGAGACATGCGTATATGCTTATTTTTAACACAGCAGTCACCAAATTCTGCATATGAAACATGTCTCTGCAGAATGATGCTATGGTTATAAATTTTGAGTCTGAAAATTCTTCCAGGCACTCATTTAAAGTAACTGGTAAAAATGAATGTCTGTATTTTCATTAACTTCGTTAAGTAACAGAAAATGGGACTTCATGTGGGGGTTTTGCAGGCTTTTTAATAGTTTGCTTTGAAACACAAATTTTCAGTCACTCTTTACTCTTAAAATTTTTGGATCACATTAGATGCAGTAACAACAGTATTTTTAAAGGTTGAAAAAAAGGCACAAAATAAACCATAGAATAAGTAAAAAACACTAGCTGAAGAAAACAATCAAAATATTTCTTAAGTATTTTTTGTATATCTGCATTTTTTCAGGATGAGGATGAAGATGATGCTGACCTTTCAAAATACAATCTTGATGCCAGTGAAGAAGAGGACACTAATAAGAAAAAGAAATCCAATAGGCGCAGTCGTTCTAAGTCTCGATCTTCCCACTCACGATCTTCATCGCGCTCATCCTCTCATTCAAGCTCAAGGTCTAGGTCCAGGTAAACGGGTACAGGTCAAGGGTAACGCCAGGCAAAATGTCAGTATCTAACTTCTTTATTTACTTTTTTTTTTCTTGATTGCCTTACAGTTTTAGTTTAATGTGTTAACAATTTTATGTACAGAATTTACACAGGTAGCTAATGTTCTGTTCTGACCTTCTGTGGATCCTCAGTGGGAGGCTTCATATGTCTTCATTGCTTGTTTCATAAATTTAAGTTGACATTTCAATTTAATCCTTCAAATAAATTTAAAAATATAACTTATTTTCAATTTTATTTTTAGGCTTGTTGGCTATATGTGATTCGATGGGTGAACTTTTTTTAGCAATGTTGAGTAGAGTTGTTGAACAGAGAAGCAGAAGAGTGGTATTGTTAAAGTGGGAGGAGGTGGCCGAAGAGGGCAGTGATGATGCAGTCCAGACAGATTCAGTGAACAGAATGGAAAATATCCTGGAAATAAAGATAAGAAACTTGAACTTAGTTTGATGGGAAGCAACAAAGCTTTACGTACAGTGGCAATGTTGTTGGAATGACACTCAAGGTTTATATTGATCATGGGGCGACAAAAAAAGTCTGCTGGGTAAATTTAAGACCTCACATTATTATTTAACTTCAGTAATATATGAACAATTCAATAAATGTTTTGTAATCATGTGATGTAAATCATGTTGTACCTTTTTAGCTGCCTTACAACTAATACAAGGATGATACTGATAGGTTTAAGACCTCAAATAGGTACTAGCTCGTAGGGTTATACATGAAGTTCATACACATAAAGTTCAAGTTTCTTCTAATCTTCCTAGCTTTGTAACTGCACCTCTCTGCTCTCACTGCTGTGATCACTGCCCAAATTCTTCAGACCCTCATACTAACCAGATGTCAGCCACTGTCTCTGTTTTGTCTTTCTCCCTGTTGCTGTCATGCTTTTTTTCATGCTGCCTCTTCTATGAAAAATTACGTTCTTCACAATACCTACTGTCAGCCACCCCACTCCTTCAAATGCCGTCTTGAGACGTGTATTTGCTGCATGGTTCCAAGGAGGAGCACTAAGTGAATAATCGTGACTAAGGTGACCTGTTGTCAGCAGTTTTTGTAAATGAAGTGAGGAGTGGAGCAAGATCTTTGAGGAAGTGGCTGTATTGTCCTGCGTGAGGGTAGTATGCAGCCAGCATGGGCTGCATTTGAGTGCAATTCTTAGGTTTAGGGGTGGGAAGGTCAAAGACGACAGAAGAACTTCATCTGGCCATAACTTCGTTTATTTCACTGTTAACATTTGTGAATTGAAAGTAGTTTGTCATAACTGAAATTTGCTAGGGACCTTTCAACTTTCTGTTGAACTTCTTGCTTCTAGCTACAGATAATTAATTGGAAATATCAGTTGCCATTTGTGGATACTTCTTTGTGTTTTTTAAAAAGGTTTAAATATATTTTTTTAGTTAGCATGTGTTCATACTGCTTTTGTTTTGCACAGTAAAATGAAAAAGATGTGGTAACAATATAAACCAGGAGACTGAAAGCATGTATAACATATTTTTCCTGAAAGGATTATTAGAATTTGATTGCAATGGCTTCTTTTTGCAACAGTTACTGCAAGTCCGCTGCCATTTTTACATATCTCTTGTGATTTGTGCTTTAAAGAAAATCCATCAACGTGAAAAATTTGGAAATAATTTTGTCTAGTTAGAAGTAGTGTTAGATATGTCTGTATTTTAGTCAAGAATTAACTACTAAATTTTTAATGCAGGGGAAAAATCTTTACAAAAACTTGAAACTGCTTACAAAATGCTTGTGAGAACTGACTTGTGGAAAATTTGAGCGAGCTAGTCCTAATAATCTTACCTACTCTGCTTTTCAAAGAAACTGATGGTTTTCAAGTTAAGGCACAAATTAAAAGTTAAGGCATTGATTTCATGGAATAGTTAATAGATATGCAGTTGTTTCGTTTTGCCAAATAACTGCAATCCTGTTTAATTTTTGTGCTTTGTTTTAGGAAACGTAATAAAAAAACTTTGTAAATTTTTGAATGTACCATCTTACTATGTTAAAGTTTCTGTTCTAAAATGTACTATGGTGATACTGGGGGGGTAGGGGGAAATTGTCACTTCTTTAGTGACTCTAGGCCCAATTGTATTGATGCATAGTTGTCTCTACTGCTAACAGTAGCAGTTATTCTGCTAAATACAAGTCAGACACTGGAAAAAAAAAAATCTTCCATGTTGTTTCAGGTCCCATTCAAGAAGTTCTTCCAGTTCCAGATCAAGATCTCGTTCCAGTTCCAGAGAACACTCTAGATCTCGTGGGTCGAAATCAAGGTGAATGAGGTAGCACTCTCTCCTTGCAGAGAGAAAAAAGGGCAGAAGAACCAACCGCTTGTTGATTTCATCGTAAAATTATGCCGGTCAAAAAACATTAACTCATTTTTATCTTGGAAGTCAGAATTCCTGGGGTCTCTGCACGAGGTTGTTATCACTACAGATGTATTTCTTGAGAATGCAAGGTTTTGGTTGAAGAGTTTAAGTCTGGTATAAGCTAGACGAGTGGACGCCACAGATCTTCACTTTGAAGGAAGAAGAATTTGAATGCATGTTTGCTTGCTTCAGTAATTTTTGCTGTTTTTACTGTTTCCACTTTGGCTACTTGATGTGGAAGAACACTAGAAAATACGCTATACTTCTGGTTTTGTGTTTAGTGTTAACTTATTTAACGTATCTAACTTCCACTAGATAGTGCTACCATTATCTTTATAAATGTGGGGGGAATGTATAAAATGTTGATAGTAAACCATGYGAGAAGCTGACAGGAGTTTGAGCTAGCTGACGTTTTCTGTATAGCAGTTACTGAACTGTGCGGGGAAGAGTAACAAAAGCCTATAAGTTCCTTGAGGTGTCCTTGCACAGGCGTCCTGCTGGCAGGACTTCCCTTTTGCGATGGAATGAAGATCTGTCCCATCTCCATGCATGCAGAGAATCTTAAAACTGTAAATAAGGAAGTTTGAGTTGGGAAGACCAATCACAAATGGTGCCACCACCCTTTAGTGGCAGAAACATGCTATGGATTATCACGTGAGGGTCAGTGCAGGATGGAATCCGTGCTTTTAGAAAGAGAAAAAGGGTGCCTGTGCCCCCACTAGATGCTGAAGTGACTCGTCAGCCGAGCTGGGTTATTTGCTTGTGCCACACAGCATCCACTGTGTGTCCTCAGTGTATTAGCTTGTGTGAAATAAGACTGCTTTATTATTTACAATGAGAACCCTGAAAATATTTTACCAACAACATACACTGTGGTGTTGTTTTGTTTAAATATCCAGCTTACTGAAAAAAAATCCTGTTAGGTGTTTTTATATAATTTTGGAATTACAGTTTAGGACTTTCTAGCTCTATTACTTTTTCCTCAAGTGTTTTTTTTCTTGGTTTTTTTTAGATAACCAAAGTGATTTTTGAGTGCTTGTAAGTGAAGCTGGGGGTTTTTTTTTGTTTTTTGTTTTTTGTTTTTTTTTAAAATGCCAAAATGACTGTATTCTAAGAGGTTTTTTTAAAATATTTTGGTTGTGGAAGGTCTTACTCTCTACCCAAATTTATTTTGAGATTTGTAAATATACCTTCTGAGGGTTTTTACTCTTCTAGTAAGATGAACACTACTTTACAAATTTCCAATGTGAAATATCCATTAATATGAAGTGAAGCACTGTTAAATCAGCATTACATCTGTGGTTTTCAAGCCATTTTGCTTTGTGAATTTAACTACTGAGGAAGGTCCTTATATAGGCTACTTCCTGTCCCGGTCTCCCATCACTTCTTTATCAAAATGCATCATTCTGGTGAATGCTGGAAAGAGGTTTCCAAACCATTGGTGGTCTTGTGTATCAAGAAACRCTATTTAGCAAAATTTGTTAAGAGAACTACCGCGGCAGTAGAAGTCTTTATTGGCAGATAACTAAGGAGTAAGTATTAAAGCATCCACAAATTTATTTGACAAAACACTGATGTAACTAGAGTAGTAAGTGTTCATGAAAACTGTCTCTTTTTATTCTTTCTTTGTTCTTTCTATATTATACCAGAATTAAATCTGATTTATTTCTTAATCAATAAAGATCCAGCTCCAGGTCCTACAGGGGGTCTTCCACCCCAAGAAAAAGATCTTACTCAAGCTCTCGTTCATCATCTTCCCCCGAGAGAAGCAAGAAGCGAAGTCGTTCTAGATCTTCTTCTTCTGGTGATCGCAAAAAAAGACGATCGAGATCACGGTCACCCGAAAGGTTTGGGTTTATGTAGAATAAGAATGGGTGTATTTAAATGTGTGATTTTTTTTTTTTTTTTTTTTCTGAAGGACTGAGGTTCACTGGGAAAAAATTGAATCTGATCAGTTATTCTGATACTAAAAGTAGTTTTCTCACTTCCCCTATTCTTACTTCCTATTAAAACCTCTGTAATTGCTTCCCCCACCCCCCCGCCAATGAAACTTCCTCCTGCTAGAACTATGTTCCATAGAAAGACCTGGGTCACCATTCTTTCAGTGTGTGAAAGTGTTAATGTGTACATTATTGATTTATTTTAATAAGTAAATATTGCATTTAGAAATTGTATTCTACTTCCAGTATTAAAGTTACATTTTTAGTATTAAATTCACATTTATGAGCTTAAAGAGGTGTAAAGTTATTTCTATATTCTTATAAGGCCCCTATCAGATATACTTGGCTTCCAGCTATTGTAGGATACAGACTACTCAAAGTGAATGCTAAAATTAATTTCAACTTATTTCTTTGCATGCTTTCTCCATTTATATCTTACAGACGCCGCAGATCATCATCTGGATCTTCCCATTCTGGTTCCCGTACAAGTTCTAAAAAGAAATAATGTATTAAAGCTCACATTTAAAAAAAAAAAAAAAAAAAAAAAAAGAAAAAAAATTCCAGTCAGTGCATGAGACATTTTTAAGAAGTTGGTGTCTTACTTGGTCAGAAGTGCTAAATCTGCTAGTAGAGGTGCATGTCTGTCCTTGCTTTCTGGAAAACTGCAGCTTTGTTCATTCATGAAACAAAAAGTGAGGTAGCATTTTAAGCCATAAACTCCCCAGAGGAGGTGTGAAGTTTTATTATTTGAGTAAGGGGGGGGGGTTATTATTTTTAAAGACTCAGTTGCTCAATTCCTGGCTCTCTTCTATGTATGAGCAGGCACAGGTTGGATATGTTCTAATACAACTCTGCTCTTCATGTGACAATTACAAAGAAGTATCTGAGGAATACAGGAAGAACCCATGAGCTTTCTGCATCCAACTCCTGAGCTTGTTTGATGTAGCTCGTATGGGACCACAAAAGATTAGCGTAGCTGTAGGGCTGGTGTTACCCATTGGATGACAGCAGTGAGCACTTAGGTCTAATTATTTTTTATTTTTCTGTGTTGAAGTAAAAGTATAGATGGATACCCCTCTCTTTAGCTATGCTCAGTGCAAAATAGCCATTAAATACCCAGTCCATCATATAACTCTGTAGAGAGTGAATCAGACTTCATTCGTTCGAAGCGAGGATGTTTGAGACATTGGGCACTATCCTCTCCATTGCTCGAGTCTCATAGCTGCCAGTGCCTGTCACTGGAAATCATTGGCTGCAGTCAGCAAAGTGCCCTCTCTGCAGTGGGTACTGGCTATGGTATTTTCACACGGATGGACCCTGGACTCTGCGATCCTTTCTTATAAAAGGATCATTTAGGAACTACTCTTGAGATGGAGGAATATGGAACTAGCTTCTTGGAATCAAGTGAAGCTTCTGCAGGCCGTCTGTAAAATTCATTTTGGGCTGACTAAAATTTTCAAGGTATCTGAATTTTATTTATATTTAAAAATGAGAATTAATAAATGCATAGAAAGTTCTGACATCTGAAATGTGTTCTTCATCAATCATTCTTTTTCCGTTAAACATAATTTATGGCTTAAAATGCTTTATTGAATCTATTTTACTAGCAATATCACATTAAAACTTGGTCTCTCTTGAGCTCCGTTTGGTTAAGAAAGGTTTAAGTATCTTCGGTGCCATCACAAGGTAAGTATGTTAAGGAAAATTATTCTTTTTAAGCAAGCAAACAGCAATATATCTGCATTTATTTCAGTAGTAAAACTTCCAAACCCATATTTGACTGCTGCTTTTTTTAAATGAACTGCACAAAAACAAACGGAGCAAAATTTAAAAACTACATTCTGCTTTCTTTTATTTTTTTTTAAGACACTTCTTTTGGACTGGTATATAAGCAAAATGTTTTTGGTGTAGAAATATTTTGATAATCTTTTTGCAGAAAAAATGCTCTGCAGTTTCTTCTTTAATGCTTTCTTTTATATCTAATTTCAATGCTAAATGTGTGTAGATTGCACAAGAGCAGGTTAGTCTTGTAACTGTGCCTCTGACAACTTCGAAGTCCAACTACTAAATTGTAAAAATCAGATCAAATAGATGCTATGTTGTTAGCCTTTGGTTTTTTTCTTGTTCTTTGTATTAAAATTGTTGCTGTACTTAACAGATGGAAGTTTTTAAATTTAGCAAATGATAGGCTACAGACAAAGGAAAATTATGGTTTCATTTGGCTTAGATAAAATGTAAGGCAAAATGATTCTGTAGACAAGTGTAAATAAAACCTGTGAGTCAACTGTGCAGTGAGTGCTTTCTCTTGGAAACATAAGCAAATCTTTCTTTATAACCTACACTAACAGATCTAACAGATTATTTTGTTGTTGTTGTTCTCTGTTACTGCAGTGCAAGAAGGGCAGTATGTGCACTTACCTGGCCATATGTATCATAAATTTTCAGCTTGTTTCGGTTCTTTAAGTACTGAAAATACTTTTGGATTTAAACAGCAGCATGTTTAAAATGAGCTTTTACAAAACTTCAAGGTATTTTCTTCTGTATGTGTTCCATATTCAGAAAGTTTTGAGAGGCAGTATGTTTAAATTATTTTGATTTCTACATTATAAAATACCAAGGCCCAGCGACTATGGTAGTTTTTGCATGCCTGTTATAAATGACACAAAACACCTCTTTTTAGTTACTGGATCGCCAAATATATTAGAACCAAGCTATTGGAACTAAACATGGTCCACCTCTGATGAGACACAAAGCTAGATTAAGGTCAGGCAGTAAAAAGGTGTGGGTTTACTGTAGTAGGGTGTTTGTGTGGGTTTGGGGGGGTAGAATTGCCTGCAGTGGCCTAGCAGTAAATTTTTGTATTTCACTAGAAAAAACTTCCCTTGCCCTCAGTTTAGCCATTGGGGTCAGAGAAATTGCTGCCTATAGAAATAAACAGGTATTTCTGTGCAGCTTTATCAAAGATCAGTGAAATTTGTCATGGCCAAGGAGGAAGTGTTGATTAGGTTTCGGGCTAATGTGCTTTTTTAAGAAAAATTAAATACATTCATGAATAGTAATGGTGGTTTTGCGTAAGCATTCTTCTGTAGTAATTGAAAACTAGAAAGTGAGTGAATAAAAGCAGACTAGACTTTAATTTTATATAAATTTGGCAACAGACTAAAATCCACTGCTGAAAAATGTTTCTTTTTTCTTCAGGTAGATAGTCAATTAATAATAAAAAGCATTAAAATGTACATGTGGGTACATCTTAAAACAAGGTTGCTTCATTTCCACACCAGGTAACTGACTCCTGTACACTGTTGTCTGATGCAAGCAACTGTGATGAACCACCAGAGATTAAATAGTCGCTGTGTTAGGTCTTACTTCTCACTAACCCCCCAAACTTAAATTTAGTTGTAATGAACATCCTTTTCAGTGCATTAGGCATTTGCTCATCTGCCATGCCTTACTCTGTTGGGGGATTTTTGGGGGGTGGGGGGTAGCATGTTGCAGCATGGGCTTGTATTGATGATTAGCAGGCCAGTGTTTTAAATGATAGCATTTTAAATGCAATGGCACTATCCATTTGGCAGTGGCACTACCCACCTTTAGGGAATAATGAGCGTAAATAACATTTCAAGAGTAATGAAAAATACTAACATCGTTGAAGACACTTACTTGAAACCTTTGTAATTTCAATGTAGCGCTGCTAGACAAATGTTGAAAAACAAATACCAAGTAGGGCAGGCTAACTTTTAAATAGTAATAGTGTATTGTGCCTTTCATCCAGGTATCAGAAAAGGCTTCTTAAAAATAAACTTTGAAAATCAAGAGCTGACCAATGAAGTTTGGCATTCCCGGGATGGTACGGGATGTGAACGGAGGGGTTCGGAGCAGAAGTTGCTCCGTAACCGCCTCACTTGTGCTGGTAACCATGACAATTTAATGTCGTCTTCCATTAGGAAAGACTTGATGTTTGAGTCCTTTTCAAGTCAGATATCAACTGAGTTACTGAGATCCTAGAGTGAACATTCTTACGCAGTATGAAAAGATACTTTAAATGGGGAAAAAAGTTTGACTGAAGCCGATGGAAGTTTTAGGGGGCAGGCTAGCCCCACGTCCCCTCCAGTCCCGGTAACGCACCCTTTACTCTTCTCTGTTACTGGCAATGCCTCAGGATCAACCTGTCTTTACAATTCATTCCTCTTTGAGGAGTTTCTCTGCCTGGGATGCTACCTCCGCTTGAGTCTGTGCTATAGCTTTCACGTGCTTTTGGGGAAGAAACTCTGCAACTAATGTTTTTAATCAATTCCATAGTTTGTTCTTGGAGCATTAATCAAAATGTGTCACTGGTCATAGAACTTTCTGTCTGGAATTCCTTTAACGTAAAGGATCTTTTCGTTCTTTAATCAGAAATACCAGCTAATAGGGTGTTTGGTTTGGGTTGGGGGGTTTTTTGTTGGGTTTTTTTGAAGTATGAAAGTGTAGATATTTGTGCAAACTTTTCCAAAATTTGGACAAGGAAGCAACAAGAGGGAGTAATGCTCCTGTAACAGCTCAGTTACAACAACAGCTTTGAGCAAAATCCTGCACAATTTACTAACTTTACCCATCCCCCCAATATCAGAATGAGTAGTAGTTTTATTGGAAAAAGGTTGCTTACACATGCATTTAAAAAAAAAAAAAAAGTCTGTAGAGTGCTTCATACTTAGTTTGGAAAATGGAACTAAAAAATTGATGCTTTCTCACAGGCTGGTTATGGACCCCATCCAGAAATAACACACAACTAAGCTAAGAGGGAACGTTCCCATTGTAAAATGGCCGGGCACAAATATCGAGCACAGTACCAAATGATGGCACAAAAACTTTCCAAATGGCGGAGGGGGGACACAGAAGATGTGTGCTGAATGCACAGTAGCTCCAAATCAATGAAATCAATGTCAGAATTAAAAAAGGGAGAGGGGGGGAGGAGGGGAAAGGATATTTTCCCCTCACACTTTTCCAGACTTTCTACTTGAAGCTGTGTACATCCGAGTTTAGTGTGAATATTGTTCCCAGCACTGGACTTATTTTGCAAATGGCATCCTGCTGTATATCTGCAAGATTAAAAAGTCTGGATTCCTTCATTTAAGGACAGATTGCTGTACATGTTCTAGAAAGTAGAGAATTAACAGAGAAGCCACAGCTCAATAATTTATAAAGCAAGCCATAACTTCCAATACGGGTCTTATTTATGAGAAATGTGGCTCTTCCCACCTCATGATTAAGCCTGTGCACACTTGGTCATACAAAGTAAAACAAAGCAGGGCAGTATTTTAAACTGGACTTTGTTAATAGCACTTTTAACCCATAAAACTTCTTAAAACTGTGAAGTCTGCTTTCACAGGAAAAATGAGTTAAATCCCTAGCGGTAGCTGACTACGTAGAGCAAGATTGGAAATTCCTGCTCAAAAACAAAGAAATCATTGTAAGATGAAACAAGGATCTGTAACAATAATTAGTGTCGGTTCTCTGACTAGTTGTTACCTGTGCTGGGAGCAAAGCCAGGTCCCACCAAACTCCCGAGACCACAGAAATGGCATACAGCTAAAGGTGCTTCAACGCAGCAGGTGTTTTGGCTGGTCAGGTACTCCGTCCCCCAACAGTTGGGGGTGCTCATTTATTTATTGGTGGTTAATCAAGCCAGTTACGGCCTGAGAACAGAGAAACGACTTGGTTGAGCCTGAACTGTGCTAAAACAGAGTCCTGAGAGTTAAACAGAGCAGGAAAAGAAAGGAGAAGAAGAAAGAAGACATCGCGTTCGTTGCCGCCTCAGCGTACGAGGAACGTCCCCGGGCCGCAGGCAGGGACAGCGGCACCCGGAGGGCTGGGGGGAGGCAGCCCGCGGCAGCACCCCACGCCGCCCGCGCCAGCTCCCGGCAGAAGAAGCGGGAGGGCTGCAACGCAGCGCCCGCTTCCAGCGAGCGAGGCGGCTCGGGAGGGGCAGGGGAAGACCCCATGGCGATGCCGAGCTGCAGCACACCACGGGCACCCTCAGACCGGGCCCAGCGACGCCCGCCGCCGCGATCGCGCTGGGGGCCGGCCGGGAAGACCCCGTCCCGGCGGGCCGCCTGAGGGAGCCATCCCCGCGGCGGGGCACGGCCGGTGCCGCCGGGCCCGTCCTGGGGCACGGCAGCGTTCCCGACCCCGCGGCGGGGCACGGCCGGTGCCGCCGGGCCCGTCCTGGGGCACGGCAGCGTTCCCGACCCCGCGGCGGGGCACGGCCGGTGCCGCCGGGCCCGTCCTGGGGCACGGCAGCGTTCCCGACCCCGCGGCGGGGCACGGCCGGTGCCGCCGGGCCCGTCCTGGGGCACGGCAGCGTTCCCGACCCCGCGGCTGAGGGCGGCGGAGTGCCGCCACAGCCGGCTCCGCGGCTGTGCCGCGCCGCGCCTCCCTTCCCCTCAGGGCGGGAAGGGCCGTCCCCCTCCCGCCCGCCCCCGCCTTATAACGGCTCCCGCCCGCTGCGCGCCGACCGGCAGCGCCGCGCCGCGCCTGGCTTCGGCGGTCCTCGCTGCCATGGGCCGCCCGCTCGGCGCCCCGCCGCTGCCGCGGTAGTCCGCCGGGATGAGCCGCTGGCCGCAGTGCCAGGGCGACCCCAACGGCACCGAGCCCGGCGCCATGCGGCAGCGGGGCAACGCGACGGGGCGGGCGGCGGCGGCGGCGGAGGGCTGCAGCACCGTCTCGGTGGTGTTCCCGCTGACCATGATGATCACTGGCATCGTGGGCAATGCCCTGGCCATGCTGCTGGTCTCCCGCAGCTACCGGGCCAAGGAGAGCCGGCGGAAGCGGTCCTTCCTGCTGTGCATCGGCTCCCTGGCGCTCACTGACCTGCTGGGGCAGCTGCTGACCAGCCCCATTGTCATCTCCGTCTACCTGTCYGACCGCGCCTGGGACGCCGTCGACCCCTCGGGCCACCTCTGCGCCTTCTTCGGCTTCAGCATGACCGTCTTTGGCCTCTGCCCACTCTTCATCGCCAGCGCCATGGCCGTGGAGAGGACGCTGGCCATCCGCGCGCCCCACTGGTACGCCAGCCACATGAAGACGCGGGTGACAAAGACGGTGCTGCTCGGCATCTGGCTGGCCGTGTTCACCTTCGCCCTCCTGCCCATCGCCGGCCTGGGCCAGTACACACTGCAGTGGCCTGGAACCTGGTGCTTCATCAGTACCGGCGACAGCCAGCTCACCGGGAGCCTCTTCTTCGCCTCCACCTTCACCGTCCTGGGGCTCCTCTCCCTCGTGGTGACGGTGGCGTGCAACCTGGCCACCATCGAGGCCTTGGTGTCTCGTTGTCGGACCAAAGCGACTGCGTCGCGCTCCAGCAAGCAGTGGGGGCGAATCGCCATGGAGACACTGATCCAGCTCTTGGGGATCATGTGTGTCCTCTCGGCCTGCTGGTCACCGCTGCTGGTAGGTCGCCTTGCCGCCCGCCGAGGGTTAACCCCCGGCCTCCTCCCTCCCTTAGGGCAGGAGGCAGGGTGGCCCCGAGAGCCGCCGGCCCGGGCAGGGTGGGAGGCACYGGCGGTTCAGGTTGCTCGTGGACAGTATGGCCGTGACGGGCCTCTGAGGAGAGGAAGCGGGGACAGGGACAGAGCCTGGGGGATGTCAGGTGTGGAAAGCTGGTAGGAGAGAAGCTGGGAGAGGTCCAAGAGGATAGCCGCAGTGCAGAGCATTTGGAAAAATAAGACGAAGGAACTGGAGTCAAAAGGAGGGACCTTGAGGAAAACGAGGGTCTTGTACAAAGGAGAAGGGCAGGACGCGTGGAGACGGTGGGTCTGGGAGCAGGACGCTGAAGTCGGCAGTGCTCGTGGCACAGAGCCATGGGCACCGGGCAGACAACGGGGAGATGTAGCGGGGATGGGGAGCGGCTGGCGCTGGCAGCGGGCTCCAGAGGCAGGGAGGGCACGCTGTGCTCCTGCCCGGCACAGCCTGCCCGGCACGTTGTACCTGCTTGCCTGCGCCATAGGGGTCAGAAGGTGACGGGACAAGGGGAACCAGAACCTGCTTGTTCCTCATCTGGGGGAACCTGTGAGGGTTTATCGAGACATTACTGTGGTGGAGGCCTGTGCTCATGGGAAACGGCCATTTACGATTTTTTATTTGCTCCCGCCTTGTAGCAAAACTTACTTCAGTGCTTTAGGAGAAAAGGTACGACTGGCGACTTTGCGAGTGCTTTCTGGTTTTCAGCAGAGTGCTCAGTGTATCTGATTTATGGCATTCTGGGCTTTCTGTTTCTGTTTTTTTAAAGGACCCTTGCATTTCTTTCCACTATTTTGTTATTCCTCACTTATGCCCTTTCTTTCTTGTCAAACTGGGGTAATCCCCTCATGATTTAGGAGTGGAGGAGGCTGAATCCACATCTCTTTCTGCCATGTCGGACAAGGGCACACCCGGGAGCCCGGTACCCCATCTAAAAAGGCCAGCTTGTTCTGCTGTCAGAGGACAGTATGGTTTTTGGAAAGTTTGTACTTGTGATCCGTAAGCAGGAAAGAACTGAAGCTAGCTATGGTAATTTTGAAGTTATGTGAAAGGTACTTCATGGCCGGAGAAGGATTTTTCCTCCTTCCCGAGCTCAGAGAACTTGAGCTCTCGTTAATGGGGCTGTGACAAGAGGAATGGCTGACAAAGCTAACGGTGGATGGGGATGAGGTAAAAATAGAAAATAAATTAATTTAATTTAGTAATGTTATCCTTGTAAATTAATTAAAATGCTATCAAATCTCCAAAATAACCCCGCCCAAAAATAGTAATTCAGAGGCTGTTAGTTAACTTTCTAGAGATCATTAACAGCTGGTGACGAAAGTAAAATATGAAACCACACTGAAAATTCAGTGAGAATTTGAGAGCAAAGAATAATGTTCTGCTCCTCAAACCCCAAGGAACGTTAGACTGGGTAAGTTAAACCAGGAGACTGCCCTGCCGCTGTTTCTGCCTCTCCGTGCATCGATTGCCTGCAGCCTAGCCGTTTCCATTGCTGTGGCACGTCCTGCTGTCCCGCTGACGCCTGCGGTTAAGTCGCAAGGGGAGACACTAGGATTTTTTTATTTTACAGAAGTTGCATGCTTGTCCATAATTAAACAGATGAAAAAATTAGAAGGCATTTATTAAATGAAGGAAGTATGTTTGCCTCTCGGCCCTCGCTTTTGTAGTCCTTCCATTGGGAAGCAGGTTCTGCCCTGCCCTCCGCAGCCGAGGCGGCAGAGCCACGCTGCTCCCTCGGCCAGCCCGGGGGCCATGGAGCTATTGCACCTGAGGGTTTAACCAGCCTTGTAGCATCGAGAGAAAATCCCTGAGATGAGGGACACTTCTTCTCTTCCTTCAGAACCTGAGTACTCAGAAAAATCAGTGAGGATGCAGGAATGCCTCTTGGTAGTTTGCTTCCCGTGGCATTTTTGCAGATTTAACAGTCAGAAGTCAAATCGATACAGCTGCCCCCCCTCTACTGAATGGATCTGTGGGAAGTGTTAATGGGATGAGTTAATGGAGCAGAGCCCAGGTCAGAGAGCCCGTTGTAAACAACGCTGACACCTCCAGAAAACACTCGGGGAGCTGGTAAGAGCGAGCAGGGCTTCTCGGAGATGTGGCCGTGGAAGGTGAACTGACTCCCTGACGAGGAGCCTGACTCTTCCGAGTCGGAGGCAGGGCCGGTTGAAGAGATACTGGCTGGCAACACTTTGCATGTGTTTTATGATCGTGTGGAGGACTGCTGCCCCACTGGGTGACACAGCCGTAATCCAGAGTGAATTTGTCAACAGTTCACTTCCCGGTGYGGCAGCAACACTTGGAAGCATGTAACTTGTTCTGTAGAGTTCTGCAAAACTTCTCTGTCTAGTCCGCATATTCTCCATATTCTCGAAATCAAGAGTCATGACTACAGCAGCATATTTATACATACACTTCAACGTTTTCTGTACAACTACGAAGTACGAATTAGGAATAAGAGGCCAGATTTTTGGAAGAGTAACCATGGAGTAATGCAAGTGCATTTTCAGTGAAAGCCAGATTGTAGAACTCATTTCACCTATAGCTGCATCATTTAGCAGTTGTCAGAAATTTAGTTGAAACAGGAATCCAGGGATTTTCAGAGGAGATTTTTGTTTTTTTAAAAAAAGAAATCTGAGTTTTATAACAGAACTAACGGATTCTGACCACTATTACTATTAGGTAAACAATGCCCTTTTACACCGACAGTATTTTTAGACTTGATCTGTTGATGAAAATGACAAAATCAAATGTGATTTAACAGAAAAGTGAAACTTCTGACGATAGTGGCTGTGCTCTAAACGGCTTCATGAAGCGTCCCGCCTTTTCTTGATTTATGCTGGTAGAAGAGGGGAAGTGCATACATAGTGCAGGCATTGTCTCCTTTTGTTGTGCACTCAGGATCTTAACTTGAATTCAGCATGGAGAACCTGGGGAAACGCTCCACTTAAGTAAGATACTGCTCTATCATAAGTGGTTTCCAGTTCATGCTACTCTTCTGTTTATTTTGGTGCTCAGCTGTGGAGCATAACCATTGAACTAAACTGACAGCAGATTGAAACGAGTCTGGGGTAAAATAGAGGGAGCTATTCCTTGATTGCACAGAAACACCATAAACTGGAATTCTCATAATAATTCTTTTAGAGCTCCAGGCTACAAAATTACTCACTCACAGAGTGGTTTCAAGGCTATTTAAAGCCAAAATGCTCAGGTATTCTGCTGCTTTTCCTATTAAAAAAACTTCTTAACCCTCCTGTCAGAYAGAAATTAAATACATTCTCCTTTACAGGTATTTTTATTAAAAATGTATTATTTTGTAATATTTTTAGATGTGCAAAACATAGTTATGGAAAGCACCTTCACTTAGAGTGAAAAAAAAGACAGTGATATCACCGAGCTGCAGGGAAAATAGATGGCTCCTTTTCTATGAATCAGTARCTCTTCCCACTAATGCTCCACTTCCATCTGA
This sequence comes from Phoebastria nigripes, assembly GCA_035582835.1. Taxonomy (NCBI): domain Eukaryota; kingdom Metazoa; phylum Chordata; class Aves; order Procellariiformes; family Diomedeidae; genus Phoebastria; species Phoebastria nigripes. Next base: position 605,488 of record JAYKAV010002086.1, on the reverse strand, counting down.
GGCTGAAATAGCCACCTGTTTCAAAACTGCCCCAGCATACTGATCATTTCAGTTTGGCCAAAAGACTGGATTTTGCTGGACTGTATTTGTCTAGATAAGGTCACAACCAAGTGCTAAAAATTAGACCACATTTGTTGTCATCCCGCTAGACTTTGATGGGACCTTGTCATGATTCCCTGCATTATTATCCTTCTGTAAACATGCTCTTACTAAAATCCTCAGCCTTCTCCAGTAATTCTCCGAGAGGATTGCACATGATTTCACTCTCACATGTTTCTCAGAAACAAAAGTGATTTGCTTGAGGTTGCTGTGCCGGTGAGCATCCTGTGGGGTGGCCGATGGGAGAGCACTGCACGCAGTGCTGCCTGCGCACGTGCCAGATGTGCGGTGCTGCCGTGCAGAAAGCAGCACGGCCTTGATGCGGAGCCGGCTCTGAGAAGCAGTTCTTCCCAGGACATATTGATACCTCTGTGGTCCRTGCACACCAGGAGGTGTTGCATTGCCCTACTGCAAGAAGGTTGCTAGTAAAGATAGATCGTCAGGTGCCATATGTGTTGGTCTCTTCTCCCAAGCAACTAGCGATAGGACGAGAGGAAATGGCCTCAAGTTGCGCCAGGGGAGGTTTAGATTGGACATTAGGAAAAATTTCTTTACTGAAAGAGTGGTTAAACATTGGAACAGGCTGCCCAGGGAAGTGGTGGAGTCACCATCCCTGGAAGTATTTAAAAGACGTGTAGATGAGKCGCTTAGGGACATGGTTTAGTGGGGCTTGGTGGTGTTGGGTTGATGGTTGGACCCGATGATCTTAGAGGTCTTTTCCAACCTTAATGATTCTATGAGTCTATATAACTTAGACCCTTTCTGGATTACTGTCAATCTGATGGATGAGCAGCTGCAGCGAGGGGGTGAACCAAAGCAAAGGTGGTGTGGGTGCCAAACATGCCCCTCTGTAGTCTAGTTGGCTGGACTTGTCTCAGCTTTGCCTGCGACAGGCAGTATTTCTACTTTAAAAAAGAAATCCACGTCCATGCTAGGCAATGGGGAGTTCTCCTTCAGGGGTTCACAAGCAGAGTCTATAATGGCATTTGGCCTGCTCGAACTGAAGTCTTTCGTTCTGCCTCAGCTTTAGGAGAGGCGGCGGAAGAGAGTCCTGAAAATTTAATGAGACGAAATTACAATTTTGATTTTAAAACAAGATGGTACATGACTATAGGTATTGTTAGTCATTACAAGGAAAAATCACATCCTCTCCATCGTGGCTTTCCATGGTTCACTCACCACAGCCACTATTTGTATTTCATCACGAGAATCCTCTGTTCCTTCTACAGCTCGCTTCTTTAGGTGTGAGAGAATTATTTAAGCAACAGATTAGGGCTAATGGGAGAGGAGAAGCAGTGTAAGAGGATGAATCCTCCTGTCTTCATGATGCATGGAAAACATGTTTGGTTTTTTGGAAGCTATCTCAAGAAAAGATTTTGCAGTCTGGGACCAGGAATTTCTCGTCAGATTCTTACCCCACATTCCAGGCCAGCTACTCACCTCTTGCTTGGCTGAAAAATATGCACCTTTAAGCACATCAGCTGTTTTATTCTCCATCTTTTACTGCAGATAGCAGCAGGTTCCAACATAGTTTGTAAAACTGGAAAAATATCTTTGGGAAAGTTTTTGTCTTTTTTTTTTTAACTACAATGGAAGTTCATTCTAAACTCTTTGCAATATAATAGTAAGCTGCCTGGGAGTCCCTGAGGCAACAGAGGCTGCCCATATAAAGTTAAGCTAATGGCAATAATCACAGTGATGGTTGCCAGCTGGGGAGCCTGTGAAACAACCCTGAAGAGTTCTTGTGTACTACAATCCAACTTTATTCAAAACACTGTAAAGATACCTCACAAAACGCATCTTGTCTTTGGTTGTAAGTTTGAAAACCAGAGCAGTGGAGGTTTAATGTTATTATAAAACTACATTCAGTGATAACAGTAAAGTTTTATCTACTCTAATTGAATAAATACAATTATCAACTATATTACTATATGCATTTTGAGCCAAATTTTTTATTGGCCTAAATTGTGTAGTTCCATTGACTTTACTCCACCTGATGACGTTCTTCTACCTTTTGCAGTCTTTCTTTTAATTCATTTAGGAGACCAGTGCAGGCCATGATAAACAACCTCTAAGGATATCAAACAAATACAATTTCCAGTAGAGCCATCGTTGGTCCAACAAATATTCCAGTAAAGGAATATTATGTAGTAAAACCAAAAATAAGCAGCAGTTGTCTGCTTGGGAAATGTATTTTATTAGCCTGATATTTTTGTAGCTCCATGGGTTCACTAACAAAAGAACAAGACAACAAGGTCTGCAAAGCAAGGGTCATTGCAGAGTTCCCAAAGGAAGAGCTAGAAGAGCTGATCTGGGAGAAAGTCATCCGAATACTGGGAATGACAAATGCGGTGTGGTTTCCATTGGCTGTAACGTGGGCACAGCATGCTCACATAATACTGCTACTCTTTACGGCACGGCGCCGCTGCCGTCCCTGTCAGGCGGTGGGTTGTGCTGGACTCCGGTGGGCACAGCGGGCAGATGCTGCAGGCAGCGTAGACCGAGCTGTGACAATGACAGTGACCATGTCCTAAACAGCCGGAGGTGGCAGAGGAAGAGGTAGGGTTGTGGTTGTGTGGGTCTGGTGCACAAGTGGCTGTTTGATGTGGTCTGGATCTGTATCTATCCGTATTTTTAAAAAGCACTACCAATGGTTACTTATTTTCGTTTTTATTTAAATTAAATGTAGTAGATGGAATCCTCAACTGCTTCTATTTAAAGAAACAAAAACAATTCTACTTTGCTGTCCAAGCTGCGCTGCCTTCCGGACTCATCTAAGTCTTTCCAAGGTCAACACATGGTTATTGATCTGGCACCCAGAATATCCCTTTGAATGGAAAAATCCTCCCCCGTAGCCTCTGCTCCTGGTCACTCTTGCTCTGACTGTYGCAGTCTATGGGGACAGCAGCAGTCCAGACGTGACCTTTCTGGGTGACACTCCACCCTGAAGACAGCCTTCTGTGGGAAAACCTTGGCTGGGATCACTTGGCTTGTGTTGCTGCTGGTGCGGATTGTCTTGGTTCTTTCGAAAGGCTGAAGTCAAGAAGTTGGACAGGGCTGTGAATAATTGACTGCGAGTCTCGTCCCTCGGGCTGTTCCCTGCATTTTCAGGACTGGCTGCCAGTTCATTTAGTGTATGGCACCACTGACCTTTGCAAAGACAGTGAATTAGATGTGCATCAGAGCCATTGTGCATAGGTATCCATCTCCTTGACATACACAGTAGACACATCAAAATGTGCGGACCTACTGCATCTCAATTCTGCAGGATTTCCAGACAGTAAGTTCAGACAGTCAAGGTCTTCAAGTCATGCCCAGAAGAGATTTGCAAGCAAAAAAGGGACCTCTCCAGGAAAAGTTAGGTGTTCAATAGCCCTGTCCTCGTAGTACTGAGCATAGCACGAAGGCCCTGCCCCTGGCTTCCCAAGTGTCAGGTCACCTCACGCTGCCACRCTTCAGTCCGTGGTAGGACTCGGTACCCAGGGACGAGGTCTGCTTGCAGTTACCTGACGTACATTACGAAGCATGCCCCGTCCTCACATCAGCTCTGCCCTTTTCCTTGCTCTAAAGCATGCAAGAGCTTCATTGTGCATCACAGCCAGGTATTTTCCCCATTATACAGCTGATACGCACGTCGTTTGGCAGCAGGTTGCGCGGCAAGCACGCTGGAGATCCCAAGCTGGGTTCTTTTTCAGTCACAGGTTTTCTGTAGCAGCCCTTGGCAGTCTCACCTTTCTAGTCTGTAACATGAGAATAAAGGTGTCCTTGTGTTTTGAGGCTCATGTCACTGATAGCTGTAAAGCATGTTTATGTCTTAATTTGGAAAATGAGGATATACAAAGTATTGTTATTTTAGTTGATTGAATCATTATAGTGCAGTCTTTTAAAGATTGTAAGCCTTGTAGCAACCCATAAGAAAAATGGACCCTCCCTGCTGCCTGTACCGTAGCAACAGCACATATCTGCGCTAACATATTGATGATTTTTTTTTAACGGAAAAATAAAACCACTGACAGTTTGARATATGAGGATAAAATTACCTTAGAGTACAGATTTGGGGGTAAAGTACTAATCAAAGCTGCCTCGTCTTTGGCTTTTCTGAATAAATGAGTGATTATTGCAGCATCCATGGTTTGGCATCAATAAAGAGAAGCTGACCAGTGCTTATGTTCTGACAAGTGCCATCCACATAATACCCATGGCAGGACCCCGATAGCCCCATGCTGCATAGGCAGTATTGTAAATTAAGAGGCTGCCACGCCTGCTTGCATTTAATCCCCAAAAAATCAACCTGCATGTAGCTTTTGGCTCCCAGGCCAGAGCTTGCTGGACTGTGCTCCGAAACCAGGACAGGGAGACATCAGTTACGGAAACTTATACTTGTGTGAAACATTTCACAGTGTAAATAGCGTCTCTCGGTCATGCCAGTTGATGCTGTGGGAAACAGATTCCTAAATATATCCCTCTATTCACTGGGGGAGCTGAACTGAGGGGGGAAAGGAGGAAACATAGGTCAGGTTAACACAAAATGCAGTCTGTGGCTTTTGGCAAAAGAAAAAAGATTTTTTTTCTGTTGACTTAAAATGTTTTCTTGGCTCCTAGCCCAAAACACCTTTATTAACCCTTTTCTTTTAATTTGGCTCAGTTCATAAGCAGAATAGTTTACCTTAAAATGAAATTCTAAAATTTAGAAGTCATAGAGTAAAACATCTTAGCTTTAAAAAAAACGAAGACATTTTTGTGTTTGAAATTCTTTTTTCTGACATTTACTGTTCATAACACAATTTTGAAGAGCTCTACTCATCATGAGTTATTCAGCTCTTCCTTGTAGTTGTGATAATATGATAATGGTAAAATGAGTCCCTTTAAGTCCATTTTGCAAGGTCAGTAATTCCCCTTTCTAGCCAAGGCCATCTTGAACTTCTAAGATTAGGCACACAGCTTTCTGTTGTGTCTCAAGCAGGGAAGCAGCATGTGCTGCCTTGTTTTAGCATGAGCTCTATAAATAAATCTGACTGATAGCTGAAAGGTATTGTGTTTATCACTCGTTTTACACACACACAAGCTGAGCTGCTCTCTCAATGCTTATTTGCTCTGATCACAGTTTGAATTGGATGAGGGAGGAAAAAAATTTCTTGACAGGATTTTGTCTTTAGGGATATTTGCATGTAGCGATATACAGATAACAGTCTCTTAACATGTGTTACTTTTTTCCTCCTAACTTTCCTTAGATAACGATGTTGAAGATGATTTTCAGCCACACATCGTTTGAACACTGCAAGGGATTCTCCGCTGAAGCCCAAAGCTCAGAACTGCACAAGGAATGCAATTTCTTCTTGACAGCGGTGCGTTTGGCCTCACTGAACCAGATACTGGATCCCTGGGTTTACCTGCTGCTCAGAAAGATCCTCCTCCAGAAGTTCTGTCAAGCAGCCAACGCTGTCTCCAAGTGCTCTAACAATGAGTGGAAAGAGAGATCAATCACCCTGTCAGAGGAAATCCGACGGACAACGGCGTGAAGGAACATCGATCCATTTGCATGGAAGCTACTTTTGCCAACGAGTAGTTTTAAATCTTACTGTGAATTGGGGTGTCTGTAACATGTTAGCATCTGCATAAATAGCTGAAAATGGTATTACTGAGTGGACTTACAGTTCCAAATAATTATTTATCCAGTGTGCCAAAAATTCTCAAATACAGAAGAAGGAATTGGTTTTGTTTCTGCATTCTGTTGTTATTGCCATTTGTAACTCAGCTGCAGAACATGACGTTTTGTGTGCCTAAAATAGAGTTTGGAGGGAATTTTCTCGCGTTAAGGTATTAAAAATGGTTTTCCTGTCAGGGGACACTTGGAACAGATTCAGCAGATTAAATTACTGAAGAGATCCACTCCTATATATATTTTAATACTAAGATGATCTGCTTCAGAGAGTCCTTCTTCCTCCTTTTTTCTGGAGGGACAAGGGGAGGAAGGGGCAAAAAATACAAGAATTGAATGAAGACAAAATTAGGAGACTTTCTTTGGATTTCAGTGGCATAAAACTGAAAAGGTTGTGTTGTACCAATGATGGTACATCATTCTTTTTTGAGAACTGAAGGTAGCATGAGTCTCACAGCATGTGGATTTGTCCTGATAAATACTCATTCTGCGTGGATGCTAAAGTAAGCCCATCTGCTGAGGAGGAGGTAGCATTGGGACAAATAGCACAAGTGAGAAACCTATGATTTTCTTTTCTAAATAGCAGCCTGTGAAATACCCAGGCATAACAAGAGTTGCTGTTTGCAAAGCACACTATAAAACTACTTTGAGCAGATGGAGAGAGTGATAAACAGGTTGGAAGAGACAGTAAATGTTCTTCTTCCTGTAGATTAATGGCAAAGGTTTACAAAGCCAAAAATACCGCTTTCGTATGAGTTGTTTTAGTTGGAAATGCACATGTCCAGGAATAAAATGAACATCAAATGATTTTTCAGTAATGGGGATGCCACTCAAAACTTCTTCATTACTAGAATGAYCTACAAAGTGGCCAAAATAGTACCCCAAAATAGTTTGTTTCTTCTTTCCTCCAAAAAGACAAGTTTGAGAGATATGGCAGCTTTGGGAATTTTTAAAATAAAGCAGACTGGAAGAGGTGGGCAGAGGTGTGTGCGTTAGTCAGATCTTTCCCCCAGGTAACTTTCGCGTTTTATTAGAAAACTGAGCTCTCATCCCTTTGTGTCACATCTGAAGTTTATCTTTACAAGAGCTACATTTTTTCCTCATTTTCTTCACCCTTTTGTAGATGATAGCCTCTAATGTCTCCTGTTTCATGGCCTCTTGGGTGAAATTAGATGCAAATACAATAAAATACAATATATCATGTAGTTGTACACCATATACTATGTGCCATATAGTATCGAATTCAGGGGCCTTGAAGGCAAATGTAATCCTGCATCTGCGAGGAATTTCTTGCACAGAACCTTTATTTTTACTTCTCTTCCTTTGTTTATAAAAGTAACTACTCAAAAGAGAAACTGGCTACTCACTTTTCTTGTTCTGCTGCTGCGTTGTCTAATTGCTTATCTTCATATCAGCCAAACAAAAATGACAGCAGAAGCCACTGTCTACATAAATCTAATTTTATCTGGGTGGCGTTCGAGTGCARCCTAAAAGCTGATGTCTGTCTTTAATTCAAGAGCCAGCCTAAAACCACAGAGAGGCACATTTTGTAAGGTACTGCCTTTCTTTTGTCAATCTCATCGTCTTCTTCAGTTTAATGCAATAAATTCCTTTTTCAGTTACGAGTCGACTGCATCCTTCAGGCTGTGGGACCCCACGCTCGGAGCCGCGCGGCCCCGGCGAGCTGCCRCACTGTGTGTGAGCCGGTGTTGAGTGTAATGACTACACGTGCCTGCAYGTCGACGGTGCTGCTAGCCCCGATTCGTTTACTAATCAGCACTTTGGGGAACACGGTGAAATAAACACGTTACTCGTTCTCTTTGAAAAAGTGYCTTGCAGGATTCATTCTTCTTTTAAAAAATTATTTTGGAATATAAAAAGCCAGTTCTTCTGTCCAGAGGGTTCGTATTGTTCAGTTTACGTACATTAGCTTTTTAAAACAAATAAACAAACCCAGTCGCTTGTAAAATATGTCGGGATGACCTTAACAATTAGACTGAATCATTCTTTGTCAAGAAATTTCTGATCAGCAGCGCTTACAGAGCATACAGCCGGCCCTGGGATCGTAAGAGGGAGAAGTTCTGCGAGGAAGAGTGAATCAATCCCCCTTTTATCAGCTCTTTTATAGCGGCAAGAGGAGAACACTCTTTTTTCCTGCACACAATCACTCAAATACACGGTAATGAGAGAACAGCTCAAAGGTGACGTTGCCTTAAGCCGTAAGGCTGTGGGAAGGGACCCTCGTTCAGTTCTGGAGTAACTGGACAGGGGCTTGTTGTTCTTCAGTGTCAGGGGTGGTTTCACTTCAGTTCACTTAAATAATTCTGTTACGCCATGCCTTTTCTTAGTGAAATAGCACACTTGCTTTTGTATTTCGAAAAAGGCAGTTCTGTCCATTTTGGGGTGCGGTAATGTGAAGAAGCTACTTTAAATATCAGAAAATGGGAAAGAATGTCTGCTTTTAATTTGTTTACAGAAAAGAAGTTTAAGCACTATTTGCCAGCCATGGCTGCCGTAACGGGACATGGCTGGAGGAACGCACTTTCGAATTCGAAGAGTTTAGTGTAAATGAAGCTTTTGTTTCCCATTTACTTGTTTGAGTGGTGTATTTTTGTTGCATTTCCTTAAAGATGCCTTTTATGTGATGTATTTAAATTCCACTACAATAGTATTTCTAATACTGGTTTTAATATGTTGTACTTCTGTCAGAGATGTTACGGGAACTGTAGTGTACGGAAAGACGATTTTGAGATCATTGTTTGCCTTAAAAACTAGCTTGTTTGTGTACCAAATCGATGTGTGTTCTATCAGTCAGAATAAAAGTTCAGCAGAATAACCGGTCCCCGTTTCCTTGATTACTCTTGCCTGGGACGCAGTGTCACAACAATTTCGAACACCCCGTACGGAGCCGCGGGCGGAAGCGCAGCCCCCGGCGCCCGGCTGGGAGYGCTCCCTGAGCGGATCTGTCCTGGCGAGCGGAGCACAGGGCGCTCGCCCACCTTCCTCCCTGCTGCCGCTCCCCGTGGGCTGTGCACGAAGCCGCAGGGGATGGACAATGGCCGATGCTAACGTGCAAAGCATTGTTTAGTAACAGGCCTTCCAATAAATGGTTAAGTTTTGCAAAAGCACCGCCTGCTGATACAATACAACAGGTCTTGACAGATTTTATCTGCACAGTCTTCCAGCTAGTGACCTTGCCACGATGCTGCACCGTGAGGAAGGCTGCTTCGGTTTGCTGCGTCACTACAGGCTTTGCAGTTCCTAACCCGCTGTACGCCAAGCTCACGCCTCTCGAGTGCTGGGTGGGAAAAGCACGCCGGGCCGGGACTCTGTGCAGCCCCAAACCTGAGACCCAGCTCAGCGTCTGAAGCGTTTCAGCCAAGCCTGTGTGCCGGAGCCGCATGGGTGACCGTCCGCAGCCCCTCTCGCCAAGGGTGTTCCCACATTTTTTTACATTATTTACATTATTTTACTTTTTTTTTTTTTTYTTTACATTTTATGATTTTAACACAAACTTTTTGAGCTTCTAAAGCAGACTCACGCAGAAGAGCAGCAACTCCACTGATGTGCTGGAAGCATCGTTAGAATGGGCAAACCCAACCCACCACCACAACAGAATGCGGTGTGCTCCTCCGGCGAGCCAGTGAAGTGTCACTCTGTATTTCTCCCAAGATAAATGGCCTTCAGAAGAGAAACAGCAAATGACCGTATGCAATTTTCCCTTATTTCAAATGCCCTGCCTGTTCCCTGACAGCTCAATGGATTTATAGCAATTGCCATGCAGTGGTACCATGTTCCGTGCGGGCTGGCACCCCAGAGAAACGGCCACTAGCTAACGCACGGAGGAGAGGTACCCAGCAAAGCTCATCTTTCAAACTACAGCTTTCCTTGGCTACTGTCCTGAAAGGAGATTCTCCTGGAAAAAGGAGTCCTTCATAAAGGACTGACTGAAGCGTCCCATGGGTGGGTGCCCCAGGGCAGAAACCTGTTTACCGTGTAAACCTCTCCTGCGGCTGGGGCAGAGCCTGAGCCRCCCGGTGCAGGAGCTGATATCAACAGCCACAGGCTGATGGGAACCTTGAGATCAGTGCTCTGCAGCTGGTAATACCAAAAGCACCTTTATTTAAATTTTCTCAACCTAGCATGTCACTGCAGAACTGGAAATACTCACATCACTTAATTTTTATCTATTAGTGTGCAAATGTGAGCAGCTGGCAGTCAACAGTGATTGCTGCATTGAAATCTTACACTTCTGGGGACCAGAARGGAGCATGAACAACTTCATATGTGGATGCTTCAACAGAAAAAGGGACACTTTTTGTACCAAACAGACCGAAACTAAATTACAGACAGAGGATCTCTTGCGACATACCCAAAGAGCCATGCAGGGCCGCAGCAGTACCGAGCACGGTGGCTTGGGCTGTGGTCACTTTGCAGTGTCACGCATCGCTCTGCCGCTCTGTGGCCCCACGTCAGGTCCTATCCGGYGAGAGCAAATGAAGATACCTGCCACCCGTGGTCTGCCAGCAGCCAGAGAAGCACATGCGGAGCAAACCCAGGGCTTCAGGAGCCCGGCACGTCGCAGTGGCTGTGCCCCGCGGGCAGAGCGGTGCCTCCGAGGGCGGGCTGAGGCTGGGTCCCTGCCAGCAGCAAGGTGGGTGCTTGGTGCTCGGTACACGTGGCCGTGTCAGCAGCACCCAGCCGGCGGGCTCATTCTGTGCCAGCCACGCACACCAACGGTGATTGCCCAACAGTYGGTGCCACAACGCTGGTCAAGCTGCCCCGGTGAAAGCACCTTGGGCTGGTTTCCCCGCACCCTGCCAAGGTGRGTCCTGCCACCCCCGGAGCAGCGCGGCTGGAGCCTGGGGGTCCCACGGGAGCATCGCCAGGCCCCGGGTGTCGGGGTGTCTGCTGCCCTTGTCTTCAGCTTCCTCCCTTCAGCAGCCACCCCGCACCTCAACAACAGGCACCCGCTGCACTGAGACGTCAGCCCGGCTTAGCAGAGCCAGAGCAACCCTGTGATACCAGCGTGACCGGCAGCGGTACCGCCGGCCTCCCGCACGCTCGCAAATGGGCTTACACGCCTCGATCGATGATCTCGGTGCTGATCGCTRTGAAAGCAAACAGGTTGCAGAGACACAGATTTATTTGCAAAACGAGCATATAAAAGGAGTCCCAAATCTTGCATGTAAAGTAATTGTGAGAAATGGATGTGTTGCTGCACGGTGGGAGAATAAGGAAGTTGAAGAATGCTCAGTGGTAAAGCGTGAATCACTCCCCAAAAGAGCAAGACAAAATTGGTGAGGAGGAGCTGTCAGGCACCCAAACTGGCCCGATGCGCTGAAGTAAAACCTCAGATACCCGGGAGATCCCCTGCTAATTGCCACATTTTCTAAATTAAAACATAAGCTTTAGACAGCAAGAGTAACAAGTCCCAAATTATTTTTTTTCATTCACTTGACATTTGTAGATAACATTAAATAATTTAGAATAGAAACTTCATAGCATGCTGGTCGAAGTCTGAAGGCTTGTAAAGGCAACAGTAGTTGAGCACGAGACCTCTCCTGCAATGGTCACCACCATTTTACTTAACCCTTTTTTTGCTTAGTTACAGTTTTCTCCTGGCTTATCAGTTCAGAGTAGCAGCTCAGCTGCCTCGATAAGCGGGGGGACTGGGGGGTCCGGGCTGGCAGGGCTGCCTGCAGCGGTGGGACGCGGTGCTGGAGCCCGGTGCCAGCCCTCGCGGTGACGCGGGGCTGTTCAGCAGCAGCGCTGGGGGCAGAGCTGGAAAGTCACCAGGGAACCCGCGGTGCTCGGCCTCTGGCTTAAACTGTGAGGTTTTAAGCCGAATACAGAAAGAAGGAGCCTATTTCAAAGTCAGCAGGAGAAGAGGGCGGTGCAAAACCGGGGCTGACCCATAACCAGCCCTGTGAGTCATGAAAAGGCAAATGCGGGTAAACGCGAAGGGGAACCCAAGGGGAGCGGTGGGGCGATGCTGGGTCTCTGCTGTGCTGCCCGGGGGCCGGCTCAGGGCCTCGGCCCCCCCACCGGCRCGGCGGGCAGGCGGAGATCAGCCCGACGGTGAGGTGCAAGGGAGCTGCCGAAGACGGTGCCGGGAGAGGAAGGCGGCAGCCGGTCTCAGCAGCCCTCCCGCTGCCATGCACAGGCTCCTCCGGAGAGTTTAGAAACGAAACCCTGGCATCAGATAAACCGTCCCTGCTGAGACAGCCGCACGCATCCCTGCGGCACGGCTCCCYGTGGATCCTGCCCCTCAGCCCCCAGCCAGCACCGGCGCGGCCGCCGCCGCGGGACGGCTTTCCAACGCGCTCAGCCTCGCTGCAGCCCCGCTCTCGGCACAAGTCCCACGTGCGGTGGAAGAAACACCTCACCACCCAGCCTCGGACCCACAGAGCGTCTAATCTTAAGTTTCCTTTCATCAGCTAATTTGATCTCAGTTTTAAAAAAAAAAAAACAACAACAAAGAAACTAGATTAAGAAAAAAATCAGAATGCAAGAGCGCGTTAAAGGCCAAGAAATGAAAGAGGTGGAACCACAGAACGCAAATCTATTTTATCTTGAACAGCAGCAGGAAGAACGACAGCTGATAGGTCTGGTTGCCCAGAGACAGCAGAAAGCTTCCCGAAAGCGCGCTCTGCGAGGATAAACAGCTTTTTCAAGCTGCATAAGTCTCTGCCCCGAGTTACAGGAACTTTGGTGGGATGTAAAGCGTGTTTTACAGGCTCAAATCCTGCTCGGGCTCCCCTGATGAAGTTTTCGCCCAGAGGAAGAGCTGATCCTGAGCACTTCGGCCCCAGCCCACAGCCACGCTGCCGCCGGGCACGTCCCTCGGCTCGCTGCCCAGTGGGGCCGAGCAAGCCCTGGGGAAGCTGGTGGTGGTTTTCCACGTGCTTCCTCCGCCCRTGGCTCATCGTGAGTCTCCGTGCAGAGCCAGAGCCGGTGCTCGGTCTGTGGGGGGCACGTCCCGGCTCTCGGGGTGCAGGCGCAGACCCGTTTTTGTTTAACAGATCCCCCCAGTACAATTACAAAAATTAAATGCAATGGCTGTATTTTTCATGATGTGGAAATGAGTATTTTACGAATACTGTTTTGACAAATTATAAACACAGTGACAAAGGCAGAAGATCACAATTTTCCAATAAATGTGTGGTGCTGGGTTACCAGAGGCATCGACACAATGGCCTTAGGGGTGAGCTGGTCTCTGTTGGAAGTGGGAGCATCTGACTGCCTGCAGGCAAGATGCTGTATATTCAATGAAGTATTTTAGATCACACCAATGCAGTAAAAGATTTGGGACCGGGGATGAATTACCTACATGAGCTGTACACCCAAGGCCACTTTCCATGAAGGACTGAGGCGTTCCCCCGGCTCGCAGCGACCCCTTCGCCCTCCCGTCCTCCAAGTCCCACACGCCCAGGACGTTCCCCAGCTCCCTCCAGTAGTGCTGGGCTTCACTAACCCTGGGATCGGAGCTTGGCTGATGGTGAATACATGAGATGCCCGTTTATTTCATATACGTATGCATGACTATCTGTGCACTGTACAGATACACTAGTGTGCTATTGCACTTGTTCCTCTCTAATCCCAACTGCAAACCAAGCCAGCTTCCATGGGGCAGCTTCTTCCATGCTCAGGTGTTCAACGAAGAAATTCCCTGGACCCAGCAGGAGCTTCTTGTGATGGCCGAGCAGGATTTCCACCACAGCAAGCGCTGGCGCAGCTGCGTTATATGGACACGACAAGGTTGGACCTCCCACCACCCACGGACTGCGTGCGAGGGGGAAAGGAAGGATTATCTGCAGCCAGGGGTGCAAAGGGAAAAGAGCCMTCCCTCCGCTGCCTGCTAGCACCCAGGAATCCTCGAGGACTTCCAAATAAACAATAACCCAAACTTGGCTCATGAAACAACAGCTTGCAATCCACAGGCTTCTCGTGTCCAGCAAGCTTGGGTCTGGTGGATCTTTTCCAAAAACCGTTGGCAAGAGCAACAGAACCGGAAAGGTATTTACGGGCTGTGTCCTGCGGATCACCGCCGATTTATGGGGACTCAAGTCACCATGTAGCTCGCTGGAATTAATGTTCCTGAGATTCCTACTCTGAGATGGCTGGCTGAGTCCCAGCTCCTTTCTGTGCATTATTAATCTGCAGCCATTTCACTTGAGAACAACAGGTTATAAATTAACCGGCTGCTACTTTTATGATTTCCTGGGTTTTTCTCGGCGGAAGCGTGGGCACTGTGCTGAGCACCGTCCTGGGGCCTTTTGCTGAAAAGGGTCAGAGCTTGTCCCGGCGTCAGCAAGCAGCGGTGAGTTATTCCCCCGGTGCTGGGCAGCAGCACGCCCCAGCGCCCGCAGCCCAGGGGACTGTCGGTGCTCCCTGCGGGGCCAAATTCAGCCCTTCCCCAGCACCACTGCCATCAAAACTGAGCATATGCTTGATGGTTATCCTGCTCCGGGCTGCACACGCTGCAAAACTAATGCTGGGTATCTTTCAGCCAAACACCTCCACGCTCCATTTTCCTCAGTGTTTCCATTCCTCCTGGGAAGTGCAAAGACAAATTTTCCATTTCTGTCAGGATTTAACTGCTTGCGGGGCTTTATGAAGAGACCCGCCGGGGTGCCAGGGCCCCCGGGCTATCCCAGGCACGTTAAAGAGAAAAGAGCCCTGGCTGCACCAGCACTCGAAAGGCTGGCAGGGGCTCTGCCCCCCCCCACCCCCCGCCTGCGCCCTGCCTGTTGTGCTCCTGCCTTCCCCCAGCATTGCCTGTGAAAATACGGAGCGCCAGCATCCTACCTTTGGCATATCTTAGCAGCCCTCGGGGTCTCAGTGCATGGCAAGAGCAGCAGCGGCAGGCAGCTCAGGGCAGGCAGCTCAGGGCAGGCAGCTCAGGGCAGGCAGCTCAGGGCAGGCAGCGTGCTCGGAAGCGGTAGCAGAGCAGGACTTTGGACTGGTGGTTTGTGGTTCATTCTGTAGATCCAAGCCGTTTCTGGTTGACCCCAGCCAGTGGCAGTCCTCTGGCCGGCTTCATCAAGCTCTGGTTTCCCTCTGAACATTTCAAATTTTTCAGGAATGGAGTCAAAAGGAGAATTAATTCTGAGTTCACCGAGGCTTGTCCCTGCCGCCATCGCCTTAAAGCACAGAGCAGTCTCAGCGGGCCCCGACGCCGATGCTAACAGGGGATGCGCAAAAATTCAGCCCTCGCTTTGGTCCACTGCAGAACATAAAAGAACCACTTTGAACACAAAATATGTTAAATACGTTCAAATGCATTTTATTAAAGACAATGTATTTATATTTTGGGCCGCTTTGTTTTGATAATAAATTGTAGCAAAGGCTAGAAGCCCCAGCTATTATGGCTTTTTGTAAACATACTGATTTAACAAACCTTGTCCACTCTTCAACGTACAGATTGTTTGCATAGAGGGGAGCCGCGGTTATTACATGCCTCCATTAGGAAAAATAAATTCAGCATTTATAAAGGCTCTTGGGCTTGCAGAAGTATACATCCCGTTTTAGAGTGACTTTATAGCGTGAAGACGTAATTCCCAACAATTTGCGGTTTATATGACAGGTTGGAGTCAGCTGGATTTTGCCTGATGTGTTTGCAATTCACTGGCTCTGAACGTGAACAGGCTTTAAAGAACAGAGACAAAAACATGTCTAGAAACCCTTTGCCCACATTTGGGCAAGGTTTTGTCMCATCCTGCCAACTTAGGGAAAGGTCGTAGCCCGTCTCTCCCAGCACGAGAGCTGTCCAACGTGCAAACACCTCCAGTCCCCCTCCGAGGGAGCTCGCCCACCGGTGAGTCTGGACCAGTCTTCATGGCTAAAAGTACTGCGCAAGAGCCCGAGACCAGAGCGGCGTTCCACTGGAGCTGGGTGAAGCCCCTGTGCCGAGGGCGACAGCACGGACAGGCGGCTTTGGGGGGGGAAGTCACCCGTGCCGCAGAGCTGACCCCCGGACATCACAGGCTGGTGATGCTTCAAACCCGCCTCGCCCACAGCCTCCTCCATCCCCTCCCAGCACAGGCAGACCCCGCAGGGTAGCGCCGCATCCTGTGACCCAGGTGTCTTTAAATACTGATACTGAGAATCTTTAAAACTAAAGGGATCTTTGAAATATTAACATCTTTTATGGTACGTAAATGTCACGAAGGCAAGGAAATATCAGCTTTTTGTCGGGCATCTCATTTAGCAGAATAAAATGCCACAAGGTTCAGAGGCTCAAGACTAAAGGCGGAGAGTTTCAAATCACCATTTAGGTGCAATGTATGTAAAACAGCGAATGAGCCTTAGACTAAAACCGCCAGACGTGATAGAGTCTCTATCTCCTGGAGCCATCAAACCGTGGCTCCTCCTCGGAAGAGGACAGGTAAAGCCTCCGCTGACGCGTTCGCTAGGCCCTCGCACTGAGCCGCCTCACTGCCCTTTCTCGCCTTCAGAAGCCGCTCRTTTTTCTGTTAAATCTGTGCTGTTACCTTGCGTCTAATGAAGAGGGGGAGAGTCACTAATTTACAGRGACTGGATCTGTTGAAACACTCTGGAAATAAATGATTTAGCCTCAGAATAATCAGGTTTCTCCCCCTCCTATCCCTTTCATGCTGCTGCTCTTGATCTTTTGAAGGCCCTTGACAGGAAGATGAGACGAGGCTACAGACTCTGCAAACTCCTGTTCTCTCCAACCCGAGCATCTCCTTCGTCAGCCATCCCTGCAGCCGGTCATTCCTGAGCCGGCGCAGCAGAGGAAAGCCTCRTTACTTCCACAGTGACAAACTTCAGCTTTTAATAACGATGTTTTATCCAAACCATAATAATAAAACGATCTCTGCTTCGCTGAAGAATGTCCTTTTAACTTGGCTGGCCGCTGCCTTCAGAAGCAGTCTGCGTTGCTGGCGATGCCAGCCCAGCGTCACGGTCAGAGCCGTGATAAAGCAGCCCGGCAGGTTAAACCTCCAGATAAATCTACATGATGAAGGGCAAGAACTTATTGTCCTTTTTGTCCTCCGCCAAGGCTGCCGTGTCCTCCCCAAAGGTGACAGAGCAGGACACGTACTCACCGACCGCAGAAGGACGTTGTGTTTGCAGAGGCAGCTGCCAGCGGTGCCCAGCCCGCAGGTGCCACCGGCGGGRCAGGGACCCGTAGGGTTGCTGCGCCCACGACCACGTCTCCCACGCAGGGGGCACGCAGGGTCCGTCCTGAGACTAAAACACAAAAAAAAAAGAAAATGCCCCTCTGAAGCTAAAGGAGGAGGAGTGAAAGATTTCCTCCAGAAACACGCAAGTCCCACATTTGTAGGGTTCCTGCTCTTTCCGAACCCCCTGAGGTGGGCACCAGCCCACGGTTCATCGAACCACAGGTCAGTTCAGCCTCTGCGAAGCCCAGCAGTGCAAGTGCTGCGTTACCGCAGCGCGTCTTCTTCCGAGAGCGGGGTACGGAGGCACCTTCAGGACAGCCTGAGAGCAACCTCCAAAGACAACTGAGAGTACAGACCCACTTAATGCCACGTTTAAAATTAGGATTTTTTCTAAATACGTAATGAAAAAAAAACCATAAAGATCAACCCAATCCTGAATTACTTCAGATCGTCTTAACTCATACCTATCCTTTACAGTGGATGATTCAAACCATCCTACAGCTCAGCCAGAGACCAAAATCCCAGAGAAGTACATCTTGGTTTATGGAAATGCTTCACAACCGGACAGGGAGGTCTGCGGGAGGCAAAAACCATCCCGACTCCATTGGGAGTCACTAAACCCCCGCCAGCCTGCAGCATGACAGGAGTTCAGGCCGTGGCAAAATTTATTTCTAGTTTTGAAATGGCCCTTCCCGAGTCTCATAAGCTGATCAGAAATTTAATAAAGGTAACATTGTGGTTGCTTTTAGGAAGTTTAATAAACCAAATTTTATTGATTATTTTTCTTACTAAATGCATGCCCAGTTCTACGGTATCTCTTGCTGCTACTTGTAATTAAAACATACATCTGGTACATGATGAGTATCAATATATTCTAACTGAAGAGCTTCTGACAGAGCGTTTCCCACCGTCCTCCCCAGTACGACTCAAAAGACCAAGGACAGCAATATGTCAGATTTTGCTGCCCAGGCTGGGGTGTAAATCCACAGGAGTGAAGCCAAAGACAGGAGATGACTCTTGACCAACGTAGCCTAAGGCAAAGCTCCTGCAGAAGCAATACTCCACAGCGGCAGCGTCCATCTGCCTGTCCCTCTCTGCTCTGCACCGCTCACTGAAGGTGACGTTCAAACCTACCAGGGTTAGGACTCTCCTTCCAGACTGGTGCCTTCAAAACTACTGTTGCTTCGGTACCTAACTAACCCGGAGACGCCAACTTGGTCACAACCCCACAGACCCCGGCCCCCGCGCACCACAGCCGGGCTCTGCTCCCACGCCGGGTCCAGATAATTCAGTTTTCATTCGTGTGTCCCCAGCTGACACAAATAAAGCTCCCATTTGCTGATGCCATGGTTATCTTTCAAATAATATGTAATAACATACTTGCCCAGAARTTATTTCAGTAAATCCCCCAGATTTAAATTATGGATGAGTCATTTCAAACTAAAGAAAAAGATACGATCAGTGCTGCAAAGGCGGCATGCAGCTGAGATGTTCATCTCTGAATCACACCACAAGTAGTTCACAGAAGACATCCCAAGTTTGCAAAGCACATGGATGCATAGCTTTGAGGGAGGAAAAACATCCCAGATTTTTTCAGAACCTTGATGTGATCTAATAAGCAGCAGCCAACAGAGCCTCATCACAGTCGACCTCAGGCAAGGAGGTGCCCAGCGTGAGGAGGAACCGCTGCTGGGTGCGAGCAGAGGCACCGTTTGCATCGTGACCACATCAACGCAAACATGCAACATACAAAAATACTGCAATTCGGTCCGAGCTGTCTGTGTGCCCTCCTCCCTGTGCAGAATATGGTTTGCCATTTCTTGTAAAGAGCACATCAATGCCACGGGGGGTTTTGGAAACCAGTACTTTGATGCACCGCTTGCTAATGAAATAATAACTCCTTTTGGTCATCAATAAAGATCTCTTTGCTATTAATATGTCTGTTGTTTTTGATTAGAAACCCACACTTAGGTGATCGCTGGGTTGCAGCTCAGTTCTGTAAGTCACCTAGCGTCACTGTCCTAAAGCTTTTCCACGGACCATGTTCCAAGCCCCACTCCGTGGGCTCTCCGCGGAGCCCCAAGGGCTCCGTCTCCCTGCCGGTGGGCCGCTCCGGCGCGGAGCCCCACCGCTGCTGCCCACCCACCGCCGGCGAGCCGGCCAAGCCCACCCGCATCCCGCTGCCGGCGGGTGACAGGCGCGGACACTGCGCACGCTGCAAAATCCAGCCCAGGATCTGCAGCTGGTATTTTAAGACTCAGAAACCAAGATTTTGGCTTCCGAGCCTGGGCTTAATTGCTCAAAGAAATGGTCTGAGCATTACTGTCCTGTGCTGTGCATGGYGGGAGACAACAGCTCCTGCTTCCAGGAGATGCCAGCAGCCAGCTGCCCGCAGCCCTGAAGGAGGAACGCAGAGGCATAGCTTAATGAGGCCGGCTACAAGCTGTCAAGCACCCAGGAGCATTTATCCCAGGATAAACAAATCCATCGGGCAGCAACATTCAAACACCGGTGACCATATGCCCGGGCTGCCCCTCCTGCCCCCCCGTCCTTTCCCGCTGCTCCCCGACAGCAGCACTGTCCCCTCCCCACCCCAGCGTGCCCAGAGCTGTGTCCCCGAGCATCCCCAACGCCAGACCCCGCAGCGGCAGCGGCTGCCTCCTTCCAGCCCGCAGCAGCTCCCAGGGCCGGGAGAGGGGCTGGGGCTGCCGGTGCGCGACCCCCTCTGCGCTGCCGCAGTCCTGGTCCTTCGCCTGCGCCAGCCTTAACCCTGGGCTGAAACCACAAGTAGCTGTTGCAGTCTATCGACAGCAACTAAACCACCAGTAAGCAATAATAATTAAAAGACCCAGCGAGCTGTCTGGGAAACACAGCCCATGCAGGCTCTTCCCTTCCCATGCCTTGCTCTCCCAGCTCCCGGCTGGGACAGGGTATGGCAAAGCCACACGCACCAGTGCATCGCGCGGGCTCAACCAGTGCATCATGTGAGCTCGGCCAGTACATTGCACGAGCTCGGCCAGTGCATCGCAGGAGCTCGGCTGGTGCATCACATGTATTTGACCAGTGCATCGCACAAGCTCGGCCGGTGCATCGCACAAGCGTGGCCAAGCAGCCATAGGCCATCAGGATCCTCAAATCCACACGTGGCTGTCAGCAGAATGTCCTATTAAAGCAGTTTTAAGGTCAAAAAGATGCTCTAGAGGCTGCGCTCGCCCGCGGTCTGCACTTTACACACGCACCCGTGGCGATCGAGGGTGCGCAGGCTGCGGTGGGCGGCGGGACGAGCCCCGGGTGCCCCATCCGTCCCCGCCACACTCGCAGCCCAGCCACCCACCGCGGCCCCGGCAGAGCTGCTCCGCGCGTGGAGACCTTTCCAGCCGCCTCCGAAACAGAGCAAGCACCAGTTTGAGCCTGGCAGGGTTTGTTTTTAATCACCTGCTCTCACCCAGAGCCTGGTTTTGACACTTCACTTATCAGATTGTCAGAAACCTAASGGCTGCGATCAGTTTATACATATTCACTTGGGGAAAAACAAAACCAAAAAAGCACTGGGTACCAAATGCCAAACAAGCTCTGTTTGTCTCCTCCCCATCCCCTCCCTTGCTTTAAAAACACAATTACAAAACCACCACAGTGGGGTTTGGCCCTGCTCCCCTGTCTCCTCGTACGTATTGACACAGCAGAATTATCTAAGTTACTGGAAATGAATTATTATAGCAGCTATGTCAATAAATTAGTTTGATTACAGTAACAATGTCAAAGTTAATAATTCAGCTGATATTTTACTGGACTACGCAGTCATTGCCCGTTATCGATCAGTTTTATTTAGTCGCTCGGTCTCAGGTACATATTCCTTTTACACGAAGCATCTCAAAACAAATTACGGGCTCGCGCTGCACCCTGCCTGCTCTTAGTGCTCTGGCTCCCTTGCCTCTGCTCTGTTAAGTCAGAAAGTTCACACTTTCAGAATAAAATAATATTGCTACTAAATGCAGTACTGCTTTCAAAGTAGATGCACACATTTCAAAGTGAGTGCTGCTTTGAAATGACAGGGTGAGCAGCATCTCGCCTTCCCAGTCTCAGGGCTGGACCCAGCGCAGGCTGGCCGAAGCTGGGTGATGTTACTCGCCTTGTCTCCGCTGCAGCAGTTATTGGAGCACAGGTCAAAATCCTTTCTGTCGGTGTAAATTCCTTTTCCAGCTCAGCCCTGGAAACCCTCCACGTTGTGCAGCATCCCGACRAGCGGCTCGTGCCGGCGCCCATCCCTGCATACAGCCCACCCGCGCTGGTAAGCGAAGGAGACGGGTACCGTAAATTCCTGCCGTGCCAGGGCTGCCTGCTGCACGAGGACGCAGTGCCAGGGTCGCCGTGGCTGGGCAGGCACGTGGCCGGGCAGACCCGTCACCAGTGCCACCGGYGTCCCCAGCCATCCTGCTGGGACGGGAGCCAGCGCGACCGGCGGCGACCAGGAGTACGTGCGAAATGGGTGCTACGGGATGCTGGCAAGCTGTCTCTTTCTTTGTATTTTTCACCCCAAATTAGGTAAAAATAGTAGATGACTCTTTGTAAAGCCTTTAGCGGTTCCAGCAGTGATATTCAATAGTAACTCCAAACCACCCCCTTTGGTTACAACAGGTAAATCTGACATTTTGAAATGCTCCAAAGAGCAAGGCAAACGCAAGGCAAGCTGCTTGCTTTATTTGGGAATGTGTCTGCTGACCGGTACGGCATTGCTTAATTCCCGCATCCCACCTTCTGCCACTCTGCGTAGAAATCAATCCACAAATCCCCGTGCTGCGGCACCAGCAGGGGAGGGCACGAGATTAGATCTGGGTGCAGGGGTGGGAAGTTGCACATGAGCCCAGAAACCTGTGCAGCAATTTGGGAAATGCTGGTTAATAATTTACAGAACATTTTATAGTGATATTGCCCTGGGTCGGGTGGAAGGTCTCATTTCAGGAAGGGTCTGCGTCCCCACCTTCCTGCTCTGCACCGAGCTGGGCTCCGCACCCTCCTTGCAGCAGAGCAGCTGCCCGGGCTCACCCCCGACGGGGGAACCCCTTGCCGTGAGTGCATTTTAATTCGGTTTCCTACTTGATTGAAAGGCTACCGAACCACSTGGGCCTGAGTTATCCCTAGTTTATGCCGTCTTGCAATGTAATTCTGAAMTTAAATCACCTACACGATGCACGCTAGCCCATCCTGAGCTCCTGAAATTAAAAGCCGATTGTGCAAGCGGCTGCACCGCCGAGGCTCCGTCCGACACGCCGCAGCGGAGGGCTGGGGGGAGCACGGCGACAGGAGATCCCAGCAATCCTGATAAATAAATAAGGAAAGGCAGCACCGGTCTCCCCCAGAGACCCCCACCYGGGGGCTGCACTCTCCCTGCAGCTGCCCTGGATGCTCCCGCTGATCCCCGGCTCTGCAGAAATACAGCTTTAAATCCATAAAGCCATTAGGATTTCCTAAGAAAGCTCTCCAGTTCATAAAACCAAAAAGCAAACAGACCGTTTTCCTTATGTACCTCCCGGAGCAGAAGACCGGCTGCATCGCTCATTCGCTGCAGTCCTGAGCCTACGGAAACTGGGTGTTTTATTGCACTTCTGCAGTTTGCAAAGCAAGGCCAGGGGTCACAGCGACACGGTGAAACGCAGCAAACCCTGGGGTTTGCGCGTGAACGTGCAACTGCCGCCGCTCCTCGCTGCTCGGCGTGTGCCCGCAGCGCCCGCCGTCCTGGCACAGCCGGGGCAGGCCAGGGTCTGCTGAGGCCAGGCAAAGCCGTCCTGCCTGAAAAAGCACCTGAGTTCAAAGAAATAATGAAGATTTTTTCTGATTTAGTGAATATAAATGTGTTTGAATGAGCCCTGAAAGCTGCAGTACCGATGAAATCGTGATGCACTTTGAGCTGTAAGCATACAGCTGGTGTGATTCAGCTGAAGCTTACGCTTCTGAACTATTTATAAAGAGCCAGTGGGCCAAACTGCCCCCCGTTTTTATACAGAACATTACCAAATCATTTTAATTAGCATATTAAACAAAATAAAGACGTTAACTTCACCTTGCCATCTGACTTCAGCTGCATTGACAATGTCTTGTCCCCATCCCTAAACTCTCAGCCCAGCATCCCCCCGGGAGGCAGATGAAGGCAAACCCAGGAGACCCCCCCGGCTCCTCTCCCCCCGCCCCGCGTCCTGCCGCTCCGGGAGCGGCTCGGCGGCGTTGCACATCGTGGACAAACCCTGCCTGCGTCAAGACTGCTCGCCTGCCAGCGGATCTGAGCACCATTGCCAGAAGGTGTTCCTCATCGTGCTGGCATTCCACTGTAACAGCAGACATCTGTTGGGTTTTAGGATTATCTTTTTCCTTGACGGGAATCTAAATCCAAATTTTTGTTGGATTTTGGCCTGGAARGCTTTTCTCAGAATTAAGCCTTGCTTTAAATAAGTATATCTAAGGACATACTTATGAGCTGCTGCTCTCTTGCTTCTTATTAGTTGCCATTCAGACAGCAAGAAGCAAAGGTGCCCGTTAACTCACACACGCAGCTCGTCACCCAGCTGCAGACCATCGGCTGCAGGAGATGCTCAGCCCCAGCAGCACGTGTCAAAACGCTTCTTAAAAGCAGAAGGAAGTGACAGGTTTGGAAAGTGTTTTCCTCTACAAGTCCCCCGCTCCTCCTCCGTGCCTGCCCCCCTCTTCTGTTCCCGTCCCCACCTTCAGAGCAGACGGGGAGCAGACACCCAGGAGGGTGGGAGGAAGGTGACGGCTCTCCGGGCAGGCAGGAGGAGGGCAGGCGGAGCCGCACACCACTGCGGCATCACACGCTCCGCCGGCAGCTTCCCACAGGATGGGGACGGAAGGGTAAGAAGCCTGGAGGAAAAGAAGAATAATGAAAAACAAAAGCTGTCCTTTGTGTGTTTCCCTGGCATCACCCAACAACGTTTCAGGAAAAGCCGACAGCATCAGGTCACCGAAAGCAACTGCGACACCACCCGTCGCAATAACGGGTTTTGCCATTGGAAATCTGGGGTCTAATTCACAGCAGGCAGCCCAAGGCTTCAGAAACACTGGCCATCACATCATCCAAGCATGCTACGATAAATAAATAAATAAATTACATTCAGCAACACATACATGATGTTCTCTCCTTCCCTCGCTAGAGGTGGTGACTTCAAATTCTTCTGACCCTCAGTACCGAGCCCCCGTCTCTGTGCAGAGGCTGAGCCGGGAGACGCGAGCCCTGCGCCTGAAAACAGCCTGCAAAGTTCAGGCTTGGTCCCAAACACTTCAGTGTCTCAGCTGAATTGGCATCAAATTCATAGGCAATCCCCAAATTTCAGTCATTTTAAAGCTTCAAGCATGCTAAATTGAAAAGCCCTCTTGCCGAAGAAGGGATCCAGACCCGGGCTGTGGAGCCGAGGGCAGAGCAGGGGCAGCGTCGCTGCCAGGGCTCGGGGCCCCTGTTACCCCCCCACCAAATACAGGGGACAGTCGTTCCCAGATTCTGTTTCCATCACACCGGGACACGGGAGAGGGCGGCCGAYGAGCTGCGGCGCCGGGGAGCGGACCAGCCCCGTCGATGGCTGCGGCGTGCCAGGCTGGTGGGAATCAGCCAGGGTCTCACCCCAGCACCCGAACRGGTTTCGGCTCTAGATCTTCATAAGAACTTCAGTTTCCTTGATGCCTCCCACTGTCACCTGCAGCCCCACAGAGGCTTGGTTTCCTATCGCAGTCACCTATTCTAGTGCCATCGGGCGGATCAGCAGCTTTTTACAGTCACTGCAGCGGCGTGAGCAAAGCACGGGGTGCAAGTGCAGGGACGGAGCCTGTCCCCCGCGCCGCGAGGGCAGGGGGCTGGTGCATCCCATACGACTCCGAAACAGCCCGAGAGCCTGCTCGGCCCCGAAAACTGCAGTGGGAGCTATGCAGCCTTTGGAAAACCAACTGCTCTTTACTGACAAAATAAACATTTAGAAATCCCGTGGCATCCTGTTGTCCTTTTCTTTCCTGAAATAGCTGGGGCAAGCAATAGCCCAGAAAATAAAAGCTGTTAACCCAAATATGCGGGGTTTTGTGCAAGTGTGACCTTGACATTTCATGTCACCGGCAGCAGACGAGGGGTGAAGCCCGCTCCAGCTCCCCATTAGCCATTCCCCATCTGCGTTCCCAGTACCACGTCTCTCGAGACTCTCCCTGGCTTCGCACCAGGCACGACCTTTCCCGGACTGGGAGCCGCCGGCACCGCTGCCGTCGTTGAGAAAGGGCGGTGAGAGTGCAAGAGCCGGCATGCCAAGGGCTGGCGTGCCAAGGGCCGGCATGGCACGGCAGACAGCAAGGTGTCACCACGGCCCCCAGCCATGGGGGCTCCCGCGCTTGCCCTCCTGGCTGTCACTGTCACCACCCGGTTGCAGCGCAGCAGCCAGGAGTTTTATTCCCAAAGCACTTCAGTTTATCCATGCAAAGACTCCTAAGTCTGGACCTGATTATAACTACGTGCTATACAGAACCAGACAGCTGGAAATGCCAGTGCCGGAGCGGCAGATACTGCCTTCCCACCGGTTTTCTCCCATTTTCGTATCCGGCAGCCACAGGCACCCAGCAAAAGCCCCGCAGCCAGCTGAGGCACCATCAGATCCCACCTGAAGCTGTCCGGGACGTGCTTCAAGTGTCCTAATGCTCTGCTTTGAAAGTGAACTTTATTTGTGCTTATATTCACTTTCAAAAGCTTTGCAGGCTGATTTTGCTGGTAGTTTAGCTGATACAGGTGATGTATGGGAGAAGATTCAGGCATGTCAGCAAGGTTAGACAAAACACAGCTGGAAGAATAACCTCTGTATATCTTTCATGGACGCTGGTAAAGCTTGGTTTTAATTTTAGTTGTTTGTCAGCAATCCTTTTTCTTTAGGACGCAATGTTACTTTGGCAATGCTCCTCAGAGGGATCTTTGCTGAAATACTGAACACATTTCATAACAGAGCCTGGCAGGCTCCGTGAGACGCTGGTTGTGTAATGAAAAGGGCGAGCATCAATTACCATCCCGCGTAGGACCCCTCAGAGGTAAGAGCAGAGCTTTGCTCCTCCGGACACCTCTCACACGTGCGTTGGTGAGCGGGGGGGATGAGGTGACCTGGGGTCCGTTCCCTGCGCCCGGCAGCAGGACCTCACCCCCACCTCCCAAATTCCCTCTGGGAGCACGGCTCGGCAGCGGGAGCGCAGGGCAGGAGCAGCTTCATGCTGCCCAGCAATGCAGCGGTGCTCGGCAGCAGTGCCCCAGCAGCTCTAAAACCACGGGGTCTGGCTCGCTGGCGCTTTTGTTTCATTATTTCCCATTGAAAAGGGCTCTCCTTCCTAGAAGGCTGCTGCTATATGGTAGAGGGGGGGAAAAAGCATTGAAAAAACCATTAACAGGGGAAGAACTTCGAAAATGTCTGGATAGCACTGAAGTTTCAGATCTTTATTTAAATATTGAGCACATGGCAGTCCAGTCAATGCTACTTGCAAAGAAAAAGAAATCCAATAACTAACAGAGACAGAGGCAGAGAGCGAGCAGCAGCCCTCACTTCAGTACTGCAGGGAGCAATGGGGAGCATCTGAAATGCAACCCAGCTGCCGGTATAAGTTGTCAAGGTAGAAAAAAGTTTGCCAGAACAGCCGTAAAGGGGATCACAGCAAAGCACTTCAAAGAACTTTACTCTTCATTAGCAAATCCAAAATGGAAAAGGCTTGAGCTGGCACAGTAAGCTATAACAACTGCAATATCAGTTTTCACTGAAGGGGATCTTAGCAAGTTCCTGAAGGTCTAATTAATTTTCCTCCCCTCTCCTCCCAGCCTCTCCCGTTAACATCTGAGGTCGGGTAAAGGATGCCCAAAGGCGCCGGGGCGGTGGCTGAGCGCGCCCGGAGACGCCGAGCAGAGCAAAGGGAGCCGTGCGGGTCCTGGGGCCGTGCTGCGGAGCCACCACCTCCACCCGCCCCGGCTCCYGACCGAAAAGCACCGTGCTTCGCTTTTTATATAGACGATAACCAGCAGTGCTTTCCAACTTGAAAAGAGTGTGTCAAAAAGCAAGAAAGGCGACAGAGGCAGCGTGTGGCCSCGGGGCGCGGGCTCCTGGCAGAGCTGGCTCTCCGCCGGCTGTGCCCCCGGGGTTCCCATCTCCGCAGACTGCCCTTGGCCCCGCCGCCGCGATTCTCCTCCAGATGATGTAAAAGCCACAGAAGGCAGCGTGTCATGGAGGGGCTGGCTCCTCCGGGCCCTGCGGGGAAAGGCAGCGTCATGGCTGCCTGAATGAGGGGTTTAACGAGCRCCGGAGCGAGCTCATCAGTGCCTGCAACGCAGAGGTCTCCATTAGCACAAGCGGCACGGCTGGACCACAGCGAGGGCATCAGCTGCGGGCAGTTTCCAGGGAAGCACTGCTCCCTGTTTCCATCCCTGCTCCTTTCTTCCTCCAACTGTGAAAGCTCAGTATTGTGTTTGCAGGGTTTGAAGTTTTTTTTTTTTTCTTTTGGCAATAGATTTTACAGTTATGAAGAACCAGCTCATCTCGTTCAAAAGGCAAGTACACAGGTTCTGCTGTTTCAGAGCTTATAATAAAATTTGTATAGCCCGTCCCAGCTATACTGAGYGAAAACAGACAGCTGTTTGCTTTCTCCTGGCTGATGCTGAAATAGCACTTTATACGGCTGGCTGAGCAGTGCCATTTTTGCCTGCAAAACACACAGAAGTTGAGGAGAAGCAGAGACCCTGGCCAGGGTTCCAAAGACATTTCCTTGCCCATCCAGGGTCCTACCTGCAGTGATACAGCTCCGCGCCGCGCCGCTGTGGCCAGGGGCAGGATCCCACCCGCCGGGTCCACCGAGGAGGGCAGTGGTAAGGACGTGAAGGATTGCAGGGCTTCAGGAGCAACGGGAACAAAGCAGAGGCAAAAATTAAAGCCGAGTGTAAAGGTAGGGCTGTTTACAGGGAAATAGCAAAGAATGATGATGGCCACAGCCCTTGAGCAAGAACACGGCCGTTGCCAACTTTTCGTGGCGGATAACACACGGCTGAGGCGGAGGGAGGGGAGCGGGCTGCGGCGGGCAGCGCCGAGCACACTGCTGCGGGGGGGCCCCCAGCCCCCAGCCCCCCAGCCCCCTGCCCAGCAGGCTCTGGGAAGGCAGGGAACAGCACTGGGAGAACGGCAGGAATGGGAACAGACAGGGTTTGTCTTCCTCTGGGCACACATCAGCTCTTGGCCGCGGCTGTTTGAGAGCCCCTCGCTCACAGCCCAGCAGCAGGGTCTTTGCTCCCGCTGTTGCTTTCCGGCAGAGGAATGTCTGCCCCTGCAAGGCGATCCTGGGGCTCCGGTTCCCTTCTCTTCCCTTTCCCCCAGCTCCCCCGCAGCCACCGCAGCCCCCCTCACCCCAACCAGCTCCCAGGAAGCTCCTCACCACCTTCGCCTCCGGGATGCAGTGTCAGCAACTAGGGGATCTAAAATTACATCAATCGCCATTATAATAATAATAACGGTGTATTTTTGCATGAGGTGTTTACCCCAGAAAAGTACCAGAGCCATTTACAGAGTTATGTTATTACCGGGTTACGGAAAGTACGAGACATCAGCACTGAGAATTGGTCCTGAAACCTCCCCTGGCTTTGTGCCCAACTCGCAGCTCTCACAGGGCGAAGGAGTCGCTTTTAAACCTGCGCGTAAGGCGTCATGCACCCCTCATTCAAATGACATTAAGCCCCCGTGTGAGAAGCTTCTCTGGGTAAAATGCAGATGCTAGGAAATGCGTCATTTATTACTCGTTTAAGCCGTTCTGTGTATGAAACCACCGTAGATAAAAGCTACTGAGACATTAAGCTACCCATAAGCCATACCTCCCCCTCAGCCCGTGTTTTGTTTAACTTGTCAGGGAGAGGCTGGGCCACTTCATAATTCCCCATTTCTCCCCCCGTCAACAGTACATCCCCAACTGCCCTTCGGTGAGCGAGACCCTTGGAAAGGATCCTTGGGCATCTGTCTGAGGGGACTGCTATAGGACATGCCAGCAGGCAACATCTTCCACCTTTTAATTTAACTGCTCATTCCTAACGTTTCTACACCCGCTACCACAGATGGTCTTCTGTGGGCGGGCACAGGCAATGCGGCGGGGGTCTGCTAGCTGTTGAGCTTGAGGTTTGCAATGTTTTTTGAGTATTGAAGACATTAAGGATCTCTTGGGCTCACCAAGGCTGGTGCGGGTTCATGTTCAGGCTCAGCAGGGGCGAGGGCGGCAAGGCTTGGCCATAAGCCCCAGTTTCCCGAAGCCACCCAGGAACCCTCCTGCGTGGTCTTGTTTGGCTCTGAACCCCCCAGAGCTCCAGACACCCAAGAAACTGCGCGTGGGAATTAGCTGGGTAGGACTCAACTCTGTGCAATACACTGCCCGTCTCTATTGCATTTCAAGGTATGACTTAAATGGCAATTCCTATTTTCTGCTACAAAACGGAATACCATACACCGTATTGCAACACGCTGGTCCTCTTGGAAACCTTCTCTTGCCTCCCCTTGGCACTGACACCAGGCTGTCGTAGCCTGTGACAAGCCGAGCCACAGGGGCTGCACCTTGGGTTTCCCAGAAGACCTACTGAGCACCATAAATTAAGCACAAGAGCAACAATTTATTCCTTTTTTGGGAAGCTTTGAACGAAGGATTTTTTATCTCCTTCAAAATATCTCTGCCGCTCACCGGTCAGTAACAAATCCTCCCCCTCCAAAGGCAGAGGAGAACCCAGCCCGTGAAGGCTGAGGCTGAGTCAGCAGAGAATTTATGTGTACATTGCTCACTATTTATGGGATTTTTTTAATTAAGTTGGCTAATGTTACTTAATGACCAAGTCCAGTTCATTTTCTTAAGTTCATCAATGTGCAAGGAACGAGGATCTCCAAGGCAGAGCAGGCCAGCGGTGCCCAGTCCGATGCACGGCTCTCTGACGCACTGTATGGTCACACCGAAAAAATGTGTGAACGCTTTCTTCCCAACCTCGTCTTGCTTTTTTCCTTTTTCTTTGCCATGCATTGTGAAGGCTGCTCTGACTTTTTTTCACTTGAGTGTCTATTAAGAACTGTCTGAGCTCGTTACCCATTTCATTTCCCTGGGTGCTAGAAGAAGAAAGCTGCCGGTGGTGGAGAGGAGCAGCTGGGGCACCCGGCCGTTGCCTGGTCGCTGGAGTGGAAGGTTTCTCCCTTCCACAATGTCCCACAGACTCAAAGCTACCCAGGAAACAAAACAACTCAAGGGTCTGAATTTCAGGGAAACTTGAGTACGTGGAAAGAGCATTATCTGGCTGCAGCTCAGAGGCACTAAATCGTTAGGAGCTGGCGCCTCGTGTCAGAACACCTCGAGAGGCTGCAGCATTCAGCTGGGGACTGATTTGATCAGAGGAAGGATGAACACACCCTAAAAAAGGAGGAAAAAAAAAAAAGGAAATCAGAAAATCTACTTATCTCACAGCTGTGTCTAACTTCCAAATCTACCTCCAGTTCCAACTTTTGTTTTACATCCACCCCACCCATCGGAGAAGAAACGCTGAGCCTTGGTGAGGCATTTTCCAGGGACCCGGAGGGGATGAACCAGCGATTTCACGGCGTATGACAGATGAGGCTTCTGCTGCGGCCGCTCCAGCCGTTATCTTCACCATCTGCCCGCACGTAACTTAAGTGCAGCGCTACCGCATCTGTCATTTATTTTAACACACACCTATTGTTTATTTTGGTCCCTCATTAGAGTTCCATGTCCCTCATTAGAGCGTCGCACAGATTTTTTGCAGTATTACTGGATGGTTAACATTTTATCTCTATTGTTTTTCTGATCTTTCTTCAAAGACTCTTGATGAGAGAGAGCTGGACCAGAGGGCCTGGGAAAAGCTGCTGACTTTTCCCGAGGGCCGGAACCGGGCGCTGGCGCTGGTCCCGTGCTCGGCGAGGGCAGCGGTCGGGGCCAGGCAGACCCCCCACCCCTCCGCCCCGGGGTGACGCTCCTGGTCCCCCACCCCGGGCCCCCTGCGGTGGGACCGGCAGCGGGATGCTCCGCAGGGACCCCTGCCCTGCGCCTCCCRACCGCCCGCGCTGTGGGAGGGAGGGCAGACTAACCCGAGGGAGGGCTAAAGAGGTCGGCTTTTAAATTTTAACACTCGCATGTTTTCAAAGCAACCTAATGCATTTGGGGGGGGCACCCAGACACTGCTAAGCTGAATTATTCCATTAGGCTGATTTCTACAGCTTCAGAGAATATAAGTAGTACGTTTACCCATATAAAGCTATTACTAATTCCAAAGAAAGAAATCTGAAAGGTGTTTCTTTTATTCTAAGTGTTTGCAGATTGAAATTAAACCAGCGTCGTAAGCACCAAAGAAAGATAAATTAACATTTTTTTTTCGTTTTCACTTTCAAACATAGCATTAAACATTAACCGAAGTGTATTTTACAAAGCGCATCTATTCATTTCCTGTGCAGTGTAGAAAGGCCATTGCCTTTCGTGTACAAGAGCAGCTCTGATGCGGTTAACGAACCACTGCCCTAAGAAGAGCCGTGGAGCAGCACCGCGCGGGACCCCCCTGCGAGGACCCTGCCCGCAGCCCCCGCGGGGCAGCAGAAGCCGGCAGACCCAGGCTTACACCATCAGCACTCGGCATTTCCCCCCAGTTTCTCTCCTACCTTTCTCAAAACCTCATTACTTTGCACCTCGCGTTAGGGGCTGCTCTGTACGTGGCTGGGGATGAAACCTGTTTATTAAGTTTCTCTCTAGAGAAGAAGGGGGACGTGAGCTGCTCCCTTTGCTCCTCGGGGCTCAGTCCCACGTGGGTGACAGACCCCATGAGCACCATCAGCTTCGACAACCGTCGTGTTCGTAACTGGCATTTGACCGCCCAACGCTCTCCCTCCCCGTGCACGTGCCCCGGGAGGAGAGGGGTGGCTGCCAGCACCTGGCAGTCGCCTGCTGGACCCTGTTTTCTACGCTTTCAGAGACTTGCCGTGCACCCCAGTTTCTCTGTTCGTTAAACCATGGCCTGGAAATGCTGCTGACTTAACTCACCACAAACAAACGTGTTAGTCTATGCAAACAATAAATGAGCAAGTAACGCCCAACCACCCGGACTCTCTGCTCCACTGAAGCAGCCCTCAACAGCAGCTGCTCCTGTCTGTACGCTCCATTTATTTGTGAAGATGCACGGGAGAAGAAAAAAGAAAAAAATTCAACTCCTGCCATGGGGAAACTCATTACTGAGCTGGGGCTGGCCGGGGCTGCACGCCCATGGCCAGGGGAGCAGGGGGGCTGGGGGGACCAGACCCTGCCCCGACAGCCAGCGGGGCTGCCCGGCACCCGGCGTGCCCTGCCACGCGGCAAGGGACGGCGAGGAGTTTCGGGGGAGATGGTGAGGGCTGTCACAGGCAGGAGCAGGAGCAGGACTCAAGAACATTTCTACAAGCAACACAGGTGCTGCCTGCTGCCGCCTGGCACGACCGCGCTGCAGGACCAGGAGCTTTCACTTCAGAGGGAAGAAGTGGTTTGGGGTTTGGGGGTATTTTGATCAGGGGAAGTTTTCAAGATCCYCTCTGTTCAAGAGTACTATTAGTCAGTGGTTTTTGCAGGGAAAAAAGTAGTTTAAAGAATAAGTGTTCATTTTTGTTAATGCCAAGTTGCATGTATCTCTGCTATACCAATATTTCACTGCTGTGTATGTAAATGTACATGTAGATGGTTATAGCTAAAGTCTAAATATCAAATAGAACAAGAATGAGTCAATTAGCAGGTTCTCTCTTTCTTATTGTTTCTTCTAAAAACASTAATGATTTCTCACATATTCTCCATATGCACACCACATTGGAGCGTATGCTGCAATTTGGGCAGGATATATTGCGCCTTCAGACAGTCACAGTAGTTTAATTCCTCCTGGATGTGCAAAAGATCATCTCAAAAGGTCGAGGCAAGGCTCTCTTCTTCCTTCACTCGCTTGCCACGGCTTTTGCTAAGAAACCAAGTAGTGCAGAAACAGCAACGGGTTTGGCACAGCGTGGTCCTGGGTTACCGAAAACAAGCCTGGCTGTAGCTAGGTCATCTGGCAGCCCTTCTGCTGTAAAACGTGTGCGCTAACACCACCCCATCTTCCTCCTCGCATTCGCGATGTGACGCTGGAGTTCTGAGGCAGCATCAGTCAGAGCAGTAACTGGATCCAGATACCTCATCTCATTGTTTAGCTCGTTTTCATCCTGTGTGAGTAATCCTGCTGGTGTAAACATAAAGCGCTTGCAAACAGCAGCAGCACTTCCAACGCCGTGGCCAACAGCCAGCGTCCCTTAAGGAGCAGCTCAGCCACCGGCACGGCACTCAGGCACGGCTGCACAGGGACAAAAGGCGCATGGGCCGTTACCACCACTCTGGGCTTGAGGTTTGCTTCCTTAGCTTTTTTAAAATGGAACCATGAAGATATAAACAGGAGAGCCAAGCTGGCCAGTTAGCCCCTGGAAATGTGAATTATAGCGGCCACGGTGTAATACACTGAAAGCAGCGCCCTGGTTTGGAGAGCAGGATAATGAAAAATGGCTCGATACYGCTTCCCCTCATAAGTAGAATGAGGCGTTGTGTCTTAAGCGAGTAACATAAGAGAGATAACTTTTTAAGAAGAACATTTATATTCCTGCAAGACGTTGACTGGGGCAGACCAAGCCCCCAGCTCGAGCCTGGCCTGCAGCCCACAAAATGCCCAGTTCAGCAGAGCTTCCCTCTGTTTCCAGAATACAGATCCAGGCGATGGCTGGGGGGGATGAGAGCAACACAGAGTCGTGCTGGTGAGACAGACCGTGGGTTTTGGAGACGAGACGGTTAATCAGTACTGAAGCTAGGCAGGATCGGTCATTGCCCAAGCAGGACTAGAGGAAGGTGCTCTTTGGCAGATGCTCCCTTTCGCTGTAAGCGGCAGCGATGCACGCCGAAGCGCTCGTCCTGGCTGAACCCCTTCTGGGGCCGAGATCCCTGTGGGAAGAAGCCCGGACGTCACTGCAGATGCTCCAGTGAGAATTTCTGAAGACACAGCTAACATGACACTTAGTTATTTCCAGGTACTAAAGATATGCGTAGAAAATACTGAAAATTTATAGTGCTTGTACAAAAGCCCAAGGAACAACTTGACCTGTGCTGCTAACGTGATCCTCCAAAGCGGCAGACATGAAAGGGTCCGGGAACAAGCACGGCAATGATTAATCAGATGGAGGACTCCTGTGGCAGAAAGGGCGGAGGAACATTTCCTTGGGATCGCCCTTCCTTTTTAAGAAACACAAAAACCGCAGGACTCTCCAGCATCATTGCTGTGCCTCTTGCCGCAAGGTTTCTCCCAGAGCTGTTCAGAGAGGGTACCACAGCCTTGGTACCCGCTGCAGGCGGCGAGGGCAGCTCTACGGGGAACAGCCTCCCGCTTGATGGGAGCCTTCAGCCAGGCAGCCTCTTCCTCCTCCACCTCCCAGGGATCAGACCCAAGCCCACCCCACGTGCTGGGGAATTGCCCCCATGCRTCCCCAGCCGGGCCAAAACAAACACGCTCTGAGAGTAAATGGAGTGGCTTCACGCCGSTAAAGTGAGGTAAAGACCCTGACCCGCTAACTATAACTGCAGAAGAGACTAATGCAATAGTCCTGGAAAAAGTTTGTGTGACATGCAGTAAACCAAGCGGTTTTCAGATTTGCTCCMTTTCATTTAAAAAACAAACAAATAAACAAACAACTTTTTTCCTCCTTCAGARCCAGTACCCAAATCTCTCTTCAGCAAGGCTGAGGCGCAAATGTAACTTCTTGAGAAGAAAAAACATATTTTTATTGAAAGAACTGAGAGCRCCATAATTTATTTTTTTATAAAATTCTGGCTTTGCGCACACAAACCGATGCTCGGGTTTGTACGTGTGTTTATTACGCCAAGGAAACATTCCTGTTAAATCAGCCAAATGAAAGAGGAGGGAGGTCATTCCACCACGAAGCAGAGTCTGAGCGGTGACTGCCCTACGGAAACCTGGCCCAACCGGAGATGTTTAGGGCATTGGGGAGGGAGTGCAGCAGTGTTAATAGGTGCTCTGACTTTCCACCTTTCACTCTAATATCCCAAGCAATTAACTGAATTTACCCCAATTTTATGACTTTTTTTAAAAGAGTTTTTAGGAAATAGTAAGATACTTTTCCCCCGAGAGCTCAGACTGCTTTAGCCATGTATTATTGCTGCAGAACCCAACCATAAAACTTTAAAATGAGTCTCCTGAGGTTAATGAGTTACCCTAGCACACATGGGAGAACACCGAATCCAAATATTGCCACTGCTAAATACGGGGTTAATTACGTTTGAGGCCTCTGGTGCTCACCCGTCCCACTCACACCCGCGTTTCCAGATCTCCCCCCGTGTGAAGGAGGTTTGCCCACCCCACGGGCCCCGCGGGCAGACCCTGGGTACCAACACCCAAAGCATCTCCATCGGGTTTGGACTCCTCAGGGTGCCCGAGCCCTGCCYGCGGGGGAGCAGTCCGACACCCATCGCTGCTTCGCTCGCTCTTAATAAGCTGTCTTTAAAATACAGAGCACGAGCTATCTCACAAAACACCGGTATTCGTGGTCATATCTGAAGCTACAGGCACTTTGAATGTGCATTCAGAATTTAAAATATTAAAGACCCTAAAAAACAGCTGTCGAGAATTGTCATGTGAATGCATCAGCCCAACATCAATTCATGCAGCTTCCACAGAAACGGAAATATGAACAGATTTAACAAAATTCTAACTCCCTGTCAGAGTCATGCTGTGTATTTGGTTTTATGCAGTTTTATTTATCTCTTTGCACAATAGCTCTTAAGCCTAAAAAGAGAGCTTAAGCAGAAACTGGTCACCCACATGTCTATGTGTTTATTTACACGCATGAGTATTGATTATTTAGCAGTTAGCCAGTTGCTATGACTCCAAACAGCACCGATCTACAAGCAAACAAGCGCTCTCTCCCGTAGTTCATAAATACCAATTGTGGTAGAGCAGCTCAAAATTTTCCATTCGGATAATCTCATCCAACCTCTCCCCCATCTTCTCTCTATATGACATTCTTTGCTTTCTATTAAAAATCTACCTTTTTAAACTACCTTTTTCCATTTTACTCAGCCTCCAAAACGCAGTCCATTGACAAAYGCGTCACCCTTTCATGGTCTGTATCTCCGGCAGCCAGGGTCTCCACGGTGCACCGGCGTCTCCCGCACCGGCCGCGGGGAGATGCAGAGCCAGCGTTTCACGGGAGGTGCCTTCAAGCTCGCGATGCGAGCCCCGGTCCTGCCCAGCACAGTGAGGGAATTTGGGAGGGTGGGTAGGGGAGTGGGGGTGGAAAGGGGAGCTGAAGCTGCAATGCTGCTGAAAGCTTTTAGCAATTTTCAAGAAGAGTAAATTACCCAGAAATCAAAATAATGGTGCTTGGGTTAAAATACTGCCGCAGCTATCTGAACCAAAGCTGCTACGCCCTCAGATTTAAAGCTTGCAGTAGCCTGTGCCACCAATTTAAAGCTAATAAAACAACAAAAGGGATTAAGAATGTCCATTAGGGCATGAGTACCGTGGCGAGTGCTCCATCCACCCCGACACCTTGCACAGCCCAGCCCAGCCCAGCAGCCCGGGGAGAGCCGGGGCTGCCGGCAGGGCAGGGTCACAGTGCTGGAAGTTCCCCAGAAACGAGGGCACGGAGCGTTACGACACTTTTTTAAGCCAGAAAGAAAAAAGGCACACACACGCTTTTCTTCAGAGATCTTAAAAGCAACGCGCTGTGTGCAAGGTCAAACCTGGCTGAAGGGAGCTGGCCGGTGGAGTGCCATGCCTTTGTGATCAGAGAGGTCAAGAGAAGGAGGAAAACAGATGAGCGACCATCTCTAGAGTCCCAGGAGCACAAGACCAGGTGTCTGAGAGCCTCACCAGAGCCACAGGAGCTGGAGGGAGATGAGGGCAGAAGGTGAATTTGGGAGATGAATACACAGCCCGCCTATTAGCACATGCAACCAGTGCTTTGAACACGTCCAAGATGATGAGCTCAGACTTCATCAGTACCAAGACACTAATAACAGCGTCTGGTGAAGATCAAGTCAGCTCTACATCTTCCAGCCACTGATCTGTAGGTCTGTGTTTTCCTCTGCTTCTGGCCAAAGCAGAATATCTGATGAACCTAACCAGTCTGGATCACGTAGAGGATGGGTGGAAACTCAATAAACAGATAAATAAATAAATAAATAAATCCGCACCAATTGATGCAGCTACACTGTCATTTCCAAATTCACTTACTCTCATTTCCTTTCCACTTCACCTCATGACACTGAAGCCATCTCACAGATCTGATTCCATCACTGTGCTCGTACTGCGATCGCAGTCCTCGTGGGTTGGAAAAGGGCAATTTTTTAAATGCAAGACTATCTTTCAAGATCACTCAGCCACATGAGAATGGCAAGTTGGCAGATATCTGTCCTCCCCCAACATTAGAGACTGAAAAACCATCAGGTGAATAAACACATCAATATTGGACTCCAACAGTGTCTCATAGAAGCACGCACCCCCTACGCCTTTTAACCTCAAACCTCTAAGAAATGGTCTAACTTAAACTCAGTAACTTCAGATAKCCTTTAGAGTTTATTTCTTCTGTCCAGGCTGGAAGGCCGTTGCTTCTAATTTTACAAGATGCAGGATGGAGGAGGGGAAGTGAGGAGCCTGTTGACATGGGAATAGTTTTAAAGATATTCCAGAGCTGTGTTCTGGTGAGATTCAACTTATTTTTTAAGCACCAGTAGATTGTTTTTGGCGTTATAAATCAACAACAGAGTATTTGGTTCAGCAAGATCTGTGTGCAGTACTGGTGATGGAAAGCAGTGAAGAAAGTTGTTTAAAATAAAAAAAAAAAAAATCCAAGTTTTTTCACACTGGTAGCAAGCCAGGTTATGTTCTCCTAAATATCCTGCCAAGATATACAATATATGACAGTCTCAGCTTCCAGAAATTCGGAAGACCCGGCAGCCTGCAGCACTGCCGTGGCCTGAGCGTGTCACAGAGCGTGTGAGATACGGAGGACCGACATGGGCTTTGTGGTGGGTCACGTGAGACCCAGAAGCCAGTGGGTCTCCTTGGCGTGTTGGGAGCTTGGATGCCAGGGGCCAGCATGGAAGAAAGCCAAGGGTGCAGGTGGGGATCACGGTGGGGATCACGGGGGGGGGGGTCCCAGGGCCACCGCCCCGTGCATGCGGCGCGGTGCCTGCAGAAGGGGCTGTCCTGCTCCACTGGACATCGTCCTGCTGCTCCCCAGCTGAGCACTGGCCAGGGCTGGGACAGCCATGGGAGAGCTGGATCAAGTAGGAGAAGCGGCTGTCAGGAACTGGGGCTCCAGCAAATCCATACGGCACAAGTGGGGAAGCCGAGAGAGCAAACGTCCCCACGCAGGTCTTGTCCTCGCCCAGGAAGGAGCAGTGGTGCTGGAGCAGCACCAGCCCCACACCAGCCAGGGGGTATTTGGCAGGGAAGACATCTCCAGTTTCTGAAACATCCTTGTGCAAACCAGTTCTGCGTTTCTCTGGCTCTGAAACCATGCCCTTGCTCCACTGGGAAGAGGACAGAGAGGAGCTCAGATCCAGGACTCACATCAAGGGAAGGGATATGTTTACTTGCCAGAAGCACTAGCAATGTCATATAAGCCCTCCCGGTTCATTTCAGTTTATTTAATATTTAATAAAGTCCATCTGGAGTCTGTGTGCCAATTTTTCTCTGTAAAGCACCGATTTTTGAGCAAATTTTCCATTCACAGCTGTTTACCTGGTGTTCAGCACACCAGACCGAAGAGGTTAAAGTTGAATTTGTCTCCCCACAAAAGTTTGCTTCTTCACAAATGTAGAACAAATAGCTTTCCTTTGGAGGACAAAGTACAAAAAGCCCTAGAAAAGCTAACGGGAGTGCAGCTCTGTATGTGTCTGTAACCTCACATGAGAAGAGAGATAGGGTTTGAGCTAGAAGTTGGTGTGAAGATCAGCACCACTCTGTGTGGGTGGTAGCCCAGGACCCCCTAAACCAGGACGAGCGTCTTTAGTCATGAGAAAGTGATGACTAAACTGATTTGTAGTTTGCTCGCTCGTTAGTCTTTCCAGCTTCGTGCCAGGCACAGCTTGGGCTAAACCTGGACCTCACCTCAAATCTGAAAACACGCTGGATGCCTTTTGCTGAGCTTTGTGACCTGGACCAGTCAAAGAGCGCTGGCCAGCGGGGTGATGCTGCCCAGGGCCACCGAGCATCAGCACCGGTGGTCCTGGCCTCGCTGTTGCCGAAGGCTTTCCCCGATGCACAGCAGGAAGGGGAAGCTGAAGCAGCTCTGGAAAGTTGCTATCAGCAAAAAAAAAGGTCAAACTTGCCACCGATGGTGACGGACACCCTCCCCTCCCACACGGCTTCTGCACCATGGTGGGTCTCATCTGGTTATTCACTGATGGAGCTGTTGTATGGACCTTCCTTGGAGAACCTGGAGAACATCTACTACCCCTCTGGGTGGCCACCGGCGCGGGGCCAGCCGTCACCACCTGCTAGGCTCACACACGGCCGCGGGTTTGAGCACTCCTGCATTTTGCTGAAACGACACCAAACGCCCGCCATGAAAATATATTTTTCAAAGTGCTATCAGCTTGTTTAAACACATGATAAATCTGAGCAAAATGTTGTTCCTATTGAGACAAGCTGAGAAGAACCATAAACTTTGAGGGGCAACTCATGAGATTGCACAAGTGGACAGGACACAGGCAGGACCCTCATATTTCATCGTCCCCAGTCTCTTCTGCAGCTGCTGCCAAGAGCTGCCTCTGAATGCCAAAAACACCGAGGCAGGCTTGCCAGCGCTCGCCAGGGTCACGCAAGTGTACAGAGCTCCAGAGGACTTTTGCCCTCAGAGCCTCGGATGTGTGCTTGGACTTCTTTTTTTTTTTTTTTTTAAAGACACAATGTTTAAATTTAATTTTATCATTTCACGCAGATACATGCTATGGGCAGGCTGTCCTTACGGAGCTGCAGTACGGGAAACAAGGAGCTCTGTGGGTGCTGAGTGTTATGGACGGGCAGCTGAGCATCATCGGCCACGCTTTTCACGGAGGAGGGGGAAAAGCACAGGTTAAAAAAAAAACAACTTCTTTAGAGAGAATGCTGTTCCCCTTCAGCAATCAAAACAAGGGCCAAAGTTTTAAAAGCACCCTGAATTGATCCATTGAGTACCTGGAAGGTCTCACAGCAAAGAGGGGCACCCGAGTCCCCCCGCCACGGCCAGACCCCCCTGCCTCAGGGGGGAACCATTTCACTGCAGGATTCAGATCCTCCGGCTTGCAACAAGCATTGAAGGAACAAGCCTGAGGAGAGGGGATGACTGTTCTCCTCACTCATGCTTTCTCTCTATAAACCTTAAAGAAATGAACTGAAAAGTAACCAGCTAACCCCGACTCCCGCATCTCCTGGGCAGGCAGCGTTCTGCGGTGCAGGGTTGTGTGTAGCAAGCTCTGCAGAGACGGACGGACGGACAGACTCTGCAGCCTCCCACGCCACGGAGCTGAGCTTTCCATCGCCCAAAGCACCGTCTCTCACCGACGGGGACATCCCCTGGGCAGAACTAGGTGTTGATGCAGACACTCTGCTGGGCAGGGGGGTAAAAAAATTATAATAATAATAATAATTAAAAAAATCAAACCCGCCTGAACCCAGAGGCAAGCAGGCTGCAATAGCACATAAACTGGAGTCAGTAAAGTTTTGCTGCTTTACTGTGATTTTGTCGTCATTATCAAATCATAAAAAATGAAAACATCTGAAAGATAACTTGTGCGCGCTTGGGGGCATTTTGTGCATACAGGTTTTTGCATTTGTCTTTTTCCAGCCAATATTTACTTCTACATACTTGTCAGCAGAGTGGGTCAGCATTACCAATACACATTCGATGTCCTCTTCAGGAGCACTGACTCCCCTCTTCAGGCACACCAACATCCCCACACAGATGCTCCCCAGCTGAGTTGAACATCACCAGCCAACGATGAGGTCATCTGGATCCTGCTCTGCAGCTCTCAAACCTGGGATGATCACGGAGATTAATGTCCTTACTTTACAATGGACCGATAAGAAAAAACACCTACCCAATTTGGAAGAGAAATCTCCATGTACGCAAGTTTTCCAGTTTAAAAAAAAAAAAAAAAAAATTTGTTAACGTATGTCACTTCTCTCTGTGGTTGTATTTCACAGAGGAAAATTTTCAAAACAACTTTGACTTTTGTTAGAGGACAAACGTTATGAACATTGTTTTTTAATAATTTTTTAAAAATGAATCAGCTGTTCCATCTCCAGTCTGAGTCCGTATCCTCAGAAGGGAATCTATAAATACCTTCAGAAGATGACTTTGGGAACCAAGAACTGAGGATTGATTTGAAACAATTGTTTTTATACACTCAGGGAAAATTAAAATCCTAGGCTTATAGGATATTTCACCTTGGAAGGGACCTCAGGAGGTCTCCAGTCCAACCGCCCACTCAAAGTCGGGTGCTCTGAGATGCTCAGGACTTTACCCAGTCTGGTCTTGACAACCTCCAAGGATGGAGACTGCACATCATCTCTGGGCAACCTGTGCCAACAGTCCACATGGGGAGAAAGGTTTTCCTTATGTCCAGCCTGGACCTCTCTTGGTTCAACTCACACCCGCCCACGTCCCCTCGTCCCCCCACGCACCGCTGTGGAGATCCCAGCTCTGACCACCCCCTCCAGGCTGCTGCGAGGTCCTCAAAGCCACCCCTGCTCCGAGCTGAACAAACCCCGCTTCTTCAGCCCCTCCTGGCATGGCCAGTGCTCCCATCCTGGGGGCCTCCACCGACCTCACACCAGTTTACTCCCATCTTGCTTGTGCTGGGGGGCCCAGAGCTGGACTCCAGATGCAGTCTGACAAGGGGGGTGGTCACCTCCCTCCGTCCTGGCCGTGCTCCTCTTAACTCTCACCGGGATGCCACTGGCCTTCCCTTCTCAGCTCACTTCAATCAAATTACACATATATAATGTCTTTAGCTGCTATGAAGCCGTTCTCATCCTCTTGTCCACTGCAACACGAGATGTTGTGCTGCCAATTGATATACTTTGAAATCTGACTGATAGGAATTAACGGCTGGCAGGAGCGCAGAGCTCTCCCAGGCATTTCAAAGCCAGTTTTCTGAGTCTAGTGCCAGGTGAGGACTACGAGACATTGCTCACACGTGCTGAGCACCAGCCTCAGCTCTGGTTCAGCTCCCGCACTTAGGGACCCGCCACCAAAGCCTCACTGATGCTGCAACATCTGCAAGAGGTTACAGCACAACCCCTCTGCAACATAAACCGCAAATATTAAACAGAGCATGAACTCTGAGGCTGAAACCTGGG
This sequence comes from Phoebastria nigripes, assembly GCA_035582835.1. NCBI lineage: Eukaryota > Metazoa > Chordata > Aves > Procellariiformes > Diomedeidae > Phoebastria > Phoebastria nigripes. The sequence goes on along the minus strand of JAYKAV010002086.1, from coordinate 563,160 downwards.
CCCTGAAAAATAAAATAAATCCCAGCAGTCTGTGCTAATTCTGTTTGCTTCAGCAGCTCTGCTTTGGAGAAAACATTCCCTGCGATGGACAGGAGCCTGGAGCTGGGCTGCAGCCCCGAGCTATGATATCAGAAAATGGCCGGACACTTCCCTTAACATCAGCTTCTCTTCTTTGTTGTATATTCAGAAAATTAATCTTCCAAAAACCGTAGATTTTGTATTAGCTCTTTCTCTAGAAGAACACGACAGAGACGTTTATGTGTACCCACATCTAATCCTCAGAAATCCCCAGCAGGCTCTTTCCCTCCAGCACTTTCTGGAACATCTCTCAGCACACCCAAAAGCCTTCCCTTTCGCTCATGCAGCACTTGAGGAGGAGAGAGACCAGCCACGGGGGCTAAAACCAGAGAAGCAGAACGACTTCTTGGGCTCTGGGGCTGCTCCGAAGCCCGCCGCACTCTGCCGCTTCCCCGGGACGTGGGGGCGGCTGCTCCCGCACAGCTGATCTTGGTAGAGAAGAGAGAAAAAAGAAGCAACGCTGAGCAGAGAGGAGGGGGACCCGAGCCCTCCCCAGCTGCCCGAGCGTCACAGCACGCGCCGGYGGCCGGTATCGCACCGAAGCAGGATGTCCAAAATCCTCGCCCCGCGGCTGCCCCGGCAGCGGTGGTAGATGCTGCACGCAGACGGGGCGGAGGAGAAGCAGCTCCAGTGCTACCTCCTGGCTGGCAGATGAAGAGCAGAGCAAGTCAGGGGTGAGGAAAATGGAGAGGTGAAAAGAGGTGGGCTCAACCCGCACTCTCTGAATCCACCTTTTTGCTTTTCCTCTCTCCTTTCTTCCCCCTTACCTTGTAATCCCGGGGCTGTTTCAGACAGTGGCTTTGGGTTTGGCTCTTTAAAAGCAAAGCGTCATCAGCGAGCGATGGCCCTAGAGCCCCAGAGGTCTCCTGAGGCGGCAGCCCTGACGCAGAGCCCGATTCCTGCAGGGGGAAACTTATTCTCAAATTAGGAGTGGGGACCTGGCTTCTTACCAGGCAGCAGGCAGGCGAAGGGAAAAGCATCCTGCTGGATGTCAGGAAAGTGCATACACAGGAATACAAAAGTACTAATTTTTTTTTTTTTAAACAGCATATTAACTAAAACCATAGTAAGTTAGCTTCTCTCTTATTTTATGCCAAACCCAGTATAAAGTTACAGCTGTGCTATTGCGGTACATCTGACCAACATGCTTTATGCCACATCCTTCCTCACCCAGTTGTTAAGGCTGAATTATTTTTGTGCCGTCCCTTCGAAGAGTACCAGGAACAGAAATCCTCAACACAAAGCTAACGTGCATGACTCYGGCTCTGCTGTCAGCTTTTATGCTCCCCCTCCCCAAGCACAGTTTTTCTGGATTCAGTTGTGTGCCAGATATACAATTCACTAATAAGTAAAGGAGAAGACAATGGAAACACGTTTCAGAACAATGTTATTCTCATTTGTAAATAACCATCGGTTTCTATATTTTCTTTGTATTAACATATATATTTTTGTTATACGCATTTATCTATTTCTAGCAGCAAATTCATTTCCTTGGGTACCCCTAGACTGCCAGCAGTGGGTAAGATTCTTGCAATTCTACAAACTGGATATCTTTTGGAAATCCCAAATTTTATTTTTCCCCATTATCATTGCAAATGAGGAGTGTCCTTACTGTAGCCTATGCAAAAATATTCCACAGTCACATCAGATCCCTGTCGGGTTTGGGAGAAAAACAATTTCACCCAAATAACAGCGTAAGGAAAATGTTCTTTTGCATCAGACAGAACAAATGAGTAAACCCGCCAACCTGAAAGTAAGCAAACAGCAGTTGCAAACGATAAACAATTAAGTTATGTAGCTGACATCCGTGGCCTCACCCTGTTCGGTACATTTTAACATGCAGCAGGAGAACCCGATCCTGCTCCAGCCGGCGGCCAAGCTCCCTGCAGCTGGAGCGCAACCAGAGCGGCAGCAGGGAGGCTGGGATGCATCTGCACCGGGGAGCCGTGCCGCCGAGCTCCACGGGCCCTGCCACCTTCGGCCAGGGCCATGCCTCCTTCCTGGGACGGGGGGCACAGTTAGTCACCCAGCCCTGCCTGCGTAAGTGACCCGGGGCGTTACAGGGGAYGGCCAGGCTCTCCCGGCTGGCAGCAGCAGCAGCGGGCTCTCACCTGCACGTTACCCACCTCGCAGCTCCGCCGCAGCCCCGGCTTCCCCAAAACGATTTGCAAGCACAGCCGGGTGCCCTGGGAAGCACCGCTCGGGCGCCGGAGCCTGCGCTGCACCCCTGCTATTGCCGCTCCCGGGGACTCACCCCCAAACATCCCCTTTCCAGAAGCAAGAAGACCCATTTGTCACGCACAAGTTTGATGGGAGCTGGTTTCGCCCTGGCAGCATGCCTTGCTTTTCCGAAAACACAGCCTGCAAGGGCCAAATTACCTCCGCTTAATCCCCAGGAGTTTGGCAGGGCTGCCTGCACCAAGCTCGGAGCAGGCGCACCGAGCCCAGGAGGGTGGCCCCGTGCCACGGCACCCCGGCCACGCCAGGAACCATGGAACAAGGGACCTGAACAATGTGCCATGTGAAGTCGGGGGAGCCCTGCTCGGAGCAAAAAGGGACCCCAAACCCCAGGTCTTTTCTGAAAAATAGCTCTCTGGACACAGAGGGGCTCTGCATTTACTGGGTCTGCTTTGTTTTCCCTGCAAACTTGAGGGATGATCTGACAACAAGAGGGTTTGTCCCCGGTCTGAGCACTGACAGGAGTTATAACAACTGTGGACCAGTTCAAACCCCACTCCCGTCTGCAGCCAAGCAGTTYATGCTCTAGCACAAGCCTGGAAAAACATATCTGCCTTCTGACCCCTGAGCCACAGTTTGAAAGTATAGCTTATTAAATTGCATCTGGACTAAGTCCAGAGGCCCAACACTAGATTTTTTGTTTTAAAGACTAAAACAAAGACGACGACAAATTGCTGTGCCTTGGTGCTTTTTTTTCTTTCAGGCAGGGAGCCGTGAGAGTGAAACCACCGACGGATCACGAGACGTACCTGGCGCTCACGGTTGGCAGCCGCAGAGGAGGCTGGGGCATCCCGGCGCGGCCGGAGGGCAGCAAGGACCACTGCTGCTCCCCGAGACCCTTATGGACCTCACCCCCCTCCCCAGTGCCGCAGATCCAGGCCTGCCCTTGGCTGTGGGCTCGGGAGACCACCTCTCYTCCAGCACCACCAAAACCCATCACCGTGACGGGGCTTTGCCTGTGGTCTGTGTTGCTCATTAAAGAGAAATGGGGATTACCTTTAACGAGTCCGCTGGAGGATCACAAGTCACGCCAAACCAGGCTAACTCAGTTTGTTAAACAAATCCAGCTGAAGATGTGCCAATATTTGCTCAATATGATAAAATAAACATTTTAAAGCGAAAAATACATTTATGCAATTGTTTTATGGAGGCGTTTTAATCAAAACACTGGAGCAGGTCCCCAGGCAGGCTGTGACGTCCCCATCGTTGGGGATGCTCAAGCCTGCCTGGCAGCCCCGCTCCAGGAGACCCTGCTGGGGCAGGGCTGGACCCGGGGGTCTCCAGAGGCCCCTGCCCACCCCAACCCTCCTGCGGTTCTCACTTGGACRTGTTTTCCTTCGCTACCTCTTGCCCAGGACCCGAGACCTGCCTCGAAGGCGCACGGCAGCCGTGCCTGCTGCAGCCCTGTCCCCCTCGCAGGGCAGGGGTCCCCTGAGCCCATCGGCTGCCCCCAGCCAGCCCAAGGGGTCAGCCCAAAGCGGTACCCCTAAACCCACAGCACAGCTCCTCAACAGAAGTGACGGGCATCTGCGCTTTGGAAGTGTAAACGCAGATTTTCCAGCTCAGCTAAGGAAATCCCAGTGGGTATCCCGCCTGCCCTGCAGACATTCAGAGCCGTAGCTTTGTACTGCAAAAAGTGAACGTTTTCATAATGAAGCTTTTATACGCGCTAAGTAGTGAGTAAGTTGGGTAGCAAGTGGCTGTGGCATCACAGTCCAGCTCGGCTGCAAAGTGCATCCAAAATGCAAGCGCGGGGGCAGCTGCTCGGTGCTGAGCTCCCTGCGGCTGCGGGCGCCAGCTCAGCGCTGACCCATAGCACCGGCATCGTACGGGCCGGGCTTTCAGCGTGTACCCAGGCCTCCAGGAGAGTTTTGCAGGGGGGTGGAAATGATATAAATTAGCGAAATTGAACAACTCTTTAAACGCAGATAATCTGATGAATAATAGCCCCTTGGAGGAGTATAAAATAGCAGTAATTCATAGTAGCGAAAATTATTTTCTGTTAAAGGGAGGTGCAGTGAGGAATGTAATGTAGCCAGGGAAAAACACAACATAAAATACAGCCTAAGCCATAACAACCGCCAGTGCATCCCCCACCCCTGAAACTGTTCAGCACCTTTTTTCCGCTCCTTTCCTAAACACAGCTCCTTGTGCCTCTTGCCCGCCGTGTCCGGGGTGCGGTGGTGTTTTACTGCGTTTCACTGCAGCGCTGCCAAGGCATATGTGTGGACTCCCAGTATTTCAGCGGGGCTGTGGTGCATGTGAGGGCAACACTTTGGCCACTCCACATGATGAAGTAATTACATTATCACAGCCGGATCTGGAAGATCCTGAGCACGATGATACCTTGTCCTGGTTTCAGCCGGGATAGAGTTAATTTTCTTCTTAGTGCTGTGTTTTGGATTTAGGATGAGAAGAATGTTGATAACACACTGATGTTTTAGKTGTTGCTAAGCAGTGTTTACACTGGTCAGGGACTTTTCAGCTTCCCATGCTCTGCCAGGTGCACAAGAAGCGGGGAGGGAGCACAGCCAGGACAGCTGACCCAACTGGCCAATGGGGCATTCCATACCATATGGCATCATGCTCAGGATATAAACTGGGGGCATGGTCTGGGAAGTAGCAATCGCTGCTTGGGGACGGGCTGGGCATCGGTTGGCAGCTGGTGAGCAATTGCATTGTACATCACTCATTTTGTATATTCTACTATTATTATTATTATTACTACTACTATTATTGTATTATTATTATTATTATTATTATTATTATTATTATTATTTTCCCTTCTTTTTCTGTTCTATTAAATTGTCTTTATCTCAATCCACAAATTCCCCCCCCCCCCCCAATTCTCTCCCCCATCCTCCACACTGTGGAGGGGAGTGAGCGAGCGGCTGTGTGGTGTTTGGCTGCCTGCCGGGTTAAACCACAACATACCTGAAAACCTCATTCTCATTTCAACTCATACCATGCGTATTACAAAGGCATGTTTTAAATAATTGCTTTGCTTCAGCAGCCATGGGAGCAGTGAATTCTTCAGCACTTTACACTAGTTTTGGTGTACATGCCATACCAAATTTAACTACCTCATCTTAGCTGGAATACATGAAGACAAGCAGGCAGGCAATAAATATACATTATTGCACTACGAAACAAGATAAATATCTCTAGGAATATATATGTGGCCTTTAACAAAAGTTAGCATCCACCCATCTGAAGCGCATGGTAATTATTTTGTGGATGTCAAGAATGCCTCTCTCTTTATTCCACCTATTTTATCCTTCTCCTCCCACCACTGTTTTTCTAACTTCTAATGATCATTTGAAAACAGGAGTTTGTGTTAGAAACGAGAAGAATTTTCAACATAGCAACAAGGAAAGGTATAGGATAAACACGCTGCTCCGTGGAGATTAAGCGTGCAGGACTGTCTAGACAGCTAAATTCCTATGGATTTCATTTATCGGGTCCGTCATGCCAAGATCTGCTTTGTTTCCAAGCAAGGTCTGGCAAAACCTTCACCCCACTGCAGCGCCCAGCCTCTCCCTTCCGCTCGGCAGCCCTGCAGCCTCGGATGCTCGGGGAGCGGGATCCTCCTGTCCTCGCCTCGGAAAGCCGCCGGGCAGGGGTTAGGGTAACGCGTGCCAGTGCTGATACCCGCTGAGCCGGTCAGCATCCCTGCGCCACAGCGTTCGCTCATCAGGCACCAACACCAGAGGTTTGTTCGCTCTGACCAGCAGGACACGTGGGGTTTATCACAGCAGCATTCCAGCCTGGCAAAAGTCCTTCCCAGGAAATCACATTTCACTGATCTCCAGTTATAGCTCCTCAGAGTGTGTTTCCATTGCGGCGTATAAACTTCTTTCTTTCTCATTTAGGTGAAATAATTGAGGAGGTTGTTGCTTGGAGTCCCAGTGGTCAAGAGATTAACAAAAGCCCGTGATTTATACGCAGTCTTCTGTCCACCACATTACCAAATTTTGAGAGACTTGCACAAAGTCAGCTCAGCCTTCTGTAAAGCTGAGCAATAATACAATATTCATAACCTCATCGTACTTATTTAAACTTTTCAATTAAGGAAACCTGGGAGTAGAGCCATGGTAAAAACCCCACCAGCTCAGGGCGTCAGCCTGGGCGAAGGGGAGGTGGCACTGCGTCTGACACTCGCAGAAACGGCCAAAGATGCTGGCATGAGAGCTTAACACCCCGACCTAATGCATGCAAGGTTTTTCAGCCGCAAGGAAAGTCTGAAATACTGAAGCCCCTCAGCTTGCACATTGCCGACCCCCAGCTCGCACACTGGAGCACGCAGGCAGCCTGGCAGAGCGTGCGCCCACGTGGAGCAGGTTACGGCATCATGAACTCCGTGCCGTATTCAGCAGTGGAAACCTCAGGAAAATGTCAGCAAAATAAGGATTTGACTCTGAGTGTTGTCTATTAAAAATTATTGCTAGTCTTCAGTACTGGGGATCAAGCAGTAAGTCCATAAACAATTAGTAATAAATTAACTAGGTCGTTATTTGCCTGTAAGACAAGGATGTTTACAGAGATACAGATGATTTATTGGGCCACGACATTGTCCCACCTTTTTAATGAGCAGCTACTTAATAACTCTTTATGGTCTGCTTATAAAAGCAGCGAAAACAGTAATACTGTAGCACTACAAGAACAGTATTGCTGCTGTAGTCTAGGGATGATCTTGGCAATTCCCTTCATATTTACAGAAGTCAATTTTGAAAAGACTGATCGAACAAGGAAAAAGATCAAGCAGAGGAAAAGCCCCACTGTTAGTTGCACTAAAAAAATTTACTCGCACACAAACCAAACAAAAAATCTCCGTTGTATTTGACCTGAAAGAGAAGCTGGACAAACCAAAGTCACCTAAAAATGACTTTTCCACATAATCCATTAGTAAAATTACTACTGGTTGTACAGATGCACGGGAACAGGAGGATACAGGAGCATTTTTGTACCTACAGCAGCCAGCCGGGTCAGCAACCTGAACGCCCCGTCTTAGCTGGAGCGGGTGCACGTGGCCGCACAGAGACGGGAATCCAGAGCAGCCCCTTAAATTGCATATGTGAGGTTTTATGCAAATGGGGAAAGGAAGGAAAATGTCCTTTTTCTTTTCCCAAAGTAAACTAAACACAACTAAATTCTCCCCCAAGGGTCTCGGGGAAGGGCTGAGTAGGTGCCTTTTCAATATTACCATAAAAACCACCTGCAAAGTGTCACCACCCATCCCAAGAGAATTTCTGCCGTGAGGGGCTTGACTCCATCAGCTCCCTCCGCGCGTCCCTGCCGGCTCACACGCCACCAGCACCTCCAGCTCCCTGTTCTAATGCAGAACTGCCTGGTCCTGCAGCCTAGCTCCGAAGGGACGGGCTCTGAAAAACCCCAGCAACCACAGCGGCATTTTGGGTACATCCCTGGGGTCCTCCGTGCTGCAGGAGGAATTCAGATCCGGACGAGAAACAAGCCTTTTCCATACTGCTGTTCACCTCTCGCCTTCGTGCTCCCAGGGCCCGCTGACTGCAGGACCACTGCAAAGCCCTGCTCACATCCAACATCTGAAATTCCTTCCCACAGTCAACGACTCTGGAATAAAATCCTACTGCTATAGCAACAAAGCCATGATAAACAGATTATCYCATCTTGAAGCAAGCCATATATCATCCGAATTCTGCTGCGGTGCTCCTCCTGCTCTCTCCCCTTCCTCTGAAAGAGATGGGCTTGTGTGCTTCCAGCTGCAGGGGCAAAAGTAGTTGAGAGGCGACCACTTGGCTGGATGATGAATAGCATTCACATCTACCATTGCTTTGCTTTTAACAACTTTGAACTTCTACGTAGCTTTCATGCTAAAAAGTCAAGTAATCCTCCCGACTCCAGCCTGCCAGCTTTGCAACACGCCTGCTTGCTGCCAAATCACAGGATCTCTGTCTTGCTGTCTCTGCATGGTCACATGCAGCTAATGCCAACTGTCCGTGACAATTACCATCTGTATTAATTACCATGCAGTTTTTTGATGCAGCAGAGATGCAGAAAAGCAGAGTTAAACCATACTCTTGTAGAAAATCTGCACAGGGGAGCAGGAACGTCCTGTTTTCACTCTTATGAGATGATAATATTAAACAGGACGTAATTATGTCCTCATTAGTTATGCTCATAGATGTTTATTTGTGGGATTAAATATCTCTATTCAAACCACAGAACTCGACCTAGCCTAAAAAAACCCCAAAGGACAGTTTTCCCCTCTGAAATTAAAAAGTTTTCCCTCTGAAAATTGCCAAAGGGTTAAAATCCACTAATAACCAAATAAGCAAGTAACCAAATAAGCAAAACTACCGACGGGATCTCAAGTGCCACGGCTGTGGCACAGAGGACATGGCTGGGAAATGATGGCACTTTCCTCCTGACCAGACACAGGGAGGATTGGGTGGGCGAAGGGAAGGAGCTCCTGGAGACGGAGCCCCCGGAGAAGGAGGTCCCACCGGTGGAGCATCCCCCTGGGCAAGGGTTGCCCCAAGAGAAGCACTCTGAGCATCCCCAAAACCTTCCCTGGCCCCAGGCAGAGGGTTCGTCAGCAGGAGGGGCAGGAGCCCACGCTCCCGGGCAGGCGAGGGGTGGTCCGGCTCCTGGGAGGACCAGGGTGCTTCAGCGAAGCTGGATGTCAGCTGCTTCTGCTATCACGGCATTGTACGATAATGGATTTGATATTTCCTTTTCCAGAAAACACAGTAGGGGCCGAGGGGGGGTTGTGTGGGATGAGGGACAGTCCTTACCCAGCCGAGGGCTCGGCTGGGCCGTTGGCAGGGGTGCGATCACCACAGGCTTCTGCTTGCTGCCAGGGTGAATGCTCTCCACTGCTTCCCCGAGCCCCTTTGCTCCCGTCTGCTAGACCTTCATCGGGAGTAAGGAGTAAAGCCAAAAGGAGGAGAAAAACAACTGTCACGGGAGGATAAATCAAGATGCCAGAAGGTCTAAAGACTGCCTTCAGCCTGAGCTCATCCTCTGTGCAGCCCGGCCGCAGAGCTCGCCGGGGCCAGTAGCAACCTCGGCTGATGGATGTGCAGCCACGGGGGCTTTGAGCCAGGTAGGATCAGGTTGTGCGCAGAGCCACTGGCCTTACTCCCATTTTCCCCTGACGTTCCTTTTTCTGTTACTTCATCCACCCACGAACAGCTGCGACGCGTGCGACCGGGTGGATGGCTCTCCTCTGCTCGGCAGCAGAGCGCCGGCAGGTCCCTGTCAGACTCACCCGACGGCTCACGTGCAGGGAACCGCACCGTAAGGGCGGTTGCTCCCACCGCCTGAAACGGTATCTCTCTTCAGAGCCTAAAATAGTATTTATTTTCTGATCTGTCTTTTTTTAATGAAGGGGGAAAGATTCACTACCTTCCTCCTCATTTATTATGGGCATTAAGTTAAACATTGTTTCCTCTTAAATTCAATCTAATCGAATTAATATCAGCATTGTACTGAGCCAGGCTAATCTAATTAGTGTCAATATTTAATATATTTTCTGCAAGTTGTGCTGAGAATGAGCTTCTTGCTTTCCATCATTGAGTCTGGAAAGAAGAAATAGCATTTTCTTCCAGTTCAGGGATCTGTCCCGAATATGAGTAAGGAAAGGCCTGGGGCATGAAGAGCTGGCTCCCTCGGCTCCTCCTGCCCCGTCTGTGTGCATAAGCGATGCTCCGGGAGCTGCGAGGGATCGCCCGCCCAGGCCAGGCGGGTGAGTGTTCTTGGAAACCAGCAATGGTAACACAGAACTAAGCCACTCGCACACAACTCGGTGCACACCGAAGTCTCACTGTCAGAAACAAAATGTTCATGTTAAAGCTTTGGCTGAGCTGGCAGGACTTCTCCCCCTGCTATTCCCGGTGGAGTTTCCCCGGGGGACAGGTACCTCCAGGGAGCTCCTGGCAACGTGACCCTGCCACGGCACAACATCTGCCGGGAGCCGCCTCGCTCTGCACCAGGGAGGGAGGACGTGAGGGGGATGATTCCCCTTTCTGGGTACCCAGGCACCGGGCTCGGCGAGCACGGTCAGAGGCACCGAAATGCAGAGGCACGGCAGGCGGTGGAGCTGGTTCTGCCGCCGCGCTGCCGCCGGGCAGAGGAGAGCGATGGGACCCCCCAGCCTGGGGGCGGCTGGGTGGGGGGAACGGCCCCAGCACCCCATGGGCTCCACATGCATTTGCTGGGCAGGAAGTCTTCATTCGAAAAGTGGATGCCATTTCTAATGGGTTGCAAATGGGTACAGTTCACAGCAAACGTGTTCCTCAGCTCCCTGGTCTCTGGGTAATACATTTCCGTGCACAGTTTTATTTCGTTAGTCCTTTAGAGACATAGAGAAGAAAGAAATCTCCACAAGTAATCACCTTTATAAAGTACATCCTCCTCCTCATGGTGTTCTCACACGTCCACCAAACACAGCGGGAAAAGCTGACGGATGCACAAACCCGAAGTGTCTCCCCCTCAACACCTCCCAGCCCTCTGCTCCAGCAGGGACGTTGAGAGAGTGATGGCTCATTAACAAGCCAAGAAGTCGTTGGGTTCATTTTTGTTAGTGTTAGCTGATTGCAAAAATGCAGGGTTAGCAAGCTGCGTGAGTTACAATACACAATAGTCACTGAAAAGTAAATAAAATAAATCCAAGATTCCTACATGCAGCTGTCATGATGAACACAAAGAGCTCAGCAATAAGTGCTATAAAAGGAGTTTCATCCTTGATTACTGCAATAGAGTTATGGCTCGCACATCAAACTGGTCTTACRAGTAGTAAAATCTGCTGAACACTGATACCGTAACTCAACTGGGCAGAAAAAATTGTTCACTGGTTATGTGAAGGGAGCAGGCATGCAACTGCCGGCAGTCAGAGAAAGGCGTTTTGAGCAGAATTGCACCATATTTTGGTTCTAGCAATAGCAGCAAGTTAAACATGATTCAGTATTATTCAGAACATAATTCCCTTTTTGTTTTGGACCCAGCAGCAAATAAATAATCTCATTTCATGTCAAGAGCTTGTAGAGACAATGTAATGAAAACTACACTGTTACCAACTCCGAAAGTTCAAAAGCAGGACGTATTCCTCCTCCCAAATCACGTGACTAATATTTTCTTTACAAGATCTCATGGTTTTTAGGCTAGACTACTTTTATTCAGTCTTCGATTCCTCAGGCTACCTACCACATCCTGGCTTGTGCCCAGGAACATTACTATTTTATCATGGGGAACAGCCTTATCAGCAACAGCAGTACTTGCAATAGCAGTAATAGTAGTTAACTTCCTCCTACCCTAACCCATCTCAGCTCTACAAGCCCATTTTCAAATAATTTAGTTTTGTCCCTCAGCCCCCACTTTTTGCCCTGAACCAGTGTACTCACGGCTTGACCGCAGCCCTGGGCACCCCTCTCCCAGCATCAGCAGCTGGGGAGACTTTACCCCCAATTCGGTATGAGGGGGACTCAGCACACATGTTGGAGGAGCAACCAGAAGGCTTTCAGACAGCGAGAGCCCTGGCCGCCGTGGTCCAGCCAGCCGTGGTGCGAGGAGGGTCAGCCAAACCCTCTTCAAGGGCCTGGCACAAAGCATGTCCGAGGCTGGGCTCATCTTATGCTCTCCCTTGCCCCTCAGCCCAAAATGACTACTTTTTCCAGCTGTTGTAGCTGGCAAGAAGCAAGAAAACGGAGCAGCCAAAGAGCATTTTCCCAACAGTGGTCAGAAGGCATGAACATCGCCAGACGATGCAGCTGGCTCCTGGGGTGCCTGGAGTTCACAGCCTCTCTTAACATCTCACTACTACACACTTAAAATACATAAACACATGAAATAAATACACTTTCTACTGAGTCTCTCCAACTTTTATGGACAGAAGAAGGTGGGTTTGTGGTGCTTTTTCTCCCTCCTAGTCATAAGAAACCGTTCCCTACACCTCTATCACGCACTGTGGTCTGGGAGTGCCTTCACCAGCAGCCGCACTCTTTTTGTGTTTTTTTCTTCAAGGCTTGATTTATAAGACCTTTCTTCAAGGTCTGATTTATAAGAGGTTTATACACAATTAAGGTCAATAAATGAGGCACACAGTCATTGGGCATATAACCAAAGTCAATACATTTAGCTGCTCCCCTTGCTTCAGAGAGGGAAGGACCAACCGCGTGCATGATTCCGGCGGAGCCTCGGGCTCCTCCCCGGCTCTCGTGTGGGTGCAGATGCGGGGAGGACCCAGTGGGGACCATGACTCCCCCGCTGGCTCCGCACCCCTCCCTGGACACCCAAACCTCGCTGCCCGCGGGATGGCTCTCCCGGGCTTCCCACCAAATTGCGTCTGCTTTTCCACATTTCTTTTGAGGTGTGGCATTCGGAACCGGACACAGTATTTTAGCTGAAATCTTGCCAGCATCGTGGAAAGTAGAAAACAGTCCAAATTCCCAAGTAAAACTTGACATTTCTGCAGAGTTGCTTGTTCCTGTTCAGTACGTGGTCCTCCGGACCGCGGCATACAGCTCTGCTGTCTGCCAAGTTATTGCCCATCTAGCATTGATGTATTTGACCTTTTTTCTGCTAAAGCCTTAATTTAGTCTGACTGTTGGGCCTTGACCGGGCTGTCTCCAACTTTTCAAGATCATTTTAGTCCTGATCCTGTCAAACACAATGACTGCAGCTCCTTCCAGCTCAATGGTATCCACAAACGTCTTCTGTTCTTCATGTTGTCCTGTAGAATGGTCATCACCATTGAAGCAACTAATGAAAACAGTAATTGGGGCATGCCTGGGACCAACCCCACCTGAACCCTGTGATAGCAATTGTAAAAACTTTTTTTTTTTTTTTGTGGCTTTTCCACTACTATCTTCACCTGATGCAAATTCTATTTTTTTCATGTTTTCTTCATGAAAACACAGAAGAGAATCAACCTCCTGACTACAACAATCAACCTTCTGACTACAGCACGTAAACACTCTCTGCTGCCTTTCCCTGCCGGCCGCCTTTCATGCTGTTGACCGTATCTGTTCTGACATCTCGTCTCCTTTCATTTTCTTCCCATGGTAGCCTAGATTAAATTCAGGGCGCATCTCTGAACTCCTCTCCAACCAGAAAGACCACCAGATCCGCCAGCTCATTTCCACGTCAATCCCTGCACCCATTTCTGTGGCTCTTTTCTCAATGACTGAAGACAACCCCACCATCCCGTTGGTAATTAAGACCCAGAACCTGATTGTCATGTCCGATTTGTACCTTTCCCCCCGTACGTGTGTCCCCAGTGACACAGATTGATGCTCGGAGCATGAGGTGTGAGAGGGGGAGGTCAAGTTGCTCCTGCTCAAAGTCACGAGCCAAATGACACAGCTCCCTCTACCCCGCAGCGCGGGTGCTGCRAAGAGCTGCTCCTGCCGACTAGTTTGGGCTCTAGGAAGATGTCAAAATCTGCAGGAAACCTCCTGACAAGCTTTCAGAGCCAGATACAGAGAAGCGGTGGAAGTTCTGGAGTTACGTAAATATTTTTGTTATACRGTTAAACACAACCACTTTATCCTTCCTCAGCACTGCGATAAAAATCACATTTTAAATAAACAGGGTTTCAAATGGATGTTTTGATTTTGCATGCTTTACACCTTTTTTCATTCATTGGAATATATGCTGGCTGTAAGTACCACAGGTGAGACCCCCCAGCTCCGTTAGTCACCTATGTCTGGAAAAACACATCATGTTTTTCCAAATCCTTTGATTCAGAGTTACCTTTTGGTTTAAACTACAAAAATAACCATTTGTGGAGAAGACAACTTAGACTATCACTTCTTGCTCCGTGGTTTTTTCTTGTCCACATTGCTCAAATGCTGAGTCCCACCTGGTGCGCGGCTGCCGCCCCGGCTGCGGGGTCAGCTCGGGCTGGGAGCCCGGCAGGGATCCCCCGCACCACTCGCCTCAGCATCCCCCCCTCGGGCRCAGAGCCTGCTCCTGAGGGCCTTGGCAGTTCCACATTAACGGAAATGATTAAATTACAGAGAGAAAATTGGTTACTTGAGGAAATAGACTTTTTTTCCATTAAGGAGACCTTCACACACTGCCGCAGATTTCTCAAAGTCTATTTATTTTCAGTAAGCAGCCGCAAAATAATTTGCAAACAAATTTCAGCCCCGCATATGTTTGCAGCGCCGTTTCGGTCAGGCGGCTTCGYGCTGCTCTGGTCACACTGTCGAAGCTTTGCACATAATTGTAATATAGTATTCACGTAGATGCTTTCATACTTGTTTAGTGAGCAATGAAGTCTCTAGTTTACACGTGAGCACAGCTGACTGCGCGTGTGCAAAACAGTCACATCCCAGCACGGCGACGATAAAAATAGTTAACGTAAGTGTTCCCCGGGCGCAACTAATAAGGGTTATGGGCAGACTAATAAATATTATGCTCAGCCCAAGTACACTTTGCTAACCCCGTGTTCCTCTTCTCTGACCGAATCGAATCAAATCCGATTAAAACAAAAGTCAGCCGTTGTGGCAATACAGACTCGTGAGAGGGGGGTCGGCTTCCCCAGCCCCTCTCCTGGAAAAACTGGGGATTTGCACCTTAGAAAGGACCAGGATTTAAGCTGTCTTGCACATCACTGYGTGGCAGGGGTCAGAAAAGGGCTGGCGTTGTGAAACCTTTGCAATAAAGTATGCTGCAGGTCTGCAGGAGGCTTGGAATTAAAACCTAAATAGCTTTAATAAATCTGATGAGTTGATTTCAATTAAAAAGAAGTTATTACAATAGCCCTGATTTTCTTACTAGGACATTTAAGCAGCCCCTATTAAAAAATTACAAAATATTGAGCATTGTAGGGCTTCTTAAACACACTGTTTAGAATATTTCTGTTTAGAATTATTTCTGTTTAAATACTTCTGTCCAAACCCAACATTATTGGCATTAGACGTCCGTGTCCAAATTTCAGACTGCGGGTTTGAGACGCCCTGAGACCTTCCCCGGGGGGTATCCCCCACGCCCGTGGAAAACCCACCTCGCTTTGTAGAAAATATTTGCACTCCCCTGAAACACAAAGAAGAAAAACCACTTCAATATTCCTTGATTTGCTAATACTTGTCATCTCCTGCAGCCCAGACCAAACCCAAGAGAGCTGCCAAGAACAAATAACTACCGTTTCCATAGATTAGGAGATGAATCATTCACGTTATTTTTAGCAGGTCATTAAGGGCTGGCAGCAAAATTTGCAAACTGACTTGTGGGGCTTTTGATTCGTGTTAGCATAACCTTTTAAAGAAAACATAAACTGGGATTTAGAACAAAGGAAATTGAAGGACTGGAAATAATATCTCTAAGTTTTAAAAAGACAGTGAGAGATTAAAATAAATAGACTTCATGTGAGTCTCCTCCTCACTCACAGCTCTCGCATTTAAACATAATGTAGCTAAACAAATACAAGTGAGAGGTTTTATAGAAAAGATGCTAGGATAAGGATTTCTTCCCACCCCGCGAATATGTACGTGCCCCGGGTAGGGATGCTGCAGCCGCTGGGAGAAGCTGGGTCCCCGCGGGGCACCATGATCAGATCGAGCRGGAGTTTTCCGCCTCGCCTGCCTGGTTTGTGAGCAGGGAAGCTCCTTTTTGGTATTAAATATTAATCTTTTAACAGCTACTTCTCTTTTACCGTGCTATTGGCTGTACGATAAGTGCCGTTCTCAGAAGGAAATCCAGGGAATATCCCRTGAATTGTCTGAAAACCGAACACAGCTGGCAGGACCACGGTCCCGCATGCCCAGGGTGGGCAGGGCACCCTTCAGCTGGCCGGCTCGTCACGGCATCCACCCAAAACACCCGGCGGGCAGGCAGATGGACCGCAGCTGGCATGCGCCCACGAGAGCCCTACCGCACCAAACACCACGGGCAGCCGAATTTCTGCCATAGCCCGAATCTGCCAGAGCGAGTCTGAGACTGGACTTGCACATACCTTCCCAAATGTGGAGGGACTTTTTGCAAACAGGATCCCAAACACAGCTTTGACAGAGTGCTAGCCATCAGCTTCCCTATATTTCACTGCAAAATGTGCTTAAACCGAAGCGTTAACAGTCACACTGGTGTTTGCCAGCCCCACCGGCTGCAGAGTGATGTATAGGAGCATCACCTCCAACAGAGCAACCCCATCCRTCTTATGGAGCCATATGGATTCACTCGCCAGAATCAATGAGCCAAGGAGGCTCACAAGACTGTTGCACACCTCCTCGTTAGAGACTTAATGCCGCATTGTTCGAGATGCTACTGACGTTCCCGCCCTGAGCCATTGTTAGGTAGCCCAACCCGCCCATCAGTAGTTAGAGCTGTCCGTCCATGCAGACCCAGGGTGAGCAGAGTATGAGCAAGGAGAGGTGCCGCTGCTGGGGTCGGGGTTACCCCTGCAGCAAGGAGGGCACGGTGCTGGGGTGTCCCCACAAGCAGAGCACCTCGCACTGCTCGTCACCCCCCAGGGCCACCCCGCTGCTGGCCTGGCCGCCGCTGGGAGCAGGAATGTGGCCCCGGGGTCGGGGGTCCCTTCAGCAGGAGTTGCTGTTGCCACCAAACCTCACGCAGGATGGAAATACAGCCAGGGAAACAGGCGAGCAGGCAAAGGGGACCCCTGCAAGCTGCACCATAGGGGATTCTCACATTTCAGGGAAAGAACGGCTGACGGATCATAGGAGGCGTGAAACCCCCGCACCCTCTGGCTGGCCATCCACCCGGACCTTTTAGCAACTCTGAAATACAACTGCAAAAGGACCCTCGCTTCCACACCGGGCTCGGCTGCTCGCAGGAGCCCTGGAAGGACTAAATCTGGCTCCAGCTTTATCAGCTCCCGCAGCAGCCATCAAATTAAAGGGCTCTGGTTCAAGCCTCAAAGGCAGAAAGGGTGCTCTGCCGCAGCGGCTGCGCTGGCGGAGAGGTGAATGAGAGCACACGATGTGCGGGGAGATTGCAGGAGACGGGTTTTGATGAGATGAAGTTCGTGTCTTTTCTGAAGGGGGAAATTTGGTGTCAAAAAGGATCTGCGCTCAAGAAGGTGGTAAAAGGCAACGTACCTGAATATCTGAGGGCAGAGGAGAGCTGCTGCCTCATTATCTGCTTCACAGCCTCCTAATAGAAAGCCCCATCTCCTTTATTAACGGGATCAATAAAACTCATTTCTCAACAGGTAATGAAATAGTACGTGTCCACCTACAGTAATTCAGATAATTGATGAAATCAGCTCTCATCCGCCCCTGCATGTCCCCTCAGATCTCATTATGAGGTTCCCAGCGCAGGCACATCCATACATGGATGGCTCGTGTGAACGACACTCTGCAGAAAATAACGGAGCAGATGGCACTGTTCCCAACRGCCGGGGCGACACTCCCCGTTGTAGGGAACAGCTGTACGGCTGGACAAACACCGTCCTCGGATGGGACGGTAGCAGATGTCTAGGGATGGGGAGAGCTGTTCTGACTCCGTGGATGGGGGACATATGGAACGCATGGCACCAGCCGTCTGTGCTAAAAATCCTGCAACGGTTTTGTTTGGATTTTTCTTTGAAGAATGGATTTAATATGGAGTAAATTGAATTTAACCTTTGCTGTAAATGGAGRCATTTGTTTCTTTGAGTCTCAGGGGGAGTTTTCATTAATTATACTGGGCCCAATGGCCAAGTTGGCAAGAAATTTGTTTCCAAGGAAAAAAAAGCAAGCCAAAGATAGACTTCAGTATGGTTTTCGTATACAACAGAAAAAAAATAACAGACTTCAGCGTTAGGGATTAACAGTGAATTTTGCCACCTGAAATGTATCTCTGAAAATTATAGGCACCGTGGGCAAGCTGCCTGCAGAGAGCGGAGGTGGGACCGAGCTCCGAGGGGGACGTGCTGTGGCTGCAGGACAGCAGCGCCTGACCCGGACCGGGCTCAATTCACTCCTGCTTGTGGTCCTCCCAGACCCCCAAAACCCACCAACATGCACCAAGGTACAGAAGCCTTCCTCCGCCCAGGTGGCCTGCCCGCAGCCTGGAGCTCCCGTCCAGCCCCGTCTGGAGCCTGGGGCAGAAAAGCCCCTTTCCCAGCAAACGTGTTGCCTTCTCTCCCAGGCAATGCTGAGGTGGAACTGAGTCCCACCCAGTGCTTCGTGGTCCTCCATCTTCTGGTTGGCTTCATCAGGGACTGGAGGTGCCAGGGCAGGGCTCTGGTGGCACCAGTTTGCTGGGAAATGCAAGGACTCCTGCCAGAGACGTGCCTGGAGCTCCTGGGAAGAGCTTCAGGAGAAGCTGCTCAGAGAAATCCGTGCTGGATGTAGGCAGCAGTGCTGCCGATGCAGAGCTGTGGCTGTTTGCAAAGACATTGCTTCAGCTAAAGCTTCGGTGAATTATTTTCAGTGTTGAAGCCCTCACGTAAGATTTGATGTTAGGAACCGAAGTTATTTCAAAATAAGCCTTTGGAAAAGGCAACAGCACCAATGAAAACCCATGCGTGGAGGAGGCCACCAGCACAATTCTCCAAGTTCAGACATTTCTGGAAGGAAGGCAGGGAGGAAAGGAGAAAAGGAGGGCAGTGCTTTTCAGTGGATTTGAATTTGCTAGTTAAACTTCTCTTTCCTTTTAAAAAATAATTAATTTCTTTTAGGAAGGCAGTCTTCCTCACAGGGAAACTGGTGAATCAGTTTCTCCCCCCGGTCTGTGGAAGCAAACATGCCAGATGCAGGACAAGAAGTGCTACACAGAAGGAAGACACTGAACAAGCACAGGCAGCTCCTGATGCTGAAAGAAAGATGCAGCTGCCTTCGCGTTTGCTATAAAGGGAGCTCCACAAATCAGAACAGAATTTTAGTAATAGCGCAATGCACATTTTAGAGATGAAAGAATAGAAAGGATTTAACTGAGTTGGTCACGAAGCTCATTAGCTTCATTTTTCATGTGAGGTTGCAACATGGGAGGCATCAGCRACGTGGCCGTACTGGGGAGTCTGCAAAGAGAGCTAGGCAGAAGGATGGGCTCTTGGACCCGGGTCAGTAAGCACTCGCTGCGCAGTTGTTATTTCGTGGAAGCAGTGAACGTAAAAGGATATTATTGCCAAGCCAAACCTACCACAGACCTCAGGCTGCCAGTCAGAACATGCCCCTGTAGGAAATACAAAATGAGTCCAAGGAGACCACGTCCCATCTAAAAAGCAACAAGATAAAATCAAGTTCAATGAGCCAAATATTTGGAATCTGGGGAAATTTTTAGGACTTGGGATATCTGATTGCTTTTGCTTTTACTTATTCTCTATCTTTGCTTCCTTTCATGTTCATTCTCTTTTCTATTTTGCCTATAAGCAGAAGCATCTTAATTTGACTTTCTGAGATGCTTCTCTCCTCAGACAAATATTTGTTTTGATATCTCAAATGGTAGCRTTTCTAAATTTTAAACCTAAACTTCCCATTTCCTCATCTTAACACGTTGCTGAAACTAGCTGTGAACTTGCTGCTTGGATGAAATCACTTACTAAAAGCAGGCGTACCGATTCTGAAACGAAGCCTGGGAACAGAAAACATTACTTGTGGCTGGAACTGATCTGT
This sequence comes from Phoebastria nigripes, assembly GCA_035582835.1. NCBI lineage: Eukaryota > Metazoa > Chordata > Aves > Procellariiformes > Diomedeidae > Phoebastria > Phoebastria nigripes. The sequence goes on along the minus strand of JAYKAV010002086.1, from coordinate 543,304 downwards.
TTCTGCTCTTCTCTATGTGTCCAAGCGAAAGAATTCCTTTTACGTTCATCTGTCCTCATGAAAGCCTAGAAGARGAGAAGAGATAAATGATTAACATAATCTAAATATAAAGATTTTCTTCATTCTTAGAGCCTTTGTGACATGCTCTCTTGGGAAATATTCCCAACTGAAATGGAATTTCGCTCCGTTCTTCACAGATCTCATACTGCTTTTGTGAAACACATGAAGCCTTTTAAAGTCAGTAATTATGATGTCAATAATTGTGCCATGGTGAGAACACAACAGGCATCTTGCAAATACAGGCAGACATGGAAACATTAAAAAACACCCTAACTATTAAACTTGCCTACCCAAACTCTGCGGCGCAGCGAGGAGGGAACCACTTCATTTGCAGACACTCTGCGATGGCACCAGCACCACCAGCACCGATGGCCTCATCCTGTTCCCCTCTCCCGCTGATCTGGATGAAGGTCCATTGGGGTGAAATGTATGTGTATATACATTAACTGGCACAGCGGCCCCGCTCCAGCGGCAGCTGCRGACCCGCAGACCAGTTGAAGACTCTGCCAAAACTCCCGTTCCCGTGTTGYAGTCAGGCCCTGTAATTTCTAACAGGTAAAAGAGTACTTCACGTGCTCGGGAAGGGAAATGCAGGCTGTAGAATTGCCTAGACAATTGATTTTGTCCAAATCAATAAATTGCCTAAAGAAGGGAAAGTACAACCCGTTCAAGGGCTTGGCTCCTTTCTTCCATAGCGTATCAAGTGGTTTTTGAAACGCAGCTATCCGACCATAAAATTCCTTATCAGTGTTTCAGTATCCTGTTAATCAGAGTATTTTAAGCATCGGACTTGTGAAAAGGCAGGGGTTTCCAGCTCCAGCCCATCACGGTGCCGTGGCGGCTGTCAGCTCCAACCCAGCCCTGCCCACAGGACTTAGAATCATAGAATCATAGAATCATTAAGGTTGGAAAAGACCTCTAAGATCATCGAGTCCAACCATCAACCCAACACCACCATGCCCRCTAAACCATGTCCCTAAGCGCCTCATCTACACGTCTTTTAAATACTTCCAGGGATGGTGACTCCACCACTTCCCTGGGCAGCCTGTTCCAATGCTTGACCACTCTTTCAGTAAAGAMATTTTTCCTAATGTCCAATCCAGCCCCCATCACTCTCCCACTTCACGGCTTTGAGCTGCTGGAAGAGGCAAAGCTGAGGCCAGCTTMAGGCAGTGCTGCTGCTTTGCCAAGAAATATCCACACTTGCTGAGGATTTGTGAGACCTGGACTGAGCCCTGGGCTGTTCTTCACTCTCTTGGTAGGACCAAGCACACGTCCCGTCCCGTCCCCTGGCCCCGACCCCTCTGCCTTGCCCTCAGGTCGGTAGTGCAGCAGGGTTGGGGGATGAAGAGGTGCCAATATGGCAGAGAGAGAGACGTGCAAACAGTTCACACACTCAAAACCAATAAATATGTGATGAAAGACTTTGCATGTGTCGTGGTTTAACCCCAGCCGGCAGCCAAGCCCCACCCAGCCRCTCGCTCACCCTTGCCGATGGGATGGGGGAGAGAATCGGAAGGGTAAAAGTGAAAAAACTYGTGGGTTGAGATAAAGACAGTTTAATAGGGAAAGCAAAAGCCGTGCATGCAAGCAAAGCAAAACAAGGAATTCTTTCACTCCTTCCCATCGGCAGGCAGGTGTTCAGCCATCGCCAGGAAAGCAGGGCTCCATCACGCGTAACGGTGACTTGGGAAAACAAACGCCATCGCTCCGAACGTCCCCCCCTTCCTCCTTCTTCCCCCAGCTCTATATACTGAGCATGACGCCATATGGTATGGAATATCCCTTTGGTCGGTTGGGGTCAGCTGTCCCGGCTGTGCTCCCTCCCCGCTGCTTGTGCACCTGGCAGAGCWTGGGAAGCTGAAAAGTCCCTGACCAGTGTAAACACTGCTCAGCAACACCTAAAACATCAGTGTGTTATCAACATTCTTCTCATCCTAAATCCAAAACACAGCACTGTACCAGCTACTAGGAAGAAAATTAACTCTATCCCAGCCCAAACCAGGACAGTATGCGATCGGATGGTGGAACTGACCTAAACTTCTCATTAAATGAGATTCGCAGCTGGGCTATAAATCACGGAGGGGAGCTGCGGAGCAGAGTGGATATTCCCACTCCTTATACGGGACCTCGGAGGATCCTTTCCAGCTCATCTGCCAAAGGATGAATTCACGACAAAATTGCTACTGCCAGCATGATCGTCTCAGCTGTATATAGTGGCCTCCAGAGCGAGGATTTTGCAAATCTAAATAAACCGATCATGGACAGTTACTTGAAGAAGTTAAGAAAAATACATATCTGAGAAACCAGACGGGATTTGGTCTTGAATGTGGAAGACAATCTGAACGTACTGTTGTACCTTGAATAACTATTACTGCCACTAAGAACTGCAACACATTTTCTAAGAGGAAAATGCAGTTGAGGCTTGGATTTACAGATTATCCTCAGAAATGTAGCTGTCCAATTTCTCAGGGAATTAGGAATCTTCATTTTCTCGTGCTCCTCTGAAAAACACAGATTTCGGATCCAACAAATACTTCTACATACTCTAGAAATAGATTTAAATAAATGTTGCATAGTTTTACTAATTGCAGTGATGATAAATCAGGAAAAAACCGAAATTTTCTATGAAGGAGGGCTGGTAATTTAAGAATTCTGTGCCGATATAGTACTGCATTGAAGCTGGAGTGTTACGTGAGGCGCGCGTCTTGCTCGTGCCCTGACAAACCTTCTCCACGCCTCCGAGGAGTCAAACCTTCAGCATCTCTGCTACCCCAGACTCGGTTCGGTAGGTGGATTTGTGGTGTACCTGAGAGGATGAGGACCCAGGAGGGGAGCGCAGGGGGGATCTTCCCACAGCAGCCCATTTTAGCACTAGTCAGAAAAGTAGGAGGAAAATGAATTTTTTTAGTTCCATTCAAAAAATTAACAYGGCATTCCCTAGGGACAGAGGAGAAAAATGAGACATGTTTGTGCCCACCTCCACATTAGTGCAGCTTCAAGTTCTCCCGCTTGTTGCATCCAACTAAAAAGCTGTTCAGACTTAATTTATTCATTCCAAATAACCTTGATATTTAGTCAAGATAAGGTGAAATTCTAGCCACGCACTCCAGTTTCTTCATTAATTCTAGACCCTAATGTAGACTTACGATTTTTAGGCTTTTTAAGAGCAGCTTGCTCAGCATTCCACATGCAAGAAATGTACCCGAAATTTCTATTGACCAACCTAATTAAAAGAGAGGAAATTATTGCAGAATCCTTTGTGATTTCTAAGAGAGATCAATATCTATAGTCATTAATTCATATTCACTCTCTCAAGTACTGCGCGTCAATCGGCAAATGAATTTGCATTGTTAATAGACCAAATACTCTTCATTAATAAGCATTGCTAATTGGATTTTTTTTCTTTCTGTAAATGGCAGGACTGCACTGCAAGGATGCGCCGCCTTTAACTGTCGCACTTTGGAGGGATGGACTGGGATTTGTTTCTCATGCACAACTGCGAGAGGGCTCGGGGCTGCAGGGTCCCGGCGAGCCAGGAGATGCCGTGCTTAAGTCTCTTCTCCATTTTGCAAAAAAATATGTTCTTGTTCCCATTTCTGCAAGCTGTGTCGGAGATGCGAGAGCGTCGCTCGCCCTTAGAGCAGGGGAAAATGCATCGGGCAGCGGGGTCCTGGCTGCAAGGGGAGCCGGGGGCTGCGGGGAGGGCTGGCGGGGCCCGGCTGGTTTCACGGCAGCGACGGAGAGGCAGGCGTCTGCTCCCACGCCACAGGGACATAAAAAGCCCCGAGTCATTGGACTTTTTTCAGAGAAGATTGTCAGGCTCAAAACATCTCTTTTTTCATCAAATCTTTCCCTTCCTTTCCACTTCTGTCCTTGGCAATGCCTTGACAGCCCCAGTCTCAACCAGAAAACTTTSACCAAGAAAGTCAGCGTTTCCATTGAAGACGCTCGCTCGGAGGAAGCGGCACTCYTGGGCAAGAAATAAACAGCCAGGACGTTATTTCCTCCCCAGGCGAGGGGGGAAAGCTCCCTGCTCCGCGAGGAGCAGCCACCGGCTCCGGGGAGGGCTCCGCTGCCCCTCGGGCTGCAGAGCAGCCGCCAGAAAAGGGCAGAAAGGGGAGGCGAGCGGAGGCTAACGCCCTGGTTGGTAAGGCTCGGGGACAGCAGTGCCGGACGCTGTGCAAACACCTGTGTAGATAAACACACGGGGAGGAAACGAGGGCAGTTACCCAGCCTTTTGGTTTAATAAAGCAGGAATATGATCTAATGGGTGAAATGCAATAGAGGAAAAATAATTTTTCATGGTTGCTTTGCTTATAGAGCTAGAAACGAAGGCTGAAAGCTTCGGGAGAAAAATCTTTCAGTCCCGCTCCCTGCTCTGACATCCCAGGGACCCAGGCGGTGGGATGGGGATGTGGCTCCAACCCCAGCAACTGCCCGGAGCGACCTGGGCGTCTGCGGAGACCGAGGTGCTCTCGCCTCCGCGCGAGCTGAGCAGAGGGAAATTCTGGGGACCCAGAGCTGGGTTTGGCTGCGGTGAGGCTGGCAGGGCAAGAGCTGTGGCTCTATTTCCATTTTACACCACCTGGCTTTTTAGCAAGACATGAGAGAATCAATATTTTCCTAATGGAAGATGATAAAAGGGAGGAACGAAAATTGCATTTGTAAGTCAGTTACTGCACACAACAGCAGATAAAAAAATTATGAAGCACTTATCAGTCTCAAACTCAGTTTAGTGTTTCACAAAGACATGCCTGCAATGGTTAGGAAGCCGTAGTAATACAAAAGTGCATCTGCTTTGCTGGAGTTAATGCCTTTGAGTCCACTAAATCTGCTAATATGCAGGATACTGAACTGCCGTTCCCCAGCTCGTGCTCTGACACGGACCCACAGCAGCAGGAGAAGATGAAGCAGCTTCGTATTTCTGTGTTCATGGTCAGTGGTGACAGCAAGGGCCAGTCTGCAAGTCTGCAAAATGGGTGAGTGTCTCCGCTGAAATGGAAAGTATGCACGATATCGCTTGACATTTTCTATGTACACAAGTTTATATAATTATGACAAATAGCGGATTTCAATTACGGCAACTTTCCTGTAAGTAAAAGCTGGAAGTTTCTAAGAACTATTCTGATTAATGTGGTACAGCTCTTGGCTGTGCTACGGCTGGAAAACAAAAAAGCCCTTCATCAAAAGGTTGCAACTGCGACTGCAGCCGATAAACGCCAAAAAAAGCTCCAGTCAGGGGAGCTAGGCTGGGAGAGAGCGCGGGAGGTGCTGACTCCTGCACTTGCTGCCATTTGTAACGCTGGGGCCGGGAGCCGGCCGCTGCCTCTCCTCTGCGCAGCGCTGCAGGGAAGGGGATCACTTAAAATGACATTCTAGGCTAAAGCTTTTCAGCAGAAGTTGCACAGGTGGCATTTTATTTCAGCACAGTCCACTAACTCTTACAGCCAAGCCCAGGAAACAGCAAACGAGCCGTGCCCCGCTGGCAGCGCCCAGGGCAGAGGGAGAAGGTGGGCACAGCCCCGCAGCCGGCAAGGCAGGAGCATCACCTGCGGCAAAAACGAAGCCATCTCCGTGATTCAGGATTTAGCTTTTTCCAGCAGAAACCCCCTCCTCGCAGCCGGCAGGGCGGAGGCTGGCCGAGGAGCAGCGAGCTGCTGCTGCTCCTGAGCGCTCATGCACGTGCATGAGTCGGGCACCCCAAATGGAGAAACGCTTCTGAAACGTGTGCCACCAGCGCTCGTGCAAATAAGTAAATGCATGCCCAGTTTTCCCAGTAGCAGGTGTCTCTCCTGCCCCAGAGGGACTTTTGCATTTGCCTTTTGCTTTCTGACCTGGGCCAGCGAGTCGGTGCACTACAGAAGAGGAAGGGCAGGCGCTGGCAGAGCTTTCAGTGACAAAAGCCAGCTCTGCTCTCATTTATTTCCAAGACATCCACTCTTTTCAGCAGATTCCTACTGGTGTAAGGACAAGGACTGTTTTGCCTCTGGCATCCCCCCACGCAGATTCACAGCACATCAAATTCGCAGGGCAAGGACCAGACCTGCAACACCAGGGCTGGATTTTGTGCAGGAGCTGCCACGCCGCAGCACTTCCACTTTCCCCCTCACGCCACTATGCCACCTTGCAGGCTGCAGCTTCTCAGGTCAGACACGGTTTCATTGGTCTTATTTCTAGGCTTAATGCTATACAATTATTTTCCAGGGAACKAATGTAATCTTTATTCAATACTAGCGTGATCTGGGCCTCAACTTAAAAAAGAAATTCCCCTTGAAGGGTAATGCAATCTGAATCTACATCTGCAAAATCTAATCAAAGGATGAAACGCACCCTTTTAACTTCAGAAAGGATGTGATATGTGAAATGCATGATGGATCTGGAGTCAGCACATGAGAGGGGGCAGATGGGATGACTCCAGGAAAGTGATAGAAAGAAGGGATATTTAGAGAAGGTCTCAAAGGATTATCTTCTGTTCAGATGTATAATCAGCCTCCTACCATTCACTTCAACCCCTCCCCATGAAGAGACCAGTTTCTGGCAGGTCCAACGTGAGGCCAGCCCCTGGCCGTGGGGAGGACAACCTTATAGCCAACTTCAGGCCCATAYTGCGTGGGTTAAGAAAATCATTGAACAATTAATTGAGAATTTAGCTGCTGGCAGTTTCATCTGTCCTTTCCCCACATAAATGTTATAAAGGAAATTCATGTCTGCAGAAGGCAGCAGATGAAGAATTAGGAAACACCCAAGCTATTGATTTCGTGGTAGATATTCTTTCGATAGAAACCAGACACTCGTGCCCCTTTGCAAGCAGCCGGAGACCAACCGTTCCCACACCAGGACCTGGAGCTCGTTGCACAACGTAGTGGCTGCACAGTTACTAGAAAAACATATGTATCTGAGAGACTTTCTATGGATGGGCTTTTACTAGCTGCTGACCTGGTGTAACCAGTAACCAACATTTTGGAGGAACAAGAAAAACTAAACCAAAAACCAAAATGTTGCACACAACACCCAGCAACCTTCCTGACCCTGCCACAAGCTGCAGACCGTGTCCTGCCTGGCCTGGAGAGGATGGTGGCTCTGGCAGGGCCAACTGATCCAGCACAAAACTGGATCTCCCCAACCCTCAAAGCGTAGCTCTTCAGAGGATCATCCTCACGAGTGGTCCATGCAAAGACAGCAGCTGTGGTTAACAGAGCACTCACGTTTGTGCGCTAGACTTGGAAAACCTCAGCAGAAGGAAGGGTATCCTGATTGTAAAGCTGTTTGATGTAGCTACACTTAAAACTTGTTGACTTGACTGCAAGAAGTCAAATACTTCCTGAGCTGGGGAAGGCTGGAAGGGGTCAGCTCAGCCCCTGCTCCACCAAAACAAGCCACATCAAGGCCGCAGGTTGTACTGGGACAGCAGGATCCAGCTCATCACCACCATCACCTCTTCCTGCCCCAGGACTGGTTGGTGTCCACTTCTTGTCCCCTCCGCAGCCCTGACCTGCGGTTCAGCCTCCCRGGGCTCGGCTCTCCCCTCTCCGCCCAGCCACGAACCAAGCACAGGCATTACTTCAGTGTGGCAGCTCCTGTATTCGACATTTCAGTGAAATCTTATTTTGACATTTGTGATCTAATTTAGAAACGTTGATCAAGGATATTCAGATGAATAGAGAATAATGGAAAAATTACTTCTGGTTCCTGATCTCCTGGGAAGGGCTAAAATGCAAGCTGCTCACCTTTTATTRCTTTACTCTGCACAAGCAGGGAGTGAGGGGTTTCCAGCCCATCAGTGCCACCCAAGGGTGCGTACGGTCCCTGGACATTCACATCTCCCCACCAATTCCTTGCAGATGCAGACACATCTTTTTGTTCAGTTTATCCTGTCTAAARCTGCCCAGATCCATCACTCATTACATCCGTGTTAGTGAAGACACTAGAAAAACTATCCGGACTGGGAACATAGAAATTAAATCAGATATTTAATCAAAAAATGTTGTAACCACAAACATGAAAATTTAAGAGAGAGATTAACATGGAAGAGAAGATGGTTTTCACTAGAGCAGGGAGAGTTACTAGTTCACACAATACAACCACGATGCCTTTGAGGCTCTTCATCACCRGTTGTCGGCTTTTCAAAAAATAACAAGAGATCCTCATTTTCATACCACCTACCAGCCTACATCCCCTATAGCATCATACTCATTTTGCACGTGCTTTTATGATATACTCGGCAATGCAGACAAGTAAATGAGGTGTTTGGTGTACATACCTTCATCTCGGTTTTCCCAGGATTCAATCATTCTAGATAATCAAGACTATTCTGTTTGTGAGTCGATATACATAATTGTTTGCAGCTCAGAAGGCACAGTGCCTAGACAGGTTGATAGGATTATCTTTGTACTCCGTACTTCACACGGAAATCCTGTATTGATCCGGTATAGAAAGCACAGTCTTAACTTTAATTACCACAAGCAGAAGTCTTTACCTATTTAAAGCTCTGCCGGAGCTCAGACGCTGTGCTGGGCCATGCAAGGCAGGCAGGGCTCTGCAGTTATCTGTAAGGAGATGCACACAGGCACCCTCCGTGCTGGTTCCCCTCTCAGGGAGAGCAGACCGATGCACCGCGACGCTGGTTCAACGTACCCGCACCACTACCACTGCTGCGCCAAGCACAGCCCCACCACTTCTGACTTGCTTTATCATCCCAAAGCCAGACCCTAGGATCTCAGTGTGCTGCCTACACCACAGCTGGCATCCACCGCCGCTCTCCGACCCATCTGATCCATCTCCCCCGCCGCAGCCCCTTCCCACCCTCCGACTCAGCCGCCAGCCTCACAGATGTGCCACACGCCTGCACAAATGCCAACGCAGTTGATCTGGAGCTTGTCAAGGTTTTTAAAGCTGTACTCATAATTATATATGCAAAAACTTATTTGCGGAAGTCTTTCCACAGAAATTAACGCTGATGTGCTGCTTATGCTTAGAGTCAAAAACAGATCTGGACAGTACAGTAACAATATTTATCCTGTAGAAGTTAATAAAAAGCTACCTGCAATGTTTCACTGACCTTACAGACAGGCTAACCAAGAATGACTCAGAATAACCACTCTGAGGTCTAGATCAAATACATTCATTTCCATCTCACGCTCAGCCTCTGCCCTGCCCCGGCCATGCAGAACCCCGAGGACTCGGTTCTCCTACAGCAACAGCAGACGACAGTCATCCCTGCTCAGGGTACCACCGGGGCTCACGGCAACTGGCAGCCGGCTACAGCCCCCTCGTCTCAGCTACAGCCCTCTCGTCTCACTTGCATGTGTTAGGGTGTTCCGTACCATAATCTAAGGCAGCTTTTAATGAGCTGGTGAGTGAAAGTTGCCAAATTCGCCCTTCATGTCAGCTCTCAATCTGAGAGAGAAACAAAAGGAAAAGACCCCCCCAAAAAGTCTAATTTTCATTTAGTTTGGGAAAGCCAAATATTTTTACCAAGGAAGATCTGTGTAGTCAGTCTTGTAACAAATACCTGCAGTACTTGTGCCTCTTTTCTGGTTCTTCAGCACAGGTACTTAGATACGGGACGGGGAAGTGGGCAGGAGGGCTGAGGAGAGCTTGGAGATGACATCTCGCAGGGCGCTTCAGGCAGTTGCCCACCACCTACCCCAAGCGAGCAGTGCCTTGAGGCACCTGAATATTCCTTGCCTGAATACTGCATGATAAGTTGTTRTACATTAGAATGTATATCTTTTTTTCTTGACAAAAGTAAAAACATCAATGACATCATTTTCCCATAAGAAAATTTAAACAAATCCAGGGTCATTTTATCACCTGATTTTGAATGCAAGTAGTATACACAAATGTCAAAAAAGTAATACATCAGAGAAATTCAAAGCGTATTTTAATTAAAATGATTCCCATTCCAAATAGAAACCAAATCATTACCACAATTAACATTACATGATTTTTTTTTAAAAAGGGAAAGAATCCTCTTTAGAAAGTTACTGTTGTTTACCAGGTATTGAATTTCACTTCATTTTTAATACTCCATAAAATATCAATAGGTGAAAAAGCATTTAACCACATTTCCAACCTAATTAAAAAAAAAAAAATCTAAGTTAAATCAACTGGTTTTAAGTTGGACTGTTGGATTAGAAGATATGAGAAAAATTAGTTGTGCATCCTGAGGAGCACTAACAGAAACCAATCCTTTTGGCCTAACACCCTTGCAGCACTAGCATGACAAATGAGAAACACTAACCTCCACTGAGAGAACCGAAATAATATTCCTGAGTGTGCATCATGGCTGCTGTCAAACAAAACTTACTGACTCCATAAATCCAAAGCCAAACGATGACAATACAACAGAAACGGACCCACAGGAGAGCACAGGCTGTGTGCCACAGTGCACGGTCCGTGTACACCCAGACGTCAGCAGAATAAAATTAACAGCACAGAGTGAGAACTCCCCAGGAATCCAGCATTGGACTGAACAGATTTCAATTCTCAAAGGCAAATCAAAGGAAAATCATTAGCAATTTGGCTTTCTGCGTCATCTTCTTTAGCCATTTCAACGTTCAATTCCAAGTTCCAATTTTAAACGTCAAGCCTTACRGTCTGCAAACTGCAATGAGAAGGAAAAATGAGAGATAATTATGCTATGCACCTATATAAACCGTGCACTTTTTTTCTTTTCATAAATAAGATACATTTTAGCATTAGATTATCTTCATGCTCTGTGCTGGCATATAGAAATATATGCAGTTACTGTTACTAATTTTCCCTATCACCAAACAAGCAAAAAAAAACCAAACAAAAACAAGAGAAAGAGAAAAACAGAGGGACAAAAAATTTCCTGTCTGTTCAGTACATCAAACTACTATACATCTGCTACAATTGCTGCAGGACTCAAACTTATACGTTACCCACCAATACCACCATGTTCTCTCACACAGACAAAACTCTGTATTTCAAACGCCTTTATTTTTTTAATTCTTTTTTGCGATGCAGGTGCCTGCAGGGATGCAGCGGTGGCAGAGAAGAACAAGGTAGTGCTGAACCTAGTTCTGCCTCAGCTATTGACGTGGAGCCGACTCAAGGTCCACCAAAGACTGTGAACTCCGTCCTCAGCGTTGCAAGGGCTACTGAGGAGTCACCAAATCGGCAGAATTCCCAAAGAAAACAGACAGACAAACCAACGAGAGTTATGGTGCTCCTACAGCACAAAAGTACAAGTCAGGAGAAGGGAAGAAGGAAACTCGTGCTTTTTTAGTGTGGTTATTTATTAAACTTTATTCCAATACTTGCTGAAGCCCCTCTTAAGCGTGTGCCTTGCTGCAGTCCTTGGTTTGTCTCCTTCTCTTTGACCCCCTTGCTCACCCCACGGCATGCCAGTGTGCTGCCCTGATGAAATGTTTTCACTGCCTGGTAGCACCATGTCTAATACCTACATTTGCCTGTGTGGGAGCAACATGTGATCAAGTGGATGCAAACAGGTTAGGAGTATGTTTAGCTTTTCTAAATCAAAGCTTTTGACCTTCCAGGAGTGAAGTTCTATATCAGGCAAACAGGATACTTGGGAAAGGAACCTAAAATTGTAAAGACAGAATAACAGATTTCATGGATGGGATTGTGTGACAGTAGTTGGCAGTTCCGGGGAACAAAAACTAAGCTTGCAACAAGATCCAAAGATCTAGTACGCATCCTTGAGCGACGGATATCCTGAGATCTCCAACAGCATTTTAAAGGACTGGCTGGTGCTTTGCTTGCAGCCATCCCATACCTCTGGGCTCTGTTTGTTGCTCGCCAGGATCGAGAGGAAATTCTCCTTCCTCTCTCCAACACATAATTATGCTTATGAAGGTTGGAGGGATTTTAGTCTTCCATTGAAGCTCTGGAGAACAGACAAAATTAGAGGTTGAGGCAGAGTGCCTGGGTAGGCTTAAGGCATCTGGTTCACATGCCTTGCTCACACATTCAGATCTAAAGCTGCCATGAGATTTCACATCAAGAGGAATTCTCCTGCATACCCGAAGGTCAGGGACCTCCTTCTGGAAAAAAGAAGGACCTTTCACATGACGTGATCTGCTTCCTAGGATCATCTGGGAAACTCACCTAACAAGTTATCTGCAATTGCAGAAACCAAAGACATTGGCAATGCCCTTGATAAGTCACAGCGTGATCAATACAAGGTACAGTACGACATAGCATATTCTGCAATGAAATATTGGTACATCAAACTGCAAGTCTGCAGCTGCCAAAGGGGATCCATCAGACTGATGTACCGGTTCAAAGCCAAGTGCCCATACTTCAGATTTTTCAGTTATGACTAATTCTTTCCAGTAAAAAAAGAGTGATTAAAAAAAAAAGCTTGCAAAAGCCCCCCATTATTCCTTCAGTCACAGCATTAGCCGATCCAAAGCATAGCTCAAAGCTGTGTAGGACCAAAAGACAACACGCATTTAACCAGCCTCTCCCCTGCACATATGCATGTGTGCATACTCGTACACAAACACATATACACCTCATGTATTTTACGAAACCTGCCTTGAGGCACAATATGGCTTCACATTAATTACCACGTGTAAAGAACAATTTTAATCTATTGTCTGAAATACAAAATGTGGGTAGAGGAGTAGAAGTAGTGCTTGTAAAGGAAATACCGTTACTCAAATATTGGACTTACTGTCTGGTAAAAGCTCTTTTCTTGAAGCTCCTTAATATATTTCAACCCTCTCTAAAACTATGACATGAAAAATCTGAAGCACACACTAAGCGCTTCAATGCCTATACGAGAGCCTCCCCTCAGCCTGACTTTAGTGGTTATCCCTGTCACTCGGATGCCAGGGACATACCGTCTGCTATAGGAATGCACATGAATTCAAATCGTGACTGACAAGGACTGTAAACCTCACTGCAAAGAGAAACCTAACAACGAAAGCTTTAAAACCCTACACATGCTCTGCAAGGTACGCTTACAAGTAGTTTAAAAATTAAGTGAGGTAAGAATTACCAGCAGACAGTTTAGTGAGAAAGGCAGAGGACTAAAGGGGAAACTATTTTTAGAGTGACGGCACTAAGGTAACAACCCACTTACTGCAGCTTTCAGAGCTTGGTCTAGGTCTTCCAGTAAATCTTCTTCATCTTCCAAACCAACTGACAGGCGAACTAATGTATCACTGATTCCAAGAGCTTCTCTGTCTTCTTCAGGCACCGAAGAATGAGTCATGATGGCCCTGGAGAAAAAAAAATAGCCTTTTTCCTAAGTGTTTACTTTTATCGGTAAAGACCAAACAAATTGGTTTCCTGCCAGCATCCCCTGAAATTCCATACAGACTTTTCACTTTTTGTGTACCACCTGCTGGTTGACCCACAGATGGAAAGAGGTCCTATCATCAGTTACTGTAAATTATGCGAACTGCAGAGAAGTCAGTGACTTGTACTTCCCAGAGTTTCAATACAGCATTTCCAAGCTACAAATGATGAATAAGAAGTGGATACTTATCAATCTGGAAATGAAAAAGGAGGGGGGAAAAAAAAAAATCCTATTCCTCTTCCTTCCAGATATTTTTTCAGTTTTTTTCTGAAAAATAGTATCTAAAAGCTCTACTTTAAGCATGTGGAGAAACAGCTATAGTATACAATCTCCAGTATAAAATCTCCAGATTTTTTTTTTTAAACTTCCGTTTTCTCAGATCACTTCTCAAACTGTACCACTTACATTGAAGAGTTTATTCTCTCCAGCTATGGAGGATATAGGTAAGAAGCTATTTCTCCCACATACTCAGTCACTGACATCCACCCGTTAGCAATTACCTTTCAACTGCTTGAGTGTTTTAAGATTGGCTGTTATTCTAAAATGAGCAACTGAAATGATTTAGCATATAAGTTTAGTCATAACTTTCACATGTATCTTTTTGAAAAGCAAATTGGATTTAAGTAAAATAATCTAATTCCATAAAAACCCTATTTTTAGCCTTTTAACCTAGACACGGGCAACTAAGTATTACTAAAATCCCCACAAAATTTACCTGACATGGAGACAGATGCAGCTCGGTGTAGCATACTGAACATGCCCTCTTGTGTAAGCAGGCAGAACGGCAGACCTCCTTCCTCAACAGTGTGACCAAATCTGCTCAATACTACTTATTCAAACACACACTGATTTCTGGGATTTGTTATCATAGCAACGAATTGCGGCTCAGTCTCCCAGTTAAAACAAGGAAGCGTGGAAATTCTTTCATCATTGCATTCTTATATTCACAAGTGTCACACTCATTTCTGGAGTAGCCACTGGTTTTTGTGCTATACAACATACTATCCTTGAATCTCAATTACATGCAAAATATCTTAGCTTTGTGTACTAGAAAATTTTAGAACTCCCATCAAAATAGAGCAGAAACTTTTTTGCTACTCTGCAGCTTTTTTAGACTTTTAAGATGAATAATGACTTACGGATGCTCTGCTAGGCTTTCATATCCTCCCAGACTCTCAGCCAGTGCAAAAACCTACCCGAAAAATTAAACAGAAGTTAACATAAGAAGTGTAAGTTTATGAATGCTTAGAAAGAGACAGTTAATGAAAAAGGAATGTTTAGTGGTTGGGTTTTTTTTTTTTCCTAAGTTTTTCTGTAATAACTTTTATATTATGAAAGGTATTAGCTGTAATTAGGGAAAAAAGTGTACATTTAGCAGGTAAGAGCTATTAAGATTTAGAATAGACTTGTCCTAAAAAGGCTCCAGAGAGATGCTGATGCAAAACTGAAATAACTCAGGAGTAGTTCCTACAATGCAATGCATGGGCGGCAATGGAGAAAGAACAGAAGGAAAAATGCACAGCATGAGGGAGCAGGTTCTGCCTGGGCAGCACCAGAGTTTTCATTCTGTTCAGAGGAAGGATAGAGCAGTCTGTCTGAACAAAACATGAGTCAGATCTCAAAAATTTCACTTAAGGTTGAAGTGATTATATCCTATCTTTACGTACTCTTCTTTCAGCATCACTCAATGTTCACGTTTAACACCTATGCTTTTCAGGCTGGCAAATAGCTGACTTGATGGGGAAAAAACCCAAACATTTAAGATTCTCCTCATAAGGCTGAACAGATTTTTTCACTCACTGCTCGGGTCTGATGGTTAGTTTAGTATTTTGAAAACCAGCCTAAATTTCTCAGTGCCTAACAGGACTAGTGTTTGTGAAATGCTTACTGTTAGTTAAGGTTTTTTTAAGCACTGCTCTTTGAATTATGGACATATTCCTGGATGACAGAAAGGCTCTCTAGAGAGCCAACTGCACTCAAACACAGATTCACAATTTGTCTTTTGTGAATGCACTTACTGCCCTCAACATTTCTCTCCAGCCCTGGTTGCTCATACTGACTTTTTTCCCCTTTAAAAAAAAATACAACTAAACCTATCAACCAAAGAATCCTCTTCTCAGCCTGGTTTAAGGAAATGGCTTAACCTAGTGACAAACTGATGGTTATCCAAGTCAAAGGGCTGAAGTGAATATACTCATAAGGAACGACTACTGGAATGTACTCTCTGATGCTTTTTGTCAAAGCTGGTAGATCTCCTGTGCCAGGATTAAATGCTCTCTCCCATGTGAAAGGATATTTTGTGGGAAAATCATGTTTTTAGTAAATTTATTTTCAGTTGATGATATTAGCTGGCAAGTAAGTAAGATAGGGAGGAGAAGGAAGTTCTAATTTACCTTTGTCAATTATTACTGATTTGTTTTTCCAAGAACAAAACAGCAAAAACACAAGAGCAGGATGCAAATTAACCAGAGGTCAAGACTAGCACACACATTAAAGAGTACAGGCAGAATTAATACATTGCAAAAACAAAAGCAAAAGCCTATGGAGTAGGTAAAATAAACAAACAACTATACTCCAAACTGAGGGACTCCCTCTTTGCTTCATGACTCATGTCATTTCTCAGTAGGTTTTTCTCTGATGAGTACTTTGAAATACTACAACAATATTACACCAGCCACAGCTTCTCTGCTTTCAAATACTACAGGTATTTTTGCAAAAGGCTGGCGTGCTGGCCCTTTATTAGAAGCAATGCCTGGGCTAACCTGGAGATACTACACCCTACTGGGTAAACAAATACTTCAAATGAGGCATCCTTTTCTTCCCTCTCATTAGCCTCCCATTTACAAATAATCTATTATTTAGAGATGGTTACACCCAAAAGACTTTAGGAGCTTTGCAAGTACAGAGAAAGACTCTTCCTGCCCCAAGAAAAACCACTTCCTTCCATTATCACCCTCAGAAGGGCAGGCTCAAGTCCCTCTATGGTAGTGCGTATTTACCRTCATTTACCTTTAAATTCTCGAGAAAGGTAGCAGCATGTTTGAGATTTCCTTTAATGTAAAAGGTTACCATCCCAGGACAGCCAGTACACTGCCGCTTGATCAACTCATGCTGAGGGTGTGAAGGCAAGCCTGAAATTTGTAGAAGTTGCTTTAAGTTAATTACCATCACTTCAAAGGGTAAAGCATCACCCTCAGCTATGTAGAAACAGCCCATTGCCAAGGTGGACACCTAAGCCAGAGTCACCAAATGTGAAGGGTGCACAAACGACACGTAGTGTTACAGTACCCAAATCCAGCCTCACTCTAAGACGTCACCCGCTCTGAAGTCTTGCCAACCTACCTGGGAAAATTACTTTCTCCACCCGGGAATCTGACTCAAGAAATCGAGCAACAGCTAATGCGTTGTGGAAATGTTGTTTCATCCGGATTTGTAGTGTCTTCAAACCACGATTGCACAGGTAACAGTCAAAGGGAGATGGAACAGCTCCAAGAGCTACAGAAATTGAAACAAAATTCCACATAAAACAAAGGGGTTTTTTTTTAGTAAAACTAAATACAGTCCTAATTTCCAAAATTTCTAAAGTTAGAACAAGACAAGTGGAAAGACATCTGATGCGATCTGTCTTCGTCATCTCACACACATGGGAAGCCAATTAATGATCTGAATTAACAAGCTGAAGACTCAAGGATTAAATTTATTAGATACAATATACCTTTACTCTTTCTGTTGTAGACAGAGGGCAGACAGAACACTGTACAGAAATTTATTCATTACAATTAAGAGGCAGTAAAACTGTTAAAATCAACCTATAAAAGAAAATTCTGCATTAGGCATATCCTCTGATGTGTGAATGAGTTTAAAAAACCCCCGATGTACTTGACACGAGTTAGATGAAATTAAATAAAGGCATAATTTAAATGTTTGTATGTCTCTTCATATACGAAGTCAAGTGAATATAGGAAACGATGGTGCTCTTTCTGCCATGGTTTAACTATAACCTAAAGAGAGACTTTGTAAGCAATCATGCCCCATTTAACTGCAGGTGCTGCACACGGGAGACAGACCACAGCCGCTCTGCATCTGATGCTTTCAGGACGTGCCACATCTCCTGCCTCTGCGCGTGATGCACAGAGCACAGGCAGAGCTCTCCAAGCCACACCAGCGCATGGCTCCGGGAAGCGCACTCGAGAGAGGCTCCGTGGCTCAGTCCTCCCTCGGGAGCAGCAGGGCACACACTTCTCAGGGGAAAGTAGGGATAGAGGGGAATTACAAGTCCCGCAGTGACAAGTGCTGCCTGCATTCAAGCGCCTGCCACCAGACAATTCACCCCACTCACCAGCCCCTGGTGAACAGATGTTGAACAACCCACATTGCTCTCAGCATTTTTCTAAAAGCAGTTAGGAAGTGGAGACCAGTGTCATTAACTTTATTTGAGAGAGAAGCCACAGAGGCATACTGAAAGCTATCGTGTTTGCATAAGGCCACCCTACATACCAGTGAAAGGCAGGGAAGAGAACTCAGGTTTCCTACATCTGTGTTACCGCTTTCTCTGCAGTCATTTACACTTCTGCACATTTAAATGCCTGAGCTACATCTCTAGACAGATTTCATACTTGCGTACATGCAACATGCTTCCCATTATGATCTGGTATATTTGAATACAAGTCATTTTAAGGTATTTCCTAGATTGACTACTTACAGTTTTGTAAGAATTTGAGCCTTTCGTAGAGATCATCACAGTTTACTGAAACAAGTCCCATTACAACATCACTATGCCCTAAAAATGCAAGGAGAAGACAAGAACAGAATCAGCCACTCCATCTGCTCCAGGGTTCTGCCACAAACCCCCATTTTCTCAGTTTTTCTTCAGTGCTAATACAGTCCCATTTTTGCAAGACACTGGATTCCTCCTCATTGCTGCAGCCGTCCTTCCTGTGCAGCACATGAATCATAAGGCAGATTTCAGCTTTTTCTAAAGCTCTGGTCAGCAGTGTGCTCTGCCACGTGCTGCACGCATGCCCCCAGACACTTCCCCAAGCCTGCCGCCACTAACTGCCAGAAAGCAGGACATTGTACAGGAATCAGGTATGTCCTGCGGAGCAGCATCAGGCTGCTGTCTTAGTGAGCGTGAACACCAGCTAGAAAAATTCCACTTCTATCTACACCACCAGGGACGTGTGGTTACAACACAGCTACAGCCACGTTAGCTCCAAGTCTGGGCTGTTTGGGAAACAACACAGTGAATGTTCTTTTGGACAGGCTCGAACACAGCTCTATGAAACCTCCTTTGAACCTTAATATAATTTCTGGCAGCTACCCTCTACTGAAGCCACTTGCTTTGTTGTAGTCAAATTAAAGCCAACATGGCTATAAACACCTCTAGGTCTATTACCTGAAGTCAGGTCAATATTCCTTCTCCCAGGGATAGTTTAGGAGCTACGAAGACTAATGGTCTATTCCACGCTCCATCTCCTCTAACGGTCCATCTAAGAATTACTGGCAGACACATTGGCTTTTGTGAATTGCCCACAGCCAGAATGGCTTTTAAATAGCCAGCCTGAGCTGTGTTGAACTTACATACTTACCGTTCATGTATTTGGTCGCAGAATACATACAAATATCAGCCCCCAGAGATAAAGGACGCTGAAATGAAATGAAAATAATAGGTCCGATTAAAGCTTGTGTGCACTCTGCTTCATTTCAAGCTATCCAGAAAGGTTGTGATCCAACACAGAAAATAACAATAGGTGGAGAAATTAAAAAAAAAACCACAAGAACTTAATACAAAACTTAACACCTTAAACACAAAAACCTGAGAATGAAGATAGATAGAATATGTGACAAAAACAATAGTACAGCAAAGCACTCTGAATTCAAGATAAGCACAATAAAAAGAACCCACAATAAAATGTGATTTAAAAGCACTGGTCTAATTCCCACCAGCTTCAGGGAGAGGAGTGATTGAATACATCTAACATACACCCTGTTCATATTTCTGAAAAAAATAGTTATATTGCTTAGCTGAGGCAGAGATAAGTAATGGTATTTACTCTAAAGTATATTTCCTTAGAAAATGAAGACCTCAACACAGTCTGCATAGCAAAAAAATTGCATTGTTTTCTAGATATCAGTATTGGTGATACTGCACTGAAAGAACAACTGAAAACCTGAAGAAAGTGCAAAGGGGATTGTTTGCCAGGTCTCTCTTCCCTAACCTCCCAGCTTTCTTCCCAGAAGGTGAGGCAAACTGAGATGTTGATGGGCAAGAAGTAATGAACAATATGTTTTTTTTAATCAGTCACTAAGTAAAGGACTTTGCACATAATATAAACATATTATAAAGACTGACGAGTATCAATATGTTAAAAGGTAACAAAGCAAGCAGATTTAGAATAAAAGACTGCTGCTGTCAGATTAAACATGGACATCTATTCAAGGAACGTGGGTAATGTGCATTCCCAATGTGCAGCCAGGAGAACGGCAGCATAAACACCAGTGCCTTTTACATTCAACATTGCTATATAAATCACTGTAAAATTATGATCTTCTTAGTACAGTGTATCAGCAGCAGTCTGGAGGGGTTTAAAGACATTACCTATTATGCTTACTAGAATTGATCATTACAACTGACTTTCTCTTAGCACCTGGCCAATAAAAGATACATTAACTAGCTTGTATATCCAGATGCTCACTTTTCTTCTTTCACACACGTCTTTCTGAAGTAATATACATTGCCTGGGGGAAATCACCAAGTCTTTGGTATGTACAAGACAAACTCAAGTGCTGCTTTAGCTAAGCATCAACACTTTCTGTAAAACTCTCTTAATTTATAAAGATCTCAGTAGCCCTAACAAAAACAAAGATGCCTTGCCTTTTGCACCCATAAAAAAGTTTTACTTTAGACCTAAAATACAAGGGATTAGCTTGGTCTCCTTGGAAATATACATGAATATTTCTAGCCCATGTTAAGATGAACAGGACTTCGAAGTTTATTATTCCAAAGCATTTTTAGAACTTAAGAAATTGCCTTCACTTCATGTATTCTAGTTATAAAAGCAGAAAAGTTATGCCAGTCATTTGAGATCAAAATTACAAACTTGTAAGCCACACATTCACCAAAATATTGAAGAAAAAGGTAATTTGAATGTCTCAAAGAAAGATTTAACAAAGTTTGCTTGTTTTAACTTTGTCTCCCACTACCTTTTTTAGAATATCAAGTGGTTTAGAACAGATCATAAACAGCATATAGAAAAGAATTGGTATAAAAAGGCCAAAGTTAGAAAACAGGACACTTTTTAACAGGCCTGTTATGATTTCCATCAGTGAGAACTCAAAAACGTGATTTTTGAATGACAGAGAAGCCATTCTCCCAACCGCTTACCCATTGGCTTCCCAATGGTCTTGATTCAGTGTGTTTACTTGGCTGCTGAGCTTATTGGTTTTGCTGGTATCATACTGGTATATGGCTAGCTATAAAATACTTTGCATACCATCTTTACTAACGTAAACAGCAGCAGTACATGGGTTGTATTTAGAAACAGAACAGGTAATTTTACAATGCATAGATCAAAACTACAGTTCCTTGGTGGTGCTTCCCTTTTAAAAATGTACCTTCGAATACACTGAAATAATGGGGTAATTCTAAACAAACAAGGTGCTTACCTGGAAATATGCAGACATAAAAGTGTTGTCTACCACTAGAAGAACATCTTTATGCTTATGTACTACATCTGCACAGGCCTGAATGTCAATGACCTTCAGCGTGGGGTTTGTGGGCGTTTCAATCCAAACGAGCTGCAGTAATTCAACAACATAAAACATCAGTTTAGAGATTTTACAATGCTGGTGATGATACATGTATAAGTCATAAGTGCTTTTAAACGTTAACTCATTGAGTGCCAGCTTCCCATGCAGGTTTGCAGAGTGGAAATAAGAAAGTGTCCCTACTGAAGAAAGGCAAGTTTCTTGGAAGAGGTAATGTTCTCCACAAAAACAACTGATACATGGGAAGAACATCAAAGCTTTTGGAAACCTAAGTGCATCACATCTGAAGAAGGCCTGACATAGCCGGAAGAAAGTCTTTATGCCCAAAAGCTTGTAAGCCTTTTCCAGCTGAATTATCTTCCACTAGAACAGGGGATTATCTGCTCCAGTGCCATGGAGCACCTCCTCCTTCTCCGACCTTGGTGTTCCCTCTGCTATTTCTTACCTTTTCCCTCCTTCTCTCTCTCTCTCTGGTGTTTTTTGCCCTTAAAATGTTTTCAATGAGGCACCACAAATGTCACCAAGCGGCCTGCAGTGGGGACGTGTTGGAGCCAGCTGTGCCCCACCCTGTCCCCGCAGAAGCCACCCCTGCAGCCCCCTCTGCTTGACACATACACCCAATACAACAAGAGCAAGAATAAAATTATGTAACAACATTAAGCAAGTAAGTTCAGCAATTTCCCTCTCCCCTACCTTGGTCTCTGGTGTAATTGCAGCTTCCAGGCATTCCATTTTTGTGCAGTCAACAAAAACTACATTCAAACCCATTTTCATGGCTACTTTCCTGAAGTATCTGTTTGTACCTAAAAAAACCCAAACAAAACCAAACCAAACCAAACAAAAAATCAGAGACACAAAATGAAACAACTTCCTTAACTTTCCTTCACTGATCTCCAGTCTCTTGTATGCATCCACGAAAAGTCAGGAGGGTACGGTTTTATGCTGTACACCATAAATGGCACATTAGTATTTTTTTATTCCTGAAAAGTCTGAAGATTGCTGTATTTTTAAACATCACAGAAAAGTAATAATGGGAATATGGAATCAGAGTGATTTATGAAGTGCTTTCAATTAATAGCTGTTTGGGGGTTTTTAATCAGAAAATTAAATAGACCCCTTTTAGTTTGCCTGTTTCTAACTTCTCCTCCAGCCCTTTGCCGTGCACAAGCTAGCAGTTCCAGTTTTTATATCCTCTTTCCCCCACCCCACTTTTAATAACTTTTTTCCACCAYGTATTTTCAAACTCTTTTTTTCTATTTAATAAGCTTAATTGAGCATCTGGGAGAAGAAGAATCAAGGGGAAGACTCCAGCTACTGTGTTTCTTATCATTCCATCAAATAAACATGTAGTGAGGAACATAAAAAAGTGATTTCCTTCCTTTCTGTCTTTGAGGCCTTTCATTGGGAAGATTAAAAGAAGAAACCAGAAGCAACCAGCTGATCACTAGATGTGCAACACACTGGAYGTGCAACACTGCCTGGATTAAAAATTAATTCATTAGGTCTTCCTGCCAAGGTTATTCAACATTTACTCACTTACGCGGAACAGCAGTTTGCCATCTAGCCATGAAGTCATAGCACATGCAGGGTATGATTCTGTGTGCTGAATGCTACGTCTGAATGATTTTTTTTTTTTTTTAAGGAAACAGTTTTATTTCTACAATAAGCTATGTATTATATTCTCTCTTCTGCTGTAAGAAGTTTATTCAAGCATGGGAAATTTTCACATAGGCTGTCAACTCTACAAATGCAAACCACAGAAAAGTTGCTTTATAGTAGTCTTACATACTTTTAATAACAGTACACTACAAAAAAACTTAGATGGAAATGAGAGGTTACACTGAAAGTAGCCCTTTTAAGAAGTTACAGCAATGGTTCAGAATTCAGAGGTGCCAACTACCTACAGCTCCTCCTCACACCTCCCAAAACTCAGCGTCTCTTAAACGCGTCCCAGGCAGTATGCTTTCCAGCATTGCCCAAGAGCTTTTCGTTTTCTTTTACTGTTTTTCTGACAACCTTAAATACTGCGGACTCATTTGAGTTAGCAAGCGCAGTACTGCTTTCCTATCCAACCAGGCTTTTTACAAAAAATGCACTAAAAGCTTACCAAAGCTAGTATACCCTCGAGGGAGGAGGGACACATGCCAGCACTCAGTACCCAGTGACTCAAAGGTTGCTATTACAGGGCTGAAGTATGGAAGGCTGCACAGGGCAAGCGCGGTGGAGGAGTAAACCCCGCACGGCAAAAAGGAGTCAGCGCAGGCAACAGCGAGGAAGGGGCTGACAAAGGACCAGGCTGCAGCGTGCAAGAACACGAGCAGGAAAGACGACTAGGAACAGCCAGACGAGCACAGCCTAGGAGAAAAGCAAGCAGGGACTTAGGGGACAAGGAGCCCCTAATATCCGAGGGAAGAATAAAGGGACTGAACACATACTGGCCACGGCGGCCAGTGGCAGATCTGCAGATGTACTATGTCATGGGGTGTGAACTCTACTGAATAAGTCTGTGGGGAAGCTGGTCTCTYTACAACAAAAGTATGAAAAAAATTCAGGGAAGAAACAATGAAATTCATCTCTGCAGAAAYCACCACAGGCTGAGGCTTTAATGAGCAGGTGAACTGGTTTTGCTTGAAAAATACACCTATGGGCCTTTCTGAAGTGAGGAACTGATAATATGCTCTGGCCAAATGACTTTGATTTACCAAGTTCTGTGGTGGGAGGGCCATGAATTAAAGGAGCAGATTGTCAGTAGGGATTCCTGCTGTCTTCACTCAACTTGGCTCCAGATGTACTTTGGAGAAGAGCTATCTGGCATGACAGAACGAAGACATTAAAAGCAAATGTGTGTTGTTATATTTGATACACACAAGCATAGAGAACTAACTGGCAAACAGTAATCACTCTTAGTGATGGGAAAGGTGATTACTCTTGCTAAAAGGTTTTCCAGCTACTGCTTGGGAAAACGCTATCTGTTGCTGGCCTCTCTAACCCTCCTTTGAAAACAAAGCAGATTTGATCTCTTTGTGCTAAGGCCTTGAAGCAGATGGAGGGAGACAAGCTTCGCTGATCAGTGAAACACATGAGTTGGGCACTAAGGACACCGATTGTCACAGCTTATCCTGGCAGACTTCCCTACTACAGACTTTTGGGTGGCATCAACCTTTTGAAGGACTTCAGCAGAGGTGGATGAACTCTGTTCGTTCCTAGGGAGTTTCTTGGAAGAATGGATCAAAAAAAAAAACTATGCACGATCAAAACCTAATAGTGGGCTGCAGCACCACTGAAGCATTCAGAAGACATGGGTGTAACAGGTGCAAGTTGTGCTTTCAGGGAAGATGACAGAATAGTTGTCTGAAAGAGTACAGACAAAATGCTGGTTGGTAAAGGGTCAAACCTAGGAAAGGAATAGTAGAAATACCAGAAGCTGGAAAGCTGTGTTACACTGGACTGCAGGGGGTCCTGCTCTGCAAACAATCTGTGCAAGGCTAGGATGTTGCTATTTTCCCCTCATTCAAGCATATATTACTAGTTAGCTATATTGTTTAAACCTCCACGTTGTGCTGCAGAATCTTTCAGTGTTTGAATTTCTAACACCAAAATCAGACAGGAGTGTTCTGTGTTCTCATGTAGTGAAAAAGGCTTTAAAGGAAAGTAAGGTCCTACGTGGGAAATCCAGAAAGTTCATGAGAATCACAAAGAGATGCATTTAATCATTTGCACAATGAAGATCAAAAACACACTTGTGCTTTACATACCTCCATAGACATCATCCATGCAGATAATTGTATCCCCCGCCTTTAACAGGTGAGTAATATTCAAAGTAGCAGCTAAGCCAGAAGCATAAGCTAAACCTAAAACAGAAAAGAATAAGTGGCAGACAGACTGTATTTTAATGTGATACAACCTTGCCAAACTTGCCTTTGCTTTCCTCACTTTGCTTTTAAAAGGAACCTGTTCTGTCACTCTCACTTATGCTATCTCACTCATTTAGTGGATTCAGTAAAAGCAGCAGCCTGATTTTACCCAGGGTGGAACCCAGGATGAACACTGGTAACACAGTCTGGTAACAGCTGCTGTGGGGCTCCCACTCCCCACTGCATTCAGTGCTGCTGCACAAGGACGGATTCAGTTTAGCTTCGGCATCAAATGCAGCGAGAGGAAGCRAAGTCACTACAGAAAGTCCAATGATTGAGCTGGACTTTCCTGAACGATAAGTGTTGGACTCTTTTCACACCACGAAGCAGCTCTTGCCCATAACCAGTAGTCAGCTGCTGTGAAAGCCTTGCTGTGATACAACTGCTGCTGACAGCTCAGTGTCCTTGCTCCCCAAGTTATGCCTACTGTAGGCACTGTCAGGAGACACACATGCTGACATCTTGCTTGAGGAACCTATTAATTGCTTACAGTATTTAGCTCCATCTAGCGCTGCCACAGCCTTCTCCAGGCAATTCCGGGTAGGGTTTCCACTCCGGCTGTATTCATAACCCTATTGTGAAAGCAAGAAAAAAATACAACTTGAGAGAGCACTGACAAAGTTTTTTACAATAATAGTCCTAGGTTCCTTAAAAAGTCCTCACTCTCAACACAGAGGTTACATATCCACCTCCTCCAAGAACAGCAGGCTGGTTTTCTGGCTACGTCAAGCTGCTGTACACAACATCTGATTGGGCATCCCCAACCTGAAAATGGTTTCTAGGGGTGCACTGGGGCAAGTATCGTACTGCCAGCCACGCTCTCCTACTTTTTCCTAGATATCCATCTCTGGTCACTGTTGGAGAAAAGGCTTTGGTCTAACACAGTCCACTCATTCTTATGTTATCAGCAAGAATGTGTCCCATCTCCACGACGCTCTGCTTGAAAGATGCTACAGGGCACTAGCCAGTGCCAACCTCTGCCCATCAAAAGTTCTGGAAAGCTGAAATGTTTCCCTGGCATGCAATCAGGCCAAGTTTCACACTGCAGTGCAACAGCTTTTATGTGAATACTGAGAAAATTTAACAAGAAAAAAAATACTCATGCATGCATGGATGCACTTGTTACAGAGAGAACCTGGCTAAGCATCCTGGTATTTGCATACTTTCAGGATTTCTGTTTAATGACAACTTCATCATATTCAGGAATCTGGCAGACCGCTCTCACAGAGCTTCCGGCAAGAACGTGGCCACTCTATCATCAGTACGTGAATACAGCAGCGTGTGACTCCTTCTTCTGCGGTCGTCTTCAACACAGCTACCTACTTACAAGCATTCACAATTTTAGTCTGTGATTTTGTGTGGAATCAAAGATCACAAGGCAAATTCCTATTGCCCAACCAGCACACCGTGATGTTCAGACCTCGGGTTTGGAAAATACTGATTTATGAGTTGCGAATTTGTGTCACTTCCCTCATACATGCACGGTAGCAATCAGAAACTTCGTGATAGTTCAACGCAAACACTTCCAGTACTTTCTACAATAAATCCACAAAATGCTTATGAAATATTCGTTGGGTCTGGAAGGACAACTGAAGCAGCCTCTTACACAATCTGTGTAAATGAGAAAATGTATTCTGCCCRGGCCCAGCGGCAAAGTAAAGCATTGTTACCACGCAGTCTTCAAGAAAGTCCCCGGCTGCATGGAAACCACTCGACCAAGGCCGGAACCTTCACGCGGTTATCAGCTTCTGCACCTAACGCCCACGCACGCAGCAGAGCAGGGGCTGCCGAGTCCGAGGGGCGCTGGGTGCTCCCCTTCATGCGGCTCTCACACCGAGAATCACCCTAAATGTGCCTCCCAGCCCACCGCGGGAGAACACGTCTCCTCCAGGGGGAAAAAGATGTTTGGGGTTTTTTCAGGAGCTAGCACGAGGGGAAATAGTTCCACGCGCTGCAAACCGGGAGCCTCCCTCCCCTTCCCGGGGCCTGCCGCCTCCCCGGACCCCTCCGACCGGCCAGCACCTCCCGGGGCTGCCCGCCGGGCCGGACCGGGCCGTGCCGGGCCCTCGCGGTGTCCCCCGCCGCGCCCCCCGGAC
Organism: Phoebastria nigripes; assembly: GCA_035582835.1. Classification (NCBI taxonomy): domain Eukaryota; kingdom Metazoa; phylum Chordata; class Aves; order Procellariiformes; family Diomedeidae; genus Phoebastria; species Phoebastria nigripes. Next base: position 516,167 of record JAYKAV010002086.1, on the reverse strand, counting down.
CCCGTCCGAGCGCGACGTCTTTGACCCCAGACCCCCGCGCCGCCCCGGAGCCCCCCACGCGGGCGGGCCGGGCCGGTGGGGACAAGTCCGGCTCGGGTCTCCGCCGGCGGCCGCACTCACCGCGTGCTGCCCGGGGGCCCGCTGCTTGAAGGTGGTGGAGAGGGAGATGGGGGGCACCACGGCGGCCGAGCGCCACTGCTCGGGCTCCTGCCCGGCGTGGATGGCCTGCGTGGCGAAGTGCGCGAACGGCGACAGGAAGCCCCGCGCCCCGCCGCGCTCCATGGCCGCGCTCCGACTGCCGCCGCCGCCGCCGCCGCCGGCA
>JAYKAV010002086.1:501995-515645 GCA_035582835.1 Phoebastria nigripes | reverse complement strand
GGCGGAGGCTGCAGGCGGCCGGGCTGGGGCCTCTGCGGCGCCTGCAGCGGTAACGGCAGCGCGGTCCCAGCCTACGGACCGCCGCAACGGCCCGCGGGCAGGTCAGGCAGTGAGTCAGCGTGGCTCGGGCCCTGAGAGCAGCCGTTCCTGCCAGAAGGGAAGCGGCTGCCTGGCAGGCCGGCAACCCGTGGCCTTGGCGGCAGGAGGAACGCCGAATGGCGGGAAGCCGTTCGCCCCGCAGGGCAGCCGGCAAGGGSCGGGCGCCGAACCTGGCGGCGGGGGACAGGGGGTCCGGTGACCCCACCGAGCGATCCCCAGGGAGCGGCTTCCTCCCGTCTCTGCACCTGAGGCCATCGGCCCGGCGTACGCTGGGGGGCCCAGCGAGGTCACACAACCTAAGCCGAGATACGTACGGTTAGAGAGCTTTTCCAAATGCTTATACCTTCTTCTCTTACATTTCAGGCTGAATTTGAAATAATTTTCATACCATTTGCAGGTAAATTTAGAGCAAAACTGGATCTAAGTGGAAGAAATACACTGATTATTCTCAAGTCCGTTTTTCAGCCTCAGCACGTAGTAGAAACCTGAAATTTAGGACAGAGGAATTTAATCCTGTGGTGACAGATCTGTTTCCTGCAGGCCTGTGGAAAATGTCTACATAAATCCCACGGGTGAAGCTTTGCTTTGAACCCACCATAGTGCCAGGACACCAAGTCACAAAGTTTCAGGTGGCCAGCGAATCTCAGGCAGTATCATAAAGGGTCCGTGTTCTTTTTATAATAATTTGTATTGTGAAATTCAGGAAAGTCAAGCTGAGTCAAAGGGGAAAATGGAATTATTTCCTTGTCATACAAAATTTCTTCCTCTACCTCCAGTTTCACGTTACAGTTATCTGTGTAGCCCACAAGAGTCTTTTGTGGCTATTTCTGGAGGAGGTTGTCCTGTCCGTAAGTATACAGGTCTTTGGTGCGATTGCTCCTTTCACGGACACAGATCCTCGCCCTAATCTCCCCACAACTGGCTGCTGAAGCACTTCCCTGAGTGAGTACAAGAAGGAACTCTGCAGATGCTAGTCCCATGGATTAGTGTGAGCAACCTGAGTCAACAGCTTGTGGTTTTTTCTTTTAATAAGGAGATATAAAAATTTCTTAAGTGCTTCGGGACAGCACCCACTGAAAAGAAAAGAGAATTAATACTTCCACTGGAATGGAAGCCATTGAGGCTACGATGTCTTAAAATTTCTTACCTACTTTTTCCTGTTAAGTTTAATTTCCTTAAATGTTCTTTGTCACTTTGAAAAATGTATTGCTCTCTAGCAACTCTCAAGCCAGTCATTCTGAATGCCCGGGAGAAGCAGAAGTTAATTTCTCCAGAGCTGGCATATTCCATTCACTGTCCTCCAGGACCTGATTTATTTTTGGTTTGCCTTGTGGAAGTAAAGAAAAAGGCAACCGGAGAGCATTTCTCTCTACTTGGGTGCTTCCAATATTCTATTAGGTACTCTTCGTAAGTTTAAATGTTACTGTTAGACGTACAGCTAGAATAAATGCAGATGCACACTTCCAGTATATCATTTTAATTTACTGCCTACCTTTGGGTTTTGTACAAATTTAGTCTTTTATTCCTCTCTATTTTTTGACCTATTCATTTATATACTAAAAAAGTCAGCATCCTTCCTGGAGGAATACACCCATGAGAAATTACTCCTCCATTATTTATTTCCTACTTGAGGAATTCCGTAAGTGAAGTTTCCATAGACTCATGGCCCAGAAACTGTAGAAAATGCAGTTCCACCTTGCTACAATATCCGATTCTGCTACTTTTATCTAAATTGCCTAGTGCTTGGAAGAGAGCAATTTAAGTAATTTAAGAAGATGGAGAATATAAACAAGACAAAGTTCTGTTGTTAGATGGTAAAAAACCCCCAAACATTCTCAAGAATTTGTAGGTGTATAATAATTACACAGTACAGTCCTGGCACGGGAGGACATCTGGATTCACTACGAATGCCAGTTTTCACAGAGCAGTTCCCATTAGTAATGCATTCATTATATTTCTGGATTGAATAAGGGACTCCATAATAAGCTGGTAAACAGTGACTTCATGCCTCTGTCTCCTCTTAGCTGGCCTCCAGTAATTAAAAATGCAACATGAAGCTTCCAACATCAGCCAAAACCTGAGCTACTACATCTCCTCCACAAGATGAGCTATGCTCCATACGTGCTTCCAGCACAGCACCGGGGCAAACAGCCTCTTGGGCAGCACTGGAGAACGGACAGGAGACATCAGAATTGCCAACAGTGTCAACCTCTCAAATTCTGTTTGTAAATGGGTTTTAATTTTCTCTAAAAACAAGAAGAGCCAGAAAAATCTTGTCGGAAAGACCAATGGAGTATAGAGCAAAGGTGACTTTTTTCCCCCTAGAACTATTTAAAATTCCGTATTAGAATTGTAAATAGCTGTGTGGGAAGCAGCTGTGCTGACACTCTGAAGACAGCAGGCACAGAGATCGTATTTCATAGTTCTCATCTCTGTTTAGAATTCTTCTTAGCCACTTAGTATGAGAGGAGATGATGCAAACTGGGCAAAGAAAGAGGTCACACAGAAAGGTAGTTCTTTTATCACAGCAGATCTAATCTTCCTGACAACTTGTAGGTTGTTTCCCCTGGAAGCATTAGGAAAAAATCCAGTTTACCTGGAATTTGACACATCATCATTTTTTAAATGATTCATTCCACTATTGTAAGTAGATACTTGCAGAACTAGCACAAAGAAGGAGCTCCTGCAGGGAAATCTGGAAGCTCTGAACCTAATGCAGTTATTTTATAAGATGATAATGCATCTACAAGGACTGACATAAGGACAGGACGACTGTCTCGTCTTTCCCTTTTCCTGCATGTGCTTTTGAGGAAGACAACTAGTACAGGTCCCGCCGTTCTCCAGATAATTTCTTGTTTCACAGTCATGTATCACGCTGGGTCTTTTCCTTCTATTTCCCTGTCCCTCGGTGAATGAAATAGCCACGCAAATGAGGGAAATGGGTGAATTGTGAAGGGACTGGGCGACGTTTTGTTCAGAACAGCATTAGCAGCCTATTTCTTTTCCTTGGCTCACAAGGGGATTCAAGGAAGGAGYGCCGGAGGAGACACACGAGTGCTGATTTGGGATCGCGTTGAGAAATCCCTTGACCTTTCGTGACCTGGGAAGTAACCCAGCGCTTCTGTTCTCTTAGCAAACGAAGGGAATGGGCTCATCTCATTTATTTCATTGTTGTGTGGTTTGTTTACACCTCCGGCACGCAGCAACGTACAGAACATACACTGTCATCCATACAGTTGCGTAACTAAACCTCAAACCAAGACGCTCCTGGATCCACCTTGCCACTTTACAAACGAATCCGAGAGGAATCCGTAGGAGTCATTACAGCAGATTTTTGCAGCTGAGAATCTGTGTCCTTCCCTCACGATATGCAGCACCAGAGACGGTGCTTCTCTCCCTCGGCAGGCTGAGATAAGCCTGGGTAGCCCGGAGCACTTCCCAACAGCCAGAGCCTGTGGTGTAGCAGCACTAATGGTCCAAGGATACGGGATGCAAGGTCTGTAGGAAAGCACAGCCCTCTGTGAAATGCAGTCACCTCAAGGGAAGAATGGCGAGCTGCCTGGCCCACGAGGTATTCCCTCTCCCTGCACCCGTGAGACAACGGCGGGCCCTTACTGCCAGTGTAAGAAGCAGCTGTTTCCCTAGAAATGCCAGATGTATTCTTCGCGCAGATACATTAGCGTGGGCATAAATCCCTGTGAAGGATACGCCCGAGCCCTGACCTAAAGAGCCAGCGCAGCCGGCCGGCCGGGGGCTGCCCGCCGTACTCCGAGCGCTGGCTCGGCCTTCGCCTCGGCGGCGGCCGCCAGGGGCTGCCCGCGGGCTCCCGCCGCGGCCGAGGGCCCGCTTGTGTAAGCGCCACGGGGCCCGCCCAGCCGAGCGAGGGGCGGTACCGCGCCCCGCCGCCTCAGCCGCGGGGCAGCCCGCCGGCCGGCCCCGCCGCCGCCCGGCCCCGCCGCCGCCGCCTCCCGCCCTCCGCGCAGTCTCGCGGTGCCGGGGGAAGTCTCGCCCTGGCGCCGCGCCTCTCGCGGGAGCAGTCGGCCAAGATGGCGGCGGCGCCGGGCCGTTGAGCGGGCCCCCGCGGGCGGGCAGGCGGCTCCTCGGCGCGGCGGGCTCCGGGTGCTTCTGGCGGGGGATGCCGACGGGACGGGACTCGCCGCCGCGGCTCTGAGCGCATCGACCCTCCGGCTGCGGCGAGTCTTCCCGGCGGGGCCCCGCCGCCCGCGGGGCCGCCGCTGGCGATGACCGGAGAGAAGCTGCGCTCGCTGCGCAGGGACCACAAGCCCAGCAAGGAGGACGGGGACCTGCTGGCGCCCGGCGAGGAGGAGGCGGCCGCCGCGCCCGGAGGCATCTTCACCGGGGGGCGCGGGAGCAGCGGCAAGGGCGGCCGGGCCGGGGGCCACCGCATCTTCAGCAACCACCACCACCACCGGCTGCCGCTGAAGGGGGGGCCGGCGGCCGGCGGGACGGGCCCGCCCGCCGAGCCCGATAAGTGCCCGGCGCACTTCCCCGTGCACGAGTGCGTCTTCAAGGGGGACGTGAGGCGGCTCTCGGCCCTCATCCGCACCCAGGGCATCGGCCAGAAGGACAGTCACGGTGAGCGGCGGGGGGGAGCGGAGCGGCGCCGGTGCCCGGCGTGAGGGAGGCGGCGGCCGGTTGACCCCCCCCGCGCCGCGGGGAGCTCCCTCGGGCTCCGCGGGAGCCGCAGCCTCTGCTCTCCCTCCTGCTCGGCCTGAGACCTCGTCTCTGTTTCCTGAGTTGCCGCCGGTGTTTCTCTCCTGGGGTTTGGGCAGGTGGCGGGGGGTGGACGTGGTAACGGGGTCCGCGGGGTGGTGCGGCCGCAGGCTTGGAAAATTCTTGGGATTTTCGTAACACGAGTGAGCACGGTACCGGCTTTTGTAACAGCATAATGCTGGGGGAGCTTCCTCTTACCGGCTGTTGCTTCGTGTCCAAAAACCTACTTCATTTAAAAAAAAAAAAAAAAAATTTTTTTTTTTTTGAAGTGTCTGAACTGTCACCTGTTTGCTTTCGGAGATGGCGAGCGCACTCAGGAGTGGCTCCTTTGGCTGTCGGTGGAACTATCTTTGATTTTTCCCCAGGCTAAAAAAAACCAAAACAAAACTTTTTTTTTTTTTTTTTTTTAAACGCTTTAGTTCTGGGATTGGAAAGAGCCAAAATCTTCTTCTCTGCTCCTCTGCAAGCTTGCTTTGGATGTAGAAGTGGCAGTGGCAGAGGTAGAAATATGATCCTCGTGCTAATGTATAAATGTTTAAAATCTTGCTAGGACATTTTAAAATAAGGTGTTTAATTTGGGGAATATTTTACATTGTTAAAAAATAAATCAGCCTGTCAAGTCACCTTAGTTTCATGGTTAGTTTTCACCTCTACGTTTCCTCCCTATTTCAAGAGTAACATGGTACGTTTCTGCTGGAGAATGCTGAGTTATACCACGTGTGGTATCTGGAGAAGTTGTGATTAAAGGGTACAGTTACGTTCTTTTTCTGATTAAGAGATAAATGTTCCCTTTGTTTTACTTAATTGTGTTATGTAAAATAAAAAGGAACATTAAGGTAGAGCCATCCTTGGGATTGGTACAATGGGAAGAATAATGTAATTGGAAATTAAAAGCCATGTCCATGATAACATTAGGTAGTCTGAAACACAAACTAATGTATGCGGAGTAATACACAGCTCAGTTTTCTCAATCAAGATGGGGAGGAGTATTTCTTACAACTGTCATAACATTTTTCTAAGTACGTTGTTATAAATATAGCTACAGATATATTTATCCTGTCATCTTCATTCCAAATGTTGCAGCAAATACTGGTAGAATGAAAGCAACAGACTCGGGAAGAAATTTTCTCACTCGGTGTATTCCTTCTGCTGACTTCTCCCCTACACCTCCTCCAATTCCTCATCAAATAACTCATCATCATAGACTTAATAGCTTTACTTTGACGGCATTCCTTGCTCCATCTTTGCTGCAGTATCATCTTCAATGTGTGGATACAAACACATTGATCCATCCTTTTTTTAATATATATATATGCACACGTACATATATACATAAAAGTTTCAAATTAACGTCTTCCTGCTTTCTCAATGCTGTTTACAGTAGGAACGCTTTGGGGATTTCTGTCTCATTATTCTCCGTCAAGTTTTTACTTTAAGTGTTCCTTTGCTAGTAAGTTTTCAAAAAAACCCCAACAACAAAACCCTTGATGTCTTGACATACCAAAGGCCTGACTAATATTTCCTTGTTATTGTTTTCTGTCTGCCGGAATTCATCTGTCACTTGTTTACATGTTTGAATTGTGAGTTATTTGGGGTAGATAACTTCAGCTTACAATTTACTCAGAAATAAGCCAGAAGAATCCTAGTACATGATAAGGAAGTGACAGAGGGGAGAAAGAACTTCTAGTAACAGTTATTGTTTATAGTTCAGTCCCATTTTTAGTGTGTGGTTAAGTGCAGAAAAGCCAAGTCCTGTAGAATGTTAAACTCTTGGTGGTCTGGTAAAACAAATGCTGGCTGTGTCTGTAAATTGACTGCAGCCTGCCTCGCTTTCTAAATTAACCTCAAAAAACATTACCCATCGGAAGGCCAGTATCATTATTCCAAAAACGATGAGTTTCTTGGGAGAAGCTTGTGCGTATACCTATTAGATTACTTTTGTTTTTACTATAATATGCATTTAAGAGCTTAAACATATATTCAGAATAAAAACATGTTATATTCTGGAATAGACAAATCTTCTTGCTGAATTACTCTTGGAAGACAGACTCAACTTCCTTGTAGGTGTGCCAAATGCCTAACGAAAGGTTAAAAGCTACACATGCATGCACATGTGGACAAGTACTGTATTTTATGTGCATTCTTGGGCAAACAGTTTTTGTTTCCATGTCCTGGATGTGCACATGCAGGATTTCAGGCACTGTTGTATCACTGCTTTCTTGGAATAAGGCCCTGTAGGCTATATGACTTGGGGAGGGAAGCATATATGCTCATTTTCCAAAGCTATAGATACCGGTGAAGTTGTCTTTAGATGGAAGAGAGATGTGAGATTTGTTTATATGGTGAATCAAGCTGTTGCCAAAAGAGAATGAATTTGATTGCAACTGTTCAAGTATGTGCCCATTCATGTTCTAGTCAGTGTATAGAAATGATCCTATCGAACACGTTATCATTATGATTAAATTGCATGGAAGTCATCAAAACTACACGTCAGCCACTTAATTATTTACAGTGCCCTCTTTATTACAGCTCTCTTACCTAGGTAAACAACATAGTTGTGTATTTGCACCCTTCTCTCTCTCTCCAGCAGCTGTCTCGTGTAAAGCTACTTTTTTTCATGGAATCTGACGCTTACTGTTGTGGCTTGTGCTGTAGTTCATTGAAAACCTCAAGCTGTTAAAACCATCCATGCAACTGAAAGGTGAAACTGCCCTCTCCCACCCTCTTGCCTATCCTGGCAGAAATGCTTAGTTGGACTGTGCACTGGCTAGGAAAAATTGATCAGTGTTAAAAGTTCACCATTTTTTTTTCATCAGATTAATTTTACCTAGAATTAGTCTGTATGCTCTGGTTAGTAAACGTTCTAGAGGAGCCGCAGCTGTTCTTGCCACGATGAAGCAACTAAACATGATTTGTATTTTAGCATCGGTGGAAATTGAGGTTGCAGTGCGATAGAATTCCAGTGGAGCGGTTCCCTTTGAGTCCTGTAAATACTGGTACTAATTAATTTATCAGTCTGGGACTTTTATCATCCAAGTGCTAGCAAGAGCCATGATAGTGTGGCTCTGTTTCAGCAGCTGCTGGAATTGGGCTTACATTTTCAGATCCCATCTATCCCAAAGGAGTAGAAGTTAACTTGTCCCGTTGTGCCTGCCAGCCAGCCAGGTTTCTGAGATGACATGTATAGAAAGTCTTTGGCTGCTGCCCGCTTCAGACCCTGATAAGTACTGCTGCTGCTATTCAGTGTTGATGGTGGCAGTTTGTTGCTAGATGGGAGGCTGTGGCAGCACTGGTCTCATCTTTCCCAAGGCATTTGTCTTCCCTCAGTTTTCCTGGGCAGAGCGAAAGCTTACCTCTGCTTAAGACTTTGATWAGACAGAAGAGGAGTCTTTCTGCCTGAACAGCTCTTCCCTTTCTCCTGCTGGGGGGAAGAACCTGAAGATTGCATGGAGGCACTCTGAGCTGCATGATTCCTCACCATAATTTCTTCATTTTGTGACATACAACCTCACACAGTTTGGATGGCTTATTTTGATCAGTCAGAGTTAAATTTGCTGCTGATAAAACCCATTTTGTTTGGCCCAAAGAGCATCAAGACCTCCCCAGGTTTATCAGATCTTAAGACGGATGATTACTAATGGAACTGCGCAAAATGCTGTTCCAGGTTTGATTTTTGGATGTGCCAAAGCTAGCGTTGTGTCTCGGCTCTTGCTGAGACTGTTTTCCTTTGGGGAGGGGGTGAGGGAGGTACTTTTGTAAAGTAGCAGTGGAATTTTGATGGAATAAAAACGTACATGAGACTGCTGTGGTGCTTACAGGGTTTGGTGTGCTGTGTGCACGCTGTTAGACCGCTCCATCCGCAGTCCTGCCGCCACGCTCCAGCCAGCTCTCCGAAGCAGCCGCGCACTGTTGCGTCCGTGCTCGCCGAGCTTGGCTGGTCCGGGTTAAGAGTGGTCTGGAGAGGAGTTTATCATGGGCAGTGAGAAAAAGGCCTGACTGGCCAGGTAGTCCAGAATGGTAGGAACTACAGTGTTACTTCCTAAGTTTCATAATGTCCCTTTTCTATGTGTTTGCCCTGCCTCTCCTCCTTACCCCCTTTCCTAAAGGTGCTTTCCCGGCTTACCTGTTAGCGTGGCTCCTCTGCCTTTGGTACAGCAGCTAACCTCTTAGTTTGTCCCGCTGATGTTTGTTAAACCTTAGATGACTCCTTGCCAGGGACTTACTGGCTAAAGACCAGCAAGCAGGATGTTACCTCTTTTCAGCTTCCTCATAAATAGCTTTTTTTCCTTCTGGAATTGATAGATTGTAGTTTCTGTGCTTTATCGGTTATTGTACTGTCTGTTTTTCTGCATGCTCCTCTTCCTGTCCCCCTTGTCTGCTGTATCCAAGTTTCCTATCTGATTTTTGACTTGCATACTTTTTGGCGTGAAGGTGATCATTGAGTCAAAGAAAAATCTATGCTGGAAGAGCTCTCTGGAGGTGATCTAGTCCAGCCTCCTGCTCAAAGCAGAGATAACACTGGAGTTAGATCAGGTTGCTCCGAACCTTGTCCAGAGGAGTTTTCGAATGGTGTGTGTTATCGCACAACTGCACTTTCTGCTTATCGGCTGAATGAGATCCAACAAAGTTCATGGGGAAAGCTGTCAGGGGCCTGGTTAGCTTTCGTTTTGTTGTTTCTTGCCATTAAACCAAGCTGTCATAGCTACTGGAGCTGTCTGGCTCTGTTCTATTCGCTGTTTGAAAGGTGGGGTGTTTTTTTAAATTTTAAGGTTTATTAATGTAAGAGAAAACTTAGTGTAGAGCTGGTTTTATACATATATATCCTGTTGAAGTGCTTGATAAGGTGAGGAAAATGTTCACCCCTGGCTTGCATAATTTGAATTTTCTGAGTACATGGTTTGGCTCATTGTCAAGTTTGTTCCTCAGTAATGTTGTTATTTCTGTCACTTAACAAAGAATGGCTGCACTCAGTATTCTAAATTATGTTTTGGCTCACAGATGTTACAAAATCTATTAATAGAAAATTTGAGGTTAGCTTGCTTAGAGTTTACATAATGAACTAGGATGTAGCTGTCTGTGATGTTGCTAGTGACCCGCAAGAATAATTTGTACTACATGCTGAATAGCTCATTCAAAACCACTTAGAAACTCTGCCGTTGACTGCTTGCCTATCTTGATCAGAGATTTCATGATACTATAGCATGCTGGCAATTACTTTGTATAGCAACCTCTCAATGTTTTGGATTGCATCTTTTAGATGTACAGTACATCATCCTTTGCATGTAGCAAGTACTTATTGCTAACATGATACTGTAAAATAATCCTAAAATCAAGTGCATTGGTTATAAATGCAAAAGAAATTTGTTTTCCAGCAACTTTTCTGTTAACTCCACTAAGAAAATGTTTAAACATATGAACAGAGTAATACAGTTAAATGGAAGAATTTTGCGTCCTTAAGCTACATAAATAAAATGCATCAGAATTCTGGTAGCAGCATTAATCCAGAAAAAACAACCCTCTGTTCCTTACAGTGCATATTTAAGAACAGAAGTACAAAGTGTGTCATGTGCATAGCCAGGAAAATAGGGTCACGTTTGTAATATCTGCTAATAATCTCGGAAGCTTTCTTTGGAAACAAGGCATTAAAATAACCAAAAGGCTTTTTTGTAGTGAAGTTACTGTTACTTTACAATCTGACCAATACTGTATCAGTAAAAATTTTGTACTAAATCTTTGAAAAATTAATAAAATAGGCTCTTAAAATTTTAATCAGTATCATATCTTTGAGTAGCTTTTAACCTAGATATGTCACTCTCTGTAAAATAYCAGACTTTTCAGACCATGATGAGTATGGAGGTTTGTGTTACCTCTTTCTTGAAGATACAATTGGACCTCTTTGGCTGGAGCAAGTTTCAAGATGTCATTAAAAAAAGCTCTCTTGGCCCATGAAATATGTTTCAGATATATTTATTTTAACAAGCATAATCCAAATGCTTGCTTAGAAGAACGTAACTGCTCTGGTGTATTTTAGTGCGTTCCTTGGTTAGGTCATGTAACTGAAGTTTCTTAACACGTAACGTTTGAGTTGTATGTGCAAACGCCTGAAGGAATTGCAATGGATTCTGTTACCTTGAATCTAACATCTTTTTATTCCTATTATTGGTTTTAGGAAACACTCCTTTACATCTTGCTGTGATGTTGGGACATAAAGGTAGGTAAAACCATCAATTTTGTTAGCTCTTAAATTATCCTGAAGATTTAGGGGCAAGAAGAAAAAAAGATTTTTCAATTTTCCTGAACGTGATCTTGTGTTTCAAGCTAGTTCAAAGTTGAGGTTTTCTGAAAAGAAGATGCCACGCAGATTTGGAAGAGCAAAGTTGGAGAAGAAATGAGAGCTGTTCCTTAGGGCAGAATCAAGGAGCTAGGTAGTGAATGGGGTAGGGTGGAAAGGAGTTGTAGCAGTTGGACTCTTTGTAAGCCTAGAACAAAAACAGAGGGTGGACCCAGCTCCTCTCTTTTTGCAGAAGGAAATTGGGAAACTTGGAATATCATAGAAGACTGAGAAACAACTCTAAGCAGTGGAGGCAAGCATATGCACGCCTGCTTCCCCTTTGGTGTCCAAGCAGCTGAAGTGGAGGGATATACTCAGTATGTGTAGCCAGGGGACTTGGTCCAGGCAGATCTCTATTTTAATGTGCAATTAATTCATGGTACAGAAGGGTTGTTAATTTCTGTTTGTGTGATGATATCCTTTCTCTTTGTCAACACTTTTCCTGTTGTTAGTGTCACTGTGTTTGTTGCTGATCTGCTCACTAGAGGTGTTGAACAACCCTGTTTAGCTTTTTCCCAGTGAAGTGAATCAGAATAACATCCTCTAGAATAAAATGACTCTGTGAGTGGAAGTGTAGTTTCTCACCAGCTTTTTGCATACTCCTTCACTCACTTGATGTCGAATTTCTGACCCACTGCCGAGCTGTTTCTTCATATTTCAAGACTGCCCTATGCGGGGCACAGGACAGCCTACGGGACTGTGCAGCCTGTTGATTCACGATGGCTCTCATCTTTCCAGATATCCTTCGAGGATTTCTTTACAGCAGAATTTCCAGGCACAGGATTTAGATTTCTACTTCAAATAGAAAGTATAGAAGTAGACATGTTTCAAGACTGGGAAGAAACCTGGAGTATGATTGTTCAGACTCCATGACAGTAAAATTCTTTTTCACTGCTGAAACAAGAATGGCTTGGTTTCATTCAGCCGTGTGAGTCCTGTGCCTGGTACGTGGTACTGCTCCATGAGAGAGCTGTTGTTAACCGAAACACCTGGCAGATTTGGAGAGGGGAATGCAGGAAATGCAGTAAGTTGTCTTAGGGTGTTTTGGTAATATCTAGGAAGTGATCTAAGACAATTGAGAGTTAGAGTGGGAAGTAATTTTGAAGGAAGAAGGGAGAGAGGTGGCTTATGCAGAAGAAGAAATAGCAGAGCTTGCTGGAATCTGCGAATATTGGTCTAGCCTGTGATACTTTTTAATTAAAAAAAAAAAAGACAAGAAAAAGAAGGTACGCAGAAACTTTTTGAGACAGCAGTGAGGCAAATATGTTTTACAAGTGCTTGCGTACTAGAAGTCACAGATAGGACGTTTTTTTCAACTTGCAAAAAATAGTGCTTTGTCAGAACTGCTGTTCTCCAGTGAGGGTCCTAGACTAGAGGCTTAGAACAACAAAAGGAAACAGAGGCAGAAGCCTTCCTTCAATTTCTCAGCCTTAAATAAGGCATTTTTCTTTGTAAGATAGATTTTAGTTTTGTAACTACTTACTCTGTGTTTTCAAGCAATGATGATCAGCTATGTATATGACTTCTATTGCCTTATTGCAGTGTTTGTTTCAAGCTTTAGTTTGTCACGGTCATTAATTAATACTTACAAGTTTTGCACTGTTGGGTGTAGAAGGGGTTGTGTGGTTTTGGTTAAAAGGAGATTAGCTGTCATGAAGGGACCCATTCCATGTAACTACAACAGTATCATACCACATTAATAAATACAAACAATTTTGATCAAAGATGCTTCTCCTAATAAAACTGATAGAAAAGAGTTTACCAACTTTAATTCAGTATAGTTGAATATTTATTCTAAGTCTCTCTTAAAATTTGGTTATTTTATGTTTCAGCTCCAAGATAAAAAGCAATCTATTCAGTGCTGACAGAGTCCTTGAATAGGAGTTATCCTCGTGTATAGTACAGTGAGGAGAGGAGAGGCATTTCTTCCCTCTACTCCTTTTCTCATTGGCTGCATGTTTTAGATTTCAGTTTGTAGTTCACCTCTTGGCTTCTTTCCATATGGTCAGTCATCCTGTGCGTAAAGCCCTAAACCCTTTAGGATGCTTGTGGTGAGCCTTTGTCTAGCTTGCCTAGAGCAGGGCTATTTGTGCATGACATCCAGCACAATACCTGGTTTTACTGTTTCGACTTTGAATCCTCCATAGCCGTTGATCCCCAAGAACCCCAGGTCCTTTCCTACCTTGTTTCCTTGTCTGTCTCATTGATACCAAAGGTCAGTTTTCTGGCTTTCTGGGGTGATGCGTATAGACTGTTCAGCTGTATATAGCAGTGTTACAGCCAGTCTTTTCTGAAGTGCAGGGTGAATTTACATCCTGGTTGTTTAACTGAAAATGTAATCTGGCTGGTAAATGCCAGCTTATTTGCCTGCTCACTGTACAGTGTTGTTACTGTGTTAGGCACTATATTTAGGCAACCATAAAAATACCTCTCTGTGTTTGCTGACAGAGTAGTCAGGACTTTTGTTTATTTGCCACAAAAGATAG
>JAYKAV010002086.1:476627-501973 GCA_035582835.1 Phoebastria nigripes | reverse complement strand
CTTCCTTTCCAAACACTGTGCTTGCCAGTGACTCAYGATTGTTGCATCTGGAATGACTAGTAGGGTTTCCTGTAACACCTATAGTAGGAGAATAATCCAGGAAGTTCCTCTATCAGTCATGCCTGCCCATCCTATTTGTAATGAGACATTTCTTCAGCCTACAGCTCCAGCTTGGTACTGCTCTATCATTTGCAGATGGGTCAGGTTGATTTTAATGAGATGTGGTGAGGAAACTTTCTGTAGTTTCAAGAAGAACCGTTTCAAATGAGGACAGCTTATTCAAAACATGGAAACACTGAAAGCTTTTTTCTCTCCTTAATTTTAAGGACTATTTGTCATTCCAGCATCACCTTTTACCCATAGACAGAGAAGGGAATGCAAGTTGAGCTGTGACTCCGCTAGGAACTTGTGTGGCTTTGATGAGATGTTAACGTTGCTTTATCGGCACAGTGTGTGCATGCTGAGCATCAGGGATAGCATTGATGCACGCTGTTACTGATGCTGATGGTGAAAAATGTACTGTGTTGCAAGCGTACCTCTCTATTGATGGAGCACAGGACCATGAGTTGTGTGCTCTGTTATCAGCGCTCCAGATATCCACGTTGTTAGTCCTACAATACCTGTTACTTGTTGTACAGCCAGTTATGCACRTATTCTGAGGCTTTCCTAGGTCAGGGTATGCTTGTTTGCCCGCTTTAGATGCCATATTACCACAAGATGTTACAGCACACAGGGATGTGTTAGTGCCACAGCTGCCTCTCTGCCTCCCATACCCACGATGTTCTCAAGAGTTGCCCAAAGTCTATGTCTCCATGCACATTTCCAGCAAATCAGCTATTGACCTTTGGGTGAAGGGGGGTGAGACAGAGAGGGGGAACAACTTCCACGCACAACTTCCACGTGTGGAAGACCATGAAGTGTGTCTTGGTACGTGGTTTTGTGCATTAAGTAGAGAGAGCTGATGTAATGTTTTAAAAATATTTGTTATGTAGTTGTGTGTGTGTATATGCACATACAGAAATACAGCTTTATAAAAAGCAAAATGTAAGAAGCAGAAGGGACATTTATTCAGTGGTTATGTAATTGGTGGTTGATCACCAATTATGTTTTTAGTGCTAATATTTAACAGGGAAGTGCTGTAAGTACTTACGTAAATGTTTTTTTTGTTTAAAGTTTGAGTCAGAATCCAGATACGTGTTTTGATAAACTGTTTAATATATTGAATATCTACTACTTTTGCTTTATTATTGTTTCCTTTATTATGAATGCTATTGCTACGCCCTTGATGTTTACTGTAAATAATTATGACTATTTTGTTACAGAATGTGCCCACTTGCTTTTAGCCCATAATGCTCCAGTAAAGGTGAAAAATGCTCAGGGATGGAGCCCTCTTGCAGAAGCCATCAGCTATGGAGACAGACAAATGAGTAAGAACCTCTGCTTCCCAATTAATCAGAAATTGAGGCCTCATTCAGAACAGGAAAACAGGTTTTCAAGCTAGGGTTTTTTATAATACTCCTATTTTAGTTCTCTGAAGAGTTTATCTTAATCAGCTGAACTTTTTTACATCTAAATATGATACGACAAGCTCTACGCATGTCCATTTCCTTGATAAGAAAGAAATTGCCTTAGGATACATAATGCTAAGTAGAGTTAAGATTTTGCTTAACGTGATTGTAAAAGCTATAAACTAGCATTCTGTATTTAAAATTGGAGTTACAAGGTCAGAATGGATTTTAGCTGTATGGGATCATCTAATTGGAACTGCTCCATGTGGTCATACGTGTATTTGATATATCAATTGGCAATGGGATATTGCTTTTATGTTTCATCTCAACAGGCCAGTAGGCAAATATAGTGATTACCTACTCAGTTCAGATATGAAGTAGTAAAGGGAAAATTATTCTACTGCTACTCACTAGTGGATGTTAATAGTATTTGGTATTACCATGTCCCATAGCAGAAAACTCACTATATATTTTATGTATATTAATATATTATTAATATATTAATGCACTAGTTTGTAATATACTAACAACATTCTGCATGTCAGCTCCTCACTACTACAAGAATTTTCTCAGTGGGAGTAGATGTTATGCAATCTATAGGCTCGTGTTCAATAATAGACATGTGTACCCACATGTTTACTAATATGTGTGTGAAAGACCTCTTGACGTGATTGTATACTTTATATTATAAACAATTATTGAGGCTTTTCTTCCTGTTGTGATCAGAGTAGGCTATGTATAATTACTATAACTTGAAGTGAATTTCTCCAAAGCCTGATGAAATGTTACATTTGCATTGTTTTTTTCTTTTTTTAAGATGGCAAATGACGACACTAACTTGTAAATAACAAACAAATAGAATAGATTTACCTTATAATTAATTTCTGTTTAGTTACAGCACTCCTAAGGAAGCTTAAACAGCAGTCCAGGGAAAGTGTTGAAGAAAAGCGACCTCGATTATTAAAAGCCCTGAAAGAGGTAAGTTCAAGGCAGTCATGTTAACAAAAACAGATCATGATGGAAAGCAGTGGCTTATGTTCTTAGTATGGATGCTCTGGCAAACTGTAAAAAAGTTTTTTACTTGCTTTTACAAATCTCTTTTGCTCTTAATAGCAATCTTGGCTTACAGTGTCCATTTCAAGGGTATTTTTAAGATAATACTTCCTTCTCAAGTTCTAGAAATTCAAATAGAAAGGTTTATGTAAGACAGACCTGCTAGTCCTCTTTGCAATCTAAAAGTTAAAGAATATATTTTTAGTCTGTATTTATTTCATTAGATTTCTAAGGCTTTCTTAAATCTTTTGTTTTGGTGAATAATTTACTGGTTTTGTTTAGTCACCAATCATGAATGACACTTTCTTTTCTTGCTTAGTAATGAAAGAGATTTTTGGTTTAATTCTTCATCTACATGCAGCAGCCAGTTCTTTGTGAGCACACTGAAACATTCCTCAGTTTAGGGAAACCAAGAAGAAAAGCTCAGTTTCTTCTGTTTCAAACTGCTGCGAGTGTGCTAAAACTGTGGTTCTAAAACGCAGGTGTTTATTTCCCTTTAGGTGGGGTGAGCTTCTCCTGCCTAGGCAAGTGGTAAAATATGAATGGGTTTGTAGAAAACCAGCTATTTATCTTAAGTTAATTAATCCATACATCTGAAAAGTTGAGCTAAACTGCGTCAGTGATACACTCTATGAATATGCTCTACCAATGTTCCTTTGTTTTTCATTGATCCAAGAAAAAAACAACCTGCTGTCTCTCTAGAAGTGAAAAGCTTTCAGTTTTTGTGTGAGAGCAAACAGAAAGCAGACACAGCCTTACTAAAACAGCTCTGCTCTTCCTTATTCCTGCTGGTGCAAGACTTGGCCTAGAGTTGCCTATTTTTCTTTTTGGTGGAGTGGAAGTATGTGGCTACCTCAGTGTATTACCCACATTTGCTAATTTTTAATCAAGTCACCCCTTACTTTGCTTTTGCTTTGCATACAGTTTAAAGGAGTTGGCTGGCGTGTGTTTATGGAGGTAGAGGAATTTTTATATAATGACTTAAGCATATTTCCAGAAGGCAAATTGAAATTTGTGTATGTGAATACTCCTAGCTGAAACTTGACTCATTAATTTAAGCCAGAACATAGAATTCCATGGGGTTGGATGTGATCAATCAAAGCAAGCAAAGAGCTCCATAGATCTTTTTTTAAACACATATTTACCAGAAATCTTTTACAATCCACAGCTTAATAGCTGTGTAAACTATTATTTAAAAAAAAAAAACCAACATTAAAAATGGGTAATTCAAATGACTTACGTAATTGATTCTACTGTAGTTAAAGCTTCAGAAATGTTTAAGTTCAGTGTAAATTCAAATACTAACATTAGAGAAAAAGTTTTCTTTGTTTGGCAAAACACAACTTCTGCCTGTCTTTCAGCAAATTTCACAGTTGTCATTTAGCCTAAGAAGCTTGTTAATATATTCTTCTTTTCATCTCAGCTAGGTGACTTCTATCTAGAGCTTCACTGGGATTTTCAAAGTTGGGGTAAGCAATTGCATATTCCTTTCGTAGGGAGATAATATAATCAGTCTTCAGCACGCTTGTTCTCTCACATCTAAATTCTCTTCTGGTTTGCATGTTGGAAAGTTTACAATCCAGTTCTCAAGATCTAAGTTACAAAGAAAGGACAGACAACTTTTTTGCTGAATTATTTTTGCTTATTCATTTTTGGAGCTGAATTCTATTCTGTAATCCAGTGACACAATATGGGGGGGAACAAGCTGTTGTTTACTCTAAGGAATTGATTATTGGAAGAGTAGAATATTTAAATTTCTATCTGGTCAACTGGTGTCACTATAGAGCAGTGGTTTGAATAATTTAGCTGAGTAACTGGACTTGGGGCATTTAATTTCCTGAATTTCAGCCTGTACTCTGAATGGTGACTGTCAGTTAAGTGCAACTATGTGGTAGGTTCTTCAAACCCTAGCTTCACCTTAATGTTTCTTTATATGACTGTATAATGTTCAGTGTTTTCTCAATTTCCACCTCCTCTTGTCTGTAGAAGAAAAATSTAAATAAATTAGCAAAAATGTATTAACAATGATCAACGTGTCTGAATAATGTCAAAATATTGGAAGTGATACCTTCTGTTACTGGTTGAAATTTAAGTTAGTAATTTTATATACTTTCATACAGGCATAGTCTAAGTATTTGCTGCACTATATGCCTCTTCCAGTATTCAGAGGAGGAATGAGCAGCCAGGCTGCTATCAAACGTTGAGCAGATATAGAACAAACACCTCATTTTTCTAGGTGGCCTTCTGTGTGCTGCACATTTAATGAATGGACTTTTTCATGGAAGAGTCAGCCTAAAAAAGAGATTAGAGCTAGGCGTGGAGTAAGATAAGACATTGCTTAGTGATGAGACTGCAGCCTGAC
This sequence comes from Phoebastria nigripes, assembly GCA_035582835.1. NCBI lineage: Eukaryota > Metazoa > Chordata > Aves > Procellariiformes > Diomedeidae > Phoebastria > Phoebastria nigripes. Next base: position 497,050 of record JAYKAV010002086.1, on the reverse strand, counting down.
TGCAGAGTATGACGGTGGTAGTCAGACATCGCACAGAAAAAGTGATGCCAGCGGTAAAGCCAACTTCTAGGGGTCCTCTTCTCCAGGAGTCTCACTGTCCCTCCGTTTACCTTACTTAGTTTTGTCTATATATTCTCTTTCTTGAAGGGAAAAAGATGCTCTGGGCAGTGCCTCTGTCCTAATTATTGGTCCTCTAGGCTAATTACATTTTACAGGTGGTCTTAATTCTTTGTAGTTCATTTTGAACAAAGTGTTGAAATGCCATTGTGTTGAATTGGTTTTATTGCTAAATGGTAAATGGTCCTTTTTAGAATAAGGACAGCTGCAGTCTCATATATCCATCTCGTAATACTGTACTGACTCTCAGTTCCACTGGTGGTTTAATGTTTGCTTGATGTTTTAAGCTTAGTGCATTGGATTTTTTTTTTCTGCTTGTGGGTGTTCTGCTTTAATTGTAGCTAGGCTTTCAGTTGGTACAATATATAAGTAAACTACCAAATCATAGAATTAAAATTTCAAACAGCAAGAAGACGAGTTATTAGAATTTATAAATGATTTAGCTGTGGCTGAGGACATTTTAAATTATGTCCTGATGCTGAAAGTAGTCTGTACAATTACAAATCAGTTTTGCAGTTATTGAATAGAAATAACCCTGGTACTAGTCAGGTGTATTTGTATTGTTGATTATGATGGAAAACGGGTATGCTGTATTTGTATTAAAATATATCAAGATTCAAACTSATGTCTAGTTTTAATAGAAATGCTTTGCAGAGGAACCTCAATGTCCTAATTGCATTTTCTCTCCCTACCTTTAGTGCCTTTACTTTCCCGAATTCTGCCTTCTGATGCATGTAAAATACATAAACAAGGTATAAATATCAGGTAAGTACTGATTTTACAGTGCGTGTTATCTAAGTCATAAACATCTGCATGTTAGTGAAAACGCTGGATTCCAGTGTGGTCTGAAAGAARTCACTGAGGAGCCTGCAGACGTTTGTGAAACAGCATTGTGTTTGTACGTTGGCATTTAGAGGCAAGAAGTGGTTTTAACTTCAGACTGWCTTTTTTCCTCTGTTGATCTGAATTTAACTTCAGTTCCTGAGTCACTTAAAATACAAAGCAAAAGCAGTTAAGGTGTATAAGGCTTTATCTACCAGACATGACCATGATGAACTGAAAAATAGGAATTTTACATTTTTAACACCATTTCAAATAAATGAGCTTTCAGTATTTTGTGGGGAAATGTTGCTGCTCCAGTCTATGTAATAAAAAAAGCGATACAGTTTTCTTTTTAAAAGGCTTAATGCGACAGATTCACAAACTCAATAGAGTGCTTCCAGGAGTCTTTCCAAGCTCAGCTCTTCAACTGGTTTAGTTTGGGTTTTTGGATTCAAATGTCTTTTCTGTCTTTTTCTTTAGGTTCCAAAGTTTAAAACAAACAAAAAGTCAAGAATATGATTCAGAAGATTCAATCTGTAGAAAATTTTCTTCTATTAAAGCTGTTAGCATAGGTGTGTGAACTGACTTTTTAGGTCAAATTTGAGCCTGAGACCATTTTTTTCCGTCTCATTTCTGTGTGCTCTGTACGAGACTGGGAGTTACGAGACTGGCACTGAGTGGAAATAGCTACAGATTCTGTCTTGAAATCAGAGGCCAATATATGATGAGTATTAAGCAATCACCCCTTAGAGCTGAAGCGGTCACTAAATTCAGGTTCTTTAACCATCTTTGTTAAAGAAGTAAATACTCTAGCAATAACGGATATGAATTGGTAGAGAGATCTTTGTCCTTGGCTCCATCTTCTAGTTATTCAGGTCAGCAGAAGCATTTCTTTTTTGTTGGTGAGGGGAAAAAATAGAAATAGCAACTAAAATACGTCAAATAAAAAAAAAAAATCAGTCTGTTTTAGTCCTCTTCATAATTTGGGTCATGTCCTAATATTGTTACTCAAGTCAGTGGCTGCTGCTTGTAGAATAGGATGCTGATCACGTGGAGTAGTTGTATTTCTCATTGTGTAGCACATACCGGCTATATAAATTCTGTGACTTCCTCATGCTGGCAGTTTTGAAATAAAGTTTTCTGAAGAAAACTTTACCGTTTCCTATGAAGTTAGCGTAAGAATAGTTCGGAGTGCATTTATAGTGGTAGAGATGTTATAATGTGAAACTTRTTAATTGTTAATAGCATTTTTTTTTATTTCTGCATCCAGGCTTCACTTATGAAATATTCTATGAAAACTTAGGCCTTAGTGTGTTTGGCTGTGATTAAAAAAAAAAAAAAAGCTTCTGCTTGCAAACTGAACTTACTAATGTATTTGAGTGTTTATGGGTAACTTCTTTTAAAGTATTGGTATATTTTCACAGGCTGGACACAACTCTCATAGACTTTACCGACATGAAGTGCCAACGAGGGGATTTAAGCTTCATTTTTAATGGTGATGCCGCACCCTCTGAATCTTTTGTAGTTTTAGACAATGAACAAAAAGTTTACCAGCGAATACATCATGAGGTAAAGATCTGTGTGAATGTAGGGTGTGAAATACCTCAAGCTTTTACTTCATGTCGGAAGTCTGACTTATTTTATTAAATAAAACGTGCCTCTCAAAAAGACCCAAACGAGCTCCAAAGAAATGCAAACCAAAGAATTTTTTGTTCAGTTGTTATAACTTAAGCTACGTAGGTGACATAAAATTTTGTTATGAAAAACAGTGCTTTTGAATACAGACTTCTAAATGAGGAAAAAGCTAGAATGTGAATCTTCTGGAAAAATCTTTTATCATTCTGAATAGGCAAATATGTTTTAAGTTATGATGCATGCTACTTTTAATCTTTCCAGTGGGCTTAATTTAGGTGTCGTCAGGTGGGTTTTCAAACTTGCTTGCCCCTCTCTGCATCTGTTTAGTCACTCTGTGGCCAGTTTAGTTGTTAATGATGCAAGGGTATGACTCATTGGCCCCCTTGTATTTAGTCAAGTTTTTAATTATAGCTTTATCCACCAATCACTTAAGCATATGGATCTTTGCCTGTGGAAAGGGTGTGGCTGCTGAGCTTCTGGATAAATCACACTTGGATGCTTTATTTGCATTAATATTTAAGATTAAACTATTTGGTAACCATTTGGCCAGAGCTTCTATAAAACAGTTTGAAAATTCAGGAAATGCCAGTTCTGGGAAAAGTTCCAAAGGAAAAGGTTTATTGATTTGATTTTTTTTTTTTTTTTTTTTAAAAGAAGTAATCATTATTATTAAGTTCTATTCAGTATTTGGGAATTTTTCTTCTAGGAATCTGAGATGGAAACAGAAGAAGAGGTTGACATTTTGATGAGCAGTGATATTTACTCAGCAACATTATCAACCAAATCAATTACCTTCACACGTGCCCAAACGGGATGGCTTTTTCGAGAAGACAAAACAGTAAGCTGAAAGAAAATTTCACAGACTGCATTACTGGAGACAAAATAGTTCAGACAGCTTTATGATGATGTGGTTGGGAAGAAATAAGGAGTAAAAGAATAAAATGTTCAGGACGGAGGAAAAATGTCTCCCCCTACCCCCCACAATTGTCACTAGTTTGACCACATAGAATATATGTGATGGACTGCCTTCATAAGAAAAAAGTAGCCTGGAAGAAAGATAACAAACTAGCTATTGGGCAAGGGGGAGAACAGATTGTACTGAAAGTTACTTTACTGTAGGAGTATATGGTCTCTGCACATTCATTCCAGGGCGTGCAGTAAGGATTCTGTGCGCTCCTGTGTCAGAGAAATGCGGGAAGACGGGAGTGTTCTGGGTAGTTTCCTTCGGGTGTTCCTTTCCATGTTTTCAGTGTGACTGAGGTACAGGTTCTCAGCTGTGAAAAAATTGGAACGGCCACCGTCGTAACTTCTTTGAGTAGGAAATTGCTATCTTGTGACTAGCTCTGAAGGATTTTGTTTTCATCTGGATCTGTTCAGGTAGTGCCATTCATCACAAGTTTTCGTCTGAGCTGGTGTTTCAGAACTTTTTTCCTTTTGAATACCAAGTCCATATTCTACATGTGTAAATTATCCTTGAACACAGCTTGCTGTTGAAGGGGATTTTAGTCAGATTTCCCTTGGCCACTCTTAAATTCTTAAACAATCTTTTCTGTCTTGAAGTTTCCATTGATACGAAGTATCTGTTCCTGATGGAGTTCTTGTGTTTGTGCTGTACGTACCTTACTGGGATTGTCCACTGACAGCTCATGTGGTTGGTTGTGTAAATAACGACGTTTCAATCCTGACGTTATCTTACTGCACTGAAGTGCCAATATTTGGATATACAAGAACTTAAATGTTTTTATTTTATCTTCTGGGAGTCGTTAATGTCCAATTCCTTTTGTGCAGGAAAGAGTAGGAAACTTTTTGGCAGATTTCTACTTGGTTAATGGACTTGTATTAGAATCAAGGAAAAGAAGAGAACATCTCAGTGAGGAGGATATTCTTCGAAATAAAGCTATCATGGAGAGCCTGAGTAAAGGTGGCAACTTAATGGAACAAAATTTTGAGGTATGCTTAAGTAATTCTTCACAGTATGTTAATTTTTGCATAGGAGAATAATCTTTGACACCAGTCATTTAGCAAAATCTATAGATAATGTTTGTACTCTATTTTGATTGTCTTAATTTTAAAATAATAAATATGACCTACAAGTATAATCATGGTAACACGTTAATGAATTATCCTAATTAGTGCACACATTGAGGAATTTCTGTGATTATATTGGATATTTCAGTCTTAATTTGTCTCTTAGTAAAAGATGATGGTTTTGGCTGTGGCAAATCACTTTAACTTCTTTTAGACCAAATGTTGATTGTTTAGAATGCCTTTCTGGTTTTCTTTTCAATCACGTTTTCCTTTAGCTTCATTAAAATGGTCTAAGCCTGTTATTATCACCATGAAATCAAGAGCTATTCAGAATGAGCCAGACGTCATCTGGGAACATGCATACAGCCTTTTAAAAATGATTAATTTATTTCTGTATTAGCTTGTGCTTTGTTACTTGTCATTCAGACACTTGAATTAACTGATTAACTGATGTATTAAAACAGCCAACTTCTATGTAAAATACAGTTTGAGGCCAAATACCTAAATGCAGACTATGAGAGCAAGAGCAGGAGATGGAAAAGCCCAGTGAAGTATCAGCTGCAAACTGGATAGACTATATTGCTGTTCTTCGTAGAATGGAAGTACAGTTGTATCTTTTGAATGGCAAAATTCTAAGAGAATGTAAGGAAAGATAAACAGTTAAGACCTGTTTTTCTGAACAGCCTGTCAGACGGCAGTCGCTTACTCCGCCATCGCCCAATACAATTACATGGGAAGAGTACATATCTGCTGAAAATGGAAAGTAAGTATTTTTGGTTTATTGACATTAACTTCCATAGACACCTTTAGATTATTGGTTTGGGGTTGTGGGTGGGTTTTTTTTGTGCGTGTGTTCTCTAGTTTGTGGGTGCTTTTTGTTTATAGTTTTCTGGGGACAGGGGAATGTTGGGTTTGATGTCTCAGGTGTTTAACATTCTTCAGTAGGCTGGCTGGGAAGCTGATACCTGTGTACGTAAACAGTATTATTGCATCAGCTGGTGATAAAAATATTGGATGGGCGTCTACCTGATACCCATGGCTTGAAATTTAAACATTTTGAAAATATGCACACCTAAGCTGGCTTTTTTTATTTTAAGGAACATTTTCTGACAAATTCATTGCTGTAACTCATTTATCTTTCCTTATGATAGTAATAAATAATCCAATTCACCATGTTTAAAATAAAAGTTTATGATTTAATGAGACTCTCGTAGCAGTGGCAGTGTACAAAAATGCATACTTCTGGAATACAAGGACATACAGATCTCCTAGTACTGGCTAGATCTTTGCAAGATACTCTCCTCTGGGTGTGTAACTAGGTAGCGAACAGCTATAGTTTGAATTAATTTACAGTAGCTTCATTTGTAGAAGATGCAAGCAGTTGAGTTTATTTTCTAGGACTGCGTGCTGTCTGGCTGTTGAATGTAGAAGGACCAAAAAATGTACTGAGTGTGTCACATAAGTAACAATGATAAAAGTCTGTTCTCCAAGGATAGTAGACTAGCCTATAGTCAGATGTTACCAGGGAATATGATGGTATTACGGTACAGGTTTACTGAAAAGGCACATGGATCTGKTTTGGGWTTTYTGGGGKTTTTTTAACTAATTTAATTTTTAATGTACTTGAGATAGAATGAATATTCAAGCAGAATAAATAGGTTATGCTTGAACAGCTATTACTATTGGGACAGAAATATGTATGTGTATAAGATTTTGCTTTGTTTAATAATCTGATTAACTGAAGGGAGTTTAATGGGAAATCTAGGTTTTTAGCTAATATAAAGCAAAAGAGGAAAAGATTTGTTATCTTATTTGTTACCTGTCTGTTCCTTTCCTATAACAGAATTTTCGGTCCTGTGTTTTCCAATATTGCCTTCTAGTGATAGTAGAGTAACTTTTCCGCTTTCTCTGAGATGTTTCATATTTTAGGCTGAAAGCAAATTAACCTTTTTCTAGTTCAACTTGATACTTCGTTCACATATRGACTATTTTAATATCTGAAATCAGCTGTATATATTTCTGGGTAGTTGTCATGTCTTTCTATAGTGTTTATTACTATAATGTTTATGAGGAATTATTTGAAGATTTTTCTTAAGTCGTTTCCCTAACTGTTTTTGTCTTGTCTCCGGGTTTAGCAGAACTCATAGTAGTCTAAACTAAGATGGTTACTGACGCATCTTTACTATGCACAGCTTTTACTTTTAAAGTATTTGCTTTATTGTAGGGATTCTTTACTGACATTTTCAAACCTGAGTCTTCCTTCCTTCCTTTAAAACCAAGGTTTCAGTGAGAGAAAAACTGACTTTGTCTTTCTCCCCTCCCGCTTACAGAGCTCCTCATCTGGGTAGAGAGCTGGTCTGCAAAGAAAGCAAGAAAACCTTTAAAGCCACGATAGCTATGAGCCAGGAATTTCCATTAGGAATTGAATCGTAAGTCAAAATTACTGGCCATGAATGTTATTTTTATGTAGGAAATGTTTTAATGTGTTTATGAACTGCAAAATTCTTCATACCTTCAGATATGGGAATTTGGCAGTTTAAAACCTGTGAATGAAGTCACKCTGTTAAGCAAGTAAACTGTTAAAATTAGAGACCTCAGTGCTGGTGTGCCTGTTGTGGAAGAGCCAAGCGCTTATCTTACTTGATAAGACCAGAGGTTTGACCAGGTTTATCATTAACTTGTCACAATACTGCTGTGCCTGATTCTACAGAATTCTAAAACGTTTTTGCCCGTAACAAGTTTCAGCACAAAGTTATGTCCTCTAAACCAATACAAAACCGTGTCAGGTTCCTTACGTCCATGGAGAAGAGGGTGTGGTACTATATGCTTCAGTCTCGTGTGTAAAATGAGGACAAGAAGTTAATATCTTGATGTTTATTTGTACACCTGTGGTCATACGATATGGATCATTAAGAACTGAATGTGAGGATGCTGATACTGAAGCTCTAAGGAGATAGATACATAAGCATGATGTAATTTTTCAACTCCTTTTTTATCACCTTGCTCTCTGGGTCATTTTTATCTTTTCTAGAGGGAAAGCTTGTGAAACAAGACTTTGTAATGAAATCTGTTTTCCTTTTCAGATTGTTGAATGTTTTAGAAGTAATTGCACCCTTCAAGCACTTTAACAAACTTAGAGAATTTGTTCAAATGAAGCTTCCACCAGGCTTTCCTGTAAAATTAGGTAAGATGACTACAACAGCTCTTGTGGCTTTATATTTCCAAAATGTGTGTACTTATTCATGCAATATGTTCAAAACTTCTGTTGAGTTTTGGAAAAGAACTCTCTTACGTAAGAGTGTGTTGCTGTAGATTTCAGGAGAACATACTTAAGTTAGCGGAAGTAACATTAGGTAGGAAATCTGCAGCTGAAAGGTGAATATAGTCCTAGTCAGGAAGAGAGCTCTGTAAATCCCATTTTCCTAATGCTAGGGTCTTGCTCTAAGAGTAATGTACATACGCTGAATTATCCTTGCATTAAAGGATGACCTCAGTCATGAGTTAAGTATTTTGTAGCGTTTTTGTATTTCTTTTTCCTCAAGGATTACTGGTGATACATTTTTCACTTACAAATAAAAAGAAAACTATTACACTTCTAACAAGCGGAAATGTATAAAGCAATTTATTCATGGTATAGATTATCATAGCATAAACTGCCAAAAAGTAATAGTACCTTTTCTCAGTGTTACAGGATTTCTTGCATACCAGTAAGCTGTTCAAGCTAGACAATTCTGAACAGACTATATTCTACCTCCTGTCATATTTGCACAGCTCTGTTTTTTGAGGATTGAATTTTTGCTTGGCTCGTTAAGTTAGTTCATGGACAAGCTAGTTTTATTGAGGATAACTCTTCAGCGTTCAACCTCAATTCAAATTGGAAAAGGGTTGTATTTTAAAGCAAACATTAAAAAGGTTTGTCTTTTCAYGTGGATTTGCTCAGCTGAAGCCTACGTGTGGCAAGGTTATTTTATCTTGTATCATCTTCAGGCCAACGTCCTCTATTTTAACAGATTAATCTGTATGTTCACAGCACCTTGGTTTCCATGTCGTCAGTCTGCATCAAGAAAGGAAAACCACTGAATTAATAAYGTTAACAGTTTTTTGAATGGTGTATCGAGTTGGGTATTGTTTCCGTGCTCAAGGTGTCTGAGTATATTCTGAAATAACTTTCTTTAAACCACCTCCTTTTTTAAGAGCTTTGAATCGCAATGGTATAGAATACTAAACAAGCTTCTACGTCTTCAGCAAGTCTGAAGTTACAAATCTTTAAGTAACAGTTGGTAATTATTGGTAAGCCTGTATTTCTTTGCTCTTCATTGTACCATTTTGCTTCCCGTCTAGATATTCCTGTATTTCCCACCATCACAGCCACTGTGACTTTTCAGGAGTTCCGTTACGATGAATTTGATGAATCCATCTTCACTATTCCTGATGACTACAAGGAGGACCCCAGCCGTTTTCCTGATCTCTAACTAAACTGGAAGGTTAATGGTGAATAACAATACCAGCGTACCACAGTGAAAGCAAATGGATGCAAATAGCCCACAGATATAGATAGAAAAGTGGGTCATAAAGGAAGGGATAAACTAATAATCCAGAAGAAAAGGGAACGTGCATCAAATGACTGATGTACTGATACTCACTATAATGGGCATCTAATCTAGTTCCTGATTTACAGCAAGTCTCCTGATGTGTCGTTCACACTTTTATACATCCAGTACTGCAAGCGTGGTAGTCTGACACCTTGGTGACCCCGAGAATACTTAACAGCTGTGAGGACTATCATTCGTTTTTAAATTTTTTACATTTCTTGGTGATACAAAAAGCACTCTTGGACCATTAGCATAAAAGTTGAAATGTCTTAGCTGGATATTAGCCCTATAAAACATCCCACCATACTTAAGATGACCATATTATATTCTTTCAAGCTTTGTTTTCATGAATTGTAAACTATGTATCATTATGTATAGTTCAGTAATTTGAATGTTAGTTGAACGTATATTAGAAGGAATGCATTTTCTGTAGATGAATGAACCAAATGGTAACCATTAAACAATTGCATTTTCATACTGCAATACTTCAGAAATAGCATTCGCTCTGCAGGGAATAAGGTACCTCCTCTAGCACCTTAGTGCAATCCATTGTGGTGCTATCCACGTCTCTCTGAACCGTTAATTTCTTCACTGAGCTGTTTGTTAATCTTCCTTTCATTGGCTCTGCGCTTAACTTTTCTTCGTCATGCTGGCTTGGAAGTCCCTGCTGTGTCCATGATGCGCTGTTGATTAGCATGCTCGGAGGTTCATTAGCTAGAAATTGTCACTTTTTTCTTCTTTTCTCACGTTCACTTAGGAGACTTGCTCCATAATGGTTGAGCATCAACTAGGTTATCTTGTATTTGTATTCAGCAGCCACGCAAACATGGGATGCATATAAAGAGTTACTAGAACAATAAGCTCGAGCATTAAATCTTCATATAAGAAAAAGTTTCTCTTGAAGTTAGTTTAATTGTAGTGCACATTGAATAGGGCTCACGTTGGAAGATTTTATTTGCAAATGCTTGGGATGTTTCCAGATTAATTTCCTTCCTCTTAATATTTTGAATAGGTAGGTGTTTCAGTACTCTGGCTTCTTGAGCTTATTCTCATTCCAAGTGGTTCCAGTCTCCTAATTTGACAATAATCCAGCTTTTTGGTTTGTTAGAAAGAATTTGTGCAAAAGGCTAATGGTGCTATTTGTTTGTATTAAGAAATTTAGATTGAAGTGCTGTGGTGTAATTGTACAAAAATGTAAATATTTTCAAAATTATATTCTTTGTGCACTGTAGTTAAAACTTTTTCTGGAAATCAATAGAGTTAAGTATCAAACTTTATAATAAAGAGTACCGTCAATGCTTAGTAAAGGTAACCAACCTAACTAACCATGCAGGTGATGAATGGAGATGGCTTATCACAAGGCAATAAAAGCTGACTTGTCAGGCACATCGACAGAACGTGGAAATACATGTCTGAAGCAGACGTTCTTTCAAAACTTCTGGAATCCGTCTGTATAAAACCCAAAGAGGCTGCTCTAGAGAAGTACAGTATCCACTCTGTAAGTGGAGTCCTGGTGAATCACTGTCAGCAAAGTACAGATAAACTGAAAATAGGAAGTTGAGGTTGATCCTCTTCCAGCACCGCTATAAACCTGCAAGTTTGACAGGTGAGTAGTGTTTACTTTGCAGACTGTGATCGATACACTGGAGTTATTAACTCAAAATCAAACCGAAAATAAAACTATAGGGGAAAAAAGCAAAGGGAAATGTAGAATTGTAATTACCTTTGAAGTACTGTATCAGTAGCAGATGTTGAACATTCGGTAGGAATGATAGAACTTGTTCTTCCAAGTAATTATGAATTCCTAAAGTGTTTTACATCTATGGTATAGATTGACACCCACCTCACGCTCCTCCTTAGAAACAGCTGAGATCCTTACTGTGAGAGACCAGGGTTGAATGTATGTAGAGACTGAATTATCCTGTCAGTGCTGGAGGTCAGGATTACATGTCAGTGGGGCCAAATACAGATTTCTCCTGTTGCCCTCTTTTACCGATGCCCGTTGCAGGGTGGAATGTTTTGTGTAGTGCTGCTGGATCGGGTCTTGCGCCGGGTGTGAAACTGAAGTGAGTGCAGGTGCTGTCCAGGAGTACTGAGTTGCTTGGAAATTTCAGCAAACGCAGAAGAACGTTTCTCCGTAAGGTGAATGTTAGAAATCCATTTTCTCAGTATTACAGGGAAAGAAACGTGTTTCGTATTACTTTGGACTTTTGGTTGTTCTAAATTACTATCGCAGCGCTTGCTGACAATAGCTCCAGCTACGTATGCTCCTTCCTATGTGGTTTAGGCAATATAGCGACTGCAATGGACTGGATTCTAGACTTTAAAAAAAAAGAACAAAGCTTTTTGTGTAGCCTCACGTGAAAACAGAGGGTTCTGTATGTCTCCATCTGCCTATAGAACAGCCCATGTCGTCTTCTGGTGGCGAATGAGGTGTCTGACTCAAAGCCCACTGCAGTTTGTGGAAATGTTTTCTGTGATTTCCATGGACTCCGGCTGCAGATTTTGTGGGGTTTTTTAACCTTCATGATTACACAACTACTAACTTTGATACATTTTAAGATTTGCAGAAACTTTTTATAGTGGGTTGCTGTATTAAGGCTTGCTCTCATTTGGAGTGTCAGCAGAGAAGAGCGGACACAGATTTGGTCGACTGTAGTCTTTTTACGTTATTATGGTGAACATACCCTGCTACTTCTTTTCTTCTTACTGTGGAGCTGAATGATCTGATTCCAACCAGATTGTCCTTTCCAGTTTAGCGACTGTTTTCAGATTCCTGTGACAGCCTCATGAAGTAAGACTCGGTGAACTGTTTCTTGGTACATTTCCTTCCAACTTTTGGTGATGTGTTTTCTCTCTGAAACATTCCTAGTGATGAGTTTTGAAACTTAAAACATAGGGACACTTGGGGCATGGTTTGCTGGTGGATGCACCGCAAGCTGCAGGAATCCTCATTAGCGAGAGGGACGTTAGGCTGAGCCTACCTTAGGGCTTCGCGTCTTGGCACAACTGCAGCAATCCACAGGCGCGAAGAGATGTGATCCCGGCAGTGCTGGTGCAGTTCTTTCGTGGTGACTCTGTCCGCACTGATACAAATGTTTTATCCACTACAGTTTGTTTTGCTTGCAAGGGTGTTTGTGTTGTACTGACACAAAGCGCGTATTTGTCGGGATGGATGCGTCTACACAGCAGCTTCGCCAGCGCTGTGGATGGGTGAAGTGTTTCTAGTCTAGAGGAGCCTCCGTCCGCAGCTGTGCTGTGGGCACCGGTGTCCTTTACCACTTGTGATCTCCTCTTCAGATATCTTTTGGAAATTTATTTTTTCTAGCAGGATTGATTAGCAGAACTTAATTTTTGTTTTTCCCCTTATCTTTTCCTTAAGACCGTGCTGGGTGTTAGGGGAAGGTTTGGTCCCCTGTAGAGTGAATACATACCCACAGCAGCTTTACAGAGGTTGTCTCATCGCTGCTGCGCAAGGAGAAGCGGGTCAGCTTTCACTTGTTAATTTGACTTGTGCAGGTGTAGGGACTTCCACTGCAACAAGATACCCTGGAATGTAAGAATAGCTGGGTAACTGAAAACGCCTTTCTGGACRCACCAGCTGCGGTGTATGGTATTGTTTACGGCTCACACGAGCAGGATGGAAGAGGGAACTTGCACAGGTTGGGTAAGAATCGCCGTATTGACACCGTGGTGGTCTTTGAGGGGAAGCTGACAATGGTGCGCGAGCGTTGCATGTGGAGGAGGAAACCTCTGTACCGGGGCTGTGGGAGAGACCGCCTCAGTTCAGAGTCCGGGGCATTGTTTCTTTCTGATCTTGCCACTTTTTTTTTTTCCCTGATGGCTGTCAGTTTTTTTTATGAATAAGTATTAAAAGACAGCCATTAATTTTGGTAAACTGAAATAAATTGTTGCAGAAGAATTCCTCGGGTTGTTTCTTAACCAAACTGTTTTACTGGTCTTCCAAAATACTGCTTTAATTTGTGGCAAAGGGAATGCGTTTTCTTTTTCTTTTCAAGGAGCTGCTGTTCCAGTCACTGTACTCACTTTACTGCAATTCTTGATTTATGTATTGAAACGATTTGTTACAAGAAACTCTGGATATATTTGTGCTGGAAACCCCCCTTGTTAAGTTGATATTCAAAGCAACTGTCTGTTTTTTTAAATGTATTTGTTCTTGATTTGTAATTCATGCAAGGATAACTGCATTATTTAATCTGTATTAACAAATTTCCTGTAATGCTGCAGTTTCACATTTATTTTCCTTACAATTTGTAATTATCATGGAAACAATGTCACTTTTTTGCATTTTACTAATTGTCTGGTCCATGTTTTTAACTTACCCTCACTAATAGTAATTTTTGGTTGTATCATTTGTTAGAATAAAGACCAAAATACGCTGTTTGATTCTGAAACTGTTCAACATGTGAAAATCAAGTTTTAACTCTCCTGTCACAGTGCGTTTCAGGATATCTATACACTGTAGGTGTGCATCTCAGCAGGGATTTGACCTGAGGGGACAAGCTCACACAGCTACATTCTGCAAGGGCATTTTATTGGCTGTTTTTTAAATAAAATCCTGCATTTTCATTATAGACTGTTCTTTACCCTCTGTAAAGCTCCAAATTTTATTAGACTGTCCAGCACACAGCAGAGTAGCAGTGGTGGAAGGACATGGACAGTAGCTTCTGGCATTTACCGAGAGCTAAGGAGTCAGAAGTTTAGGAATTGCTACCTAGGGAAGGAGACCTTCTAAGTTTCCTGAACTGTGTTCAGTAATTACAGAAGTTTTATCTCCTAAATCCAGAAAGGYACTTATTTAGATAACAAGATGTGACAATTAGTCGTAACAGTAGCCTCTCAGAAGAACTGTGGATGACTTGGAGAGCAAAACCTGGAACTTCTGAAGTTTCATTTTGCCTTGTAGAAGGTTTCCAGGGGTTTTAGGGTTTTTTTTGTTTGTTTGTTTTTTTGTTGTTTTTTTTTTTTTTTTGACTTAGAATTGCTCTTCTACCCTCCTGCAAGCATCAAAAGTTGAGCTTGCAGAGCAGAGTTCAGGACATCCCTCTATAGTTAAGCACTTGCTAACTTTTAAAAATCTCATATTTATAAAGGGTAAGGAGAACTCATGTTTGCAGTTACAGAAAGTGCTTAAAACCAGTTAAAAACAAAGGTTTTGGTAAACTGTGCAGCTGTAGCCTTTATGTTGCTACTACACACCATTAAATAGTGTGGGTAGCCACAAGCCTGGCTTTTGCTATGATGAAGTACTTTTAAAATGAGTGTGACAACACTTGCTAGGGACTTCCCAGCTTGATTACTGTGCGACATGGCATACGTACACCTGGGAGAGGCAGCTCTCGTACAGGTTCCAGCAACGCAGGAGGGCAGCGGCTTGTCTGTAACAACGCTGCAAGGGGTTACAGGCTCTGCCCTGAAGCAACTGGCAGCCAACACACACTTGTACCCTGAAAGGCAATAAACCAAAAATACGTAAGGTGATGTGCAGCATTAGCAARTGTGGTCTAAAACCACACACATTTCTCCAGTTTGTATTTGGGCGTGGGCAGCCAGAGGTCCACAGACAACACAGACTTGGTTTATTTTACAAACAAACTACAAACAAGATAATTTAATTACATGTAGCCCTTGATCTACCATCTTGAGCTCAATACCCTGACTTGGTCCTTCATTATAGCATGTGAATGACTTCACAACGACAAGGTCTAAGGATCAAGGAGGTTTACTTTATTACTGTAAATCGGTTTATGTTCTTGTACTTCACATATAAATATCTTGATGACAACAAAAAAGGCACACCTATGAAGACATCATGCACCTTGTCTGTGTCTATTTTTATTTTATTACAAGAACTATCACTCACTCTCCACTAGAAATAAAAGCCTAGAACTGGTTGTATGACAGATACCTCTCTGCATTGACAAAATACTCAAAACAGTTGGTAAAAATTTACATTTCTACAAATTCTAAAAATGACACTGCATATCTAAATGGCAAGTTCCACTTTGCCTGGGGCAAAGGGACAGTTTAAAAAAGTTTAAAAAGAAGGTGGTTTGACTCATCGGATTCAAGAAGTTCAAGCACCACTTAACAGTTTCATTCCACAACTTACTAATTTAAACCAGTAAGTTTTCAGTTGACATTAACAGCTTACTTTATATGCACAAAGCACTCACTGCGTCCTGTTTCTGCTAGTCCTCCATTGCCATCCTGAAGAGGTGCCTGTTCGTATTTCAATGAAAATACAAAAAGTTTTTACAAATACATACTTCTTTTAAAAAGTACTTGTCCCATAATACCTCCAGATTCCCATTTAAGCCCATTCCCTTCATTCCCCTAAAAAGTAAAGTAATTCTTGCTTTAGTGTAATATACTTAACTAGAGCTAAAATGGCAGGCTTCTCAGCTTTGTCACTGCACTCACAGTTTTTGAAGAGATGGAGTTGTTACGGTCTTTTTAAAATAGGCAGATGAAGAAAAATGTATACTCTAAATGAACGAGGTAAAGTTTCATACATTCAGTGGTGTAAATAAATACCAGCAGAGTTTTATAGGAACATGAGTATAAGTTTAAGGGTTTTATTATCAAAGTTTTGTAAAACAATTTCAGAAACTGTACATCAACATGGCACAGACTGTAGCCTACTTCTGTCTTTTTACCTGCACAAAAGTAAAAGCTCTTGAACTTCTGTAACTAAGAAAACAGCTTGCCTAACTACTTTGCATATAACATGGAATCACTGTGTGCATAAGATTACTACTGCAGTGACAGTAAACACAAATTTATTAGTTTATACAACTTGAGATCAAGTAAAAAGTACATTATCAAGTAGACTTGCTTTTAAAAGCATACGAAGGTCAATTTTAAAATGCACTACCTTTTTGCAGTGTGTTTAACTCATTAACAAATAAAACGACCTGGATTATGAAAACTGCACAAATCAACCTTTAATCACTGGGCACCGATCAAGCAGAGACTTTCACTTCCCAAGGCTCAAGAAGAAAAGGTAAGAACCATTACAGCTCGCCTGAGATGGATTTGAACTGACAGATTAAAAAAAGCCCTCAAAAAGGTTAGTGCATTTTAACTTTGTCAAAGCCAAACAAAACCCACCGGGAAAAACAAAACAAAACAAACCAACCCCAGCCACATGGCTTAAAAAAAACAAAACCAAAAAACTATCTATATCAGAATGCTTATTTTCAGATGTACTGTCAATTTTTTTTGTGTAGTCACACTTAAGACCCTTAAGTAGATCTGCCATATGTTGTAGGACTTTAGAACATTTAGGATGTTTCTGCCACAATCAACATGCAGTCAGTGCATTCCCTATACTGCTCTATTACTGCAATGAATCAAATTCTAGAAACACTATCATAAGTGAGCTGATTTACTAAAGGAGATCATACAACAAACAGTCCATGCCTGCTGTAGATGCATGCAGCTTTTTACTTTTGCTTGAAGCATCACCAAGTTAGTAAAAATTGCTTGGCTACGCAATCCCTTTCGGCCGTAACAAGAATGGTTACCTTTCTATAAAGCTTTTGATGTGAGTTAGTATCAGGAGATTTACAAACCATGTATAGCTTAGAGCTGTATACATCTAGATTTAGGATTAACAAGTACAGCATAAAAGAATCACACAGGAATGACACTGATGCACGTCTGCAGCTGTGTTCACTGCAAAGGCAAAATTCAGTCACTCATATCCATGTCCTCTTCATGATGATCATCCCCATTTACTTTGGATTCCCTTGCTGAATCTCCACTTCCTTTATCGGCAGCAGACTCCTTTACTTTAGGGGAGGAAGAATCTGTCATTTTCTTTTCTTCCTTCTTCTCCTTCTCGCTGTCATATCCTTGTTCTTCTTCATCATAATCCCTTGTGACCTGCTTTGCCGAGATAAAAAAAAAAAAAGAGTAAAACTTGCTTTCAAAGTCCCTGTTGGTTTAAGGTTAATACTACATTTCAGGCAGGGAAGTTAAACAGGTTTTTAAACATACTTTCACATCTTTATCACTCTCGGATTTTCGTTCTCGATCCTTCTCTTTGTCTTTGCTTTTTTTTTTCTTGCTTGTTGACCGCTCCCTCTCATCTCTACTCCTCTCCTTGTCTTTATCCTTCTTTTTTTCCTTTTTATGTCTACAATGATAAAGTATGTAGAAGAATGAAAACCACAATCACACCATTCCATAACTAGAACACAGACCATGTCCAGACTGTTACCCATAGTTCATTACAAATCTAAAGGGAGAAATAGCAGTGTGCAACTAAGATACACCATTCGCTTTCAGAAAATAACCACACGTTCTGATTTCTTAGCTCTGGATCAAACACAACCACCACAAAGTGAAGTCTAAGAAATGCCATCTTAAGAATAGCAACACTACAGCGTTTTATGAAGGAGCACCTCAAGGTGCCCGTTTAGGAAGAGAGGATCCCAAAACGCCCAGGCCCACCCAAAAGTCAGTTGACTCCTATTGTACAGAGCCAAACAGGCTGGGAACTCTTGGTATCTCCTACTTCTCACCCCTGGAATACCTCACGCTTGGAGTTCTTGGGCACTAACAAAGAAGCTCTATGCTTGAAGCTGATTAAATTACGATAAAAGCGGTAGCAGGCAGCAGAGATCCTCTCTCTCTCTCTCTCGAAGTCAACCTATGGGCTAGGTTTAAGAAACAAGCCAAAACACACCATCTTCAAAATAACCCCACTGTGATCTTTGCTACAGTTCACATCTTGGGAATTTTCCATCCAGACATTGGTTTTTTTTAGCCAAGAGGCTTACTGACCTTCTTGGAGATGGAGACCGGGACATTTTCCTTTTAGGAGACCTGGGTTTTTTAGGTGACCGTGTTCCACTCCTGCTTCTTCTACGTCGTCTTTCTCTGCAGGAAAGAGAGATCAAAGCTTTTTTTTTTTTTTTTTTTTTTAAAGCTACAAATACATCTCTGGCTCCAAAACCAGCACTCTCAGATAGTTACTCTCAGGTAGTAAATACGTATAACTCAAAATGGATATTTACTATTAGCAGCACTGCAAAGCCCACACAGTCGCTGATTGGCCGAGTGAGTTGTTTCCTGTTCTACCTCCACCTTCATCAACAAATTGCTAGCTTAGACTGTATTAGGCATACTGACTCTTTTTGCAAATAGAAACAAAACAGTTTGTTCTTGTTAATATTGCAAGTTAATTTTGAAAGTTTTTTAAAAAAGAATGGCACACATTTTGAATGTATTTATTCCATAAATTGGGAAAGAGTTTAATAGTGACCTCAAAGCATCTCTTTGATATAGAGCAAGTAGAAACTATTCTAAGCCCAAACAATACCTCCAGAAAATTACAGCATCAGGGAAAAAAATACAGCATCTTATAGACGCAGGGAGAGAGAGAGTATACATGCATTTGTGCATATACCAAATATATACACAACTGAATCATCATCCTATTACATACAATAATGTTCCTTCTATGAAAGTGGATAAAGCATGCTGGAAATAGGGACCAAGGAAAACTTCCATGTTACTGTACCTGCTTGTGCTTCTTGATCGTCTAGTTGTGCTGTAGCTTTTCGGGGGAGTTTTAGAACGTTTCTTTTCTTTCTCTTCCTTCTTTTTATCCCTTTTAGTAAAATACAGATTTTAAGTGTAAGTCGTTTTCAAACTATTCAAGTAGCATTCACTACTTTTACTATGTAGGAAGATGAATGAAGACGTGATAACTACATTGGATAGCATACACTGTTCAGTGGTTTTGGGGCCAGTCACATTATATTAATGGAAACAAGGATTACAATTATCTACAGCAAAATAAAAGAACAGCTCTTTTATAGCTTCTGTGTACAAACAGCACAAAATCTGCATGTCTAGATGCTCACATTTCCTGCTTTCCAAAGACAGCTACTGAGTGATTCAGCTAATGCCTGCTGCATCTGTTGACTCTCAGGGAAAGCATGTTACATGTTTTTATGTAACTRTGCATGTGTATAGGACAAGTGTAATATAATTCTGTAAGACGTTACAAGAGACTGTGACTTTAAAAAGAGCCACTAGTTCATTTTGCCCTAGGTTTTTTGTTTGTTTGTGGGTTTTTGGTTTTTTTGTGGAGGTTTTTTTGTGGAGGTTTTGTTTTAAATTAAGCACCAAAATTTAGTAATTTAATTTCTAGCAAATAGAATAGATTTACTGAAGCAATTACCTGGTTTTGGATGTGCTCCTAGACCTTCTGCTTCTCTCTCTGGAATGAGATCTTCTTCGCCTTGGACTTTTAGATCTCCTCCTGCTTCTTGATTTTGAATGGGACCTTCTCCTCGATCTGCTTCTTGACCGTCTACCGGTAACACATTGTACATGGGAGTTAAATATATGAAATTTTGATATACTATGCAGAATCCATCTGCTCAGTGCTAACGATATTGTAATGCACAATGATATAGAAAACAGAAAAGTACAAATGGGAAGGCCACAGTTAAAATGGCTTTGCACAGACCACTGGCATGTACTGTCTAACTGGAGTTGACAAGCCAACAGCATAAATGAGTCATACGTCTTTCTGTTTGGGTAGGACAATATTAAGATCTCTAGTCGGGATACCTGATCTCCAAGTAAATCATAACCTAGAAAACGCTGGAAAAACTTTTGTCCCAGATACTTCCACTAAGCTGAATTTGCTGCACATACTAGAAACAAACAGCCCAACAAGCAAACATTTATGTACATAAAAAACAATGCTCAGAGAAGCCTCCTAGTACTTGGTTTTAAGACAAATTATAATTACCACATGAGCATACTGGAAAGAGACTGAAGAAAGAACAGAGGTTTAAGGAACTATTGTAAAATGGACAGCCTACAATGGCTGAGGTGTTCATAGTAGTGAGGGCTGTGGAAAACCAAGGCTCTGTGCTAAGGTGTTTCTTATCTGACAGAAGAAACAATTTATTGTTAAATAAAATCAGAGTCCAAACACTGCTAGGACTAGGTGTCCTGAAGTTCCTTCTGCAGTAGTTTAAGACATTTTTGAGGTATTTTTTGCTATCATCTCTCTCCCACCCTTTCTACAAAAACAGAGGTAGGCCTCCATCTCACACTACAGTCTAGCCAAATCAGCTTTCTTCAGACCATTTGCATTCTTCCATCTGTCAGCCTCCATGAGTGAAGTGTCACTTCCAAGAAGTATTTTTGAAGGAATTGTTTCAGGGGTTTTTTTTT
>JAYKAV010002086.1:458417-475068 GCA_035582835.1 Phoebastria nigripes | reverse complement strand
AAGCATTGGAACAGGCTGCCCAGGGAAGTGGTGGAGTCACCATCCCTGGAAGTATTTAAAAGACGTGTAGATGAGGCACTTAGGGACATGGTTTAGCGGGCATGGTGGTGTTGGGTTGATGGTTGGACTTGATGATCTTAGAGGTCTTTTCCAACCTTAATGATTCTATGATTCTACGATTTAAAATTACCTGGCTCTATAGCAGCAGAAATTAATGACTGTGCTTCTCGTACTCTTTTCATAGCTTCTTCTATTTCTTTACTGGAGGTATCTGATTTCAGACTTGGTGAAACAAGACCTGCAGCTACATGGTTCAACCTGGTAAATAAGAAAGAATTTTAGAAATTTCAGCATTGATGAATCCAAGAAATACGTGCCTCCATTGCCAGTTTCCAGCCTATTCAAAGCGACTGATCTAAGTGAATCAGAATCTGCCTGCGTTTTGTCACCATTCAGATAACAGAGCAGTAAGTCTAAGATGTGATATCTGTGCTGAAAACAGTGGCACAAGATACTAGCTCGTATGGCTCTTAGAATTCCAGTAAACTGTAAATAGCAGGAAAGTTTGTACTGTCTTGCACAGGTATGTTTCTAATAACACTTTTCAGAACATTTTTGTACAACACAATTTCAATTCTCATCACCTGAAAAGAGCAGCTCCACAGGAAACAGTATATTACACAGTAGAAAGTCAGTTTCCATTTTTATAAGCCATACTGAGCAGCCTACAAACAGTGATGAAATTTAAAGTTTGAAAGATGTGTTCTACAAGGTGGCTTTGAAGCCAACCAGGTATACCCAGTATACCTGACTGAGGTTCATCTAATCCATTACCTTGGGTAACTATTTTGTTCAATCAGTTATGCGTTCCCTGCTTACAGAAATGTCAATTTAAAATAGAGAATAATATGCCAGAACAGTATTGAAAACAAAGATAGATCACATATATGGCTTTATCCCCTGGTATAGATCAGAGGGCTCTGACAACTCAAAATCACTGGAACAGCCAAACAGGGTTAGACAAAGTCTATCTAGCTAATACAGCAGCAGGGCAAGGACACATTGATATGCTTTCCCGAAGCTGAGAGTTGAAAGAATTCTCTCCAAAGTTTCCTGCAATTTGCAGTACAAGGGCTTTCTGAGGCCGACGTGGTTTCTTTGCATTTAGTACACTTTTCATCTACTAATTTGTCTAATAGCTTTTTCTCAATGGCATACGCTTTCATCATCCTATTGTAATGTTATCAATAGCTTAATAACACTAATACATTAAGTGCTACAATCCTTCCCTACTTGGCTGTCCCCATGCCATACTATTTTGAACAAAATTACCCTTTTTCTGAATACTGAAATAAAAATCAGCAAATACTTGTGCTTACTGTTATTTGCACCCTTTTTCTACCAAGTAATAAGACATGCTATCTTTTGTTATCTTCTGACAGCTGTAACATTATACATAGACTCTTTTATTATTGTCTTTTACAACAGCTGCTGGTCTTGGCTCACTCTCAACCATAGCCCTTTCATTTCAACCTTGCAGGACATAAGGCGCTAGYTGCACCTTTACATGATGGACACAGAAGTGACAAAAATGACACAGAAGAACTGAGTTTCTGTCTCTAGCAAAATGAAATCCCAGAGATCAATTGGTGTTATTCCGTAGATGCAAGGCTGAATAATCTTCATTTCCTCCCCCTCTTCTCTCTACCACAGAAAAGAGAGTCTGCACAAGATCCCCAAGACACTARTTTTCTCCAACCTTAATTAGATTTAGATCCAGCAGGATAAAGACTGGACACTGAATCACAACAGATATTCCCAAGATCCAGTGTATTGCAATACAAATATTTGTAAACACTGATGCTTACTTTGGATCCACTGTGCTCATAAGTTTTAGTAGTTGATCTGCTGCAAGAGACTGTGAGGAAAAAAGAAACAAAAGTTAAAACCACGTTGGAAGATGTGTATGCTTAAGAGGATTATCTTCCTTGAATGTACCCTCAGCAGTGGCTAAAGCAAAAAGTCTCTACAGATGAAAAAAACAAAACACACCCCAAACAAGTTACAGACGAAAAGGCATATTGTTCTGTTGTAAAACTTGTGCATGGTGGTGAGGGTGTGAACATCACATTTCAGTGGTGCTTAGGTACTTTTTTATCCACAGAGGCCAAACATAGGCCCTTTCCTGGACAGAATCAAAGCACTTAAAATAAAAATACACTTCTGGTATTTACAGGTTATTTCTCTGTTACTTTAAGAGAATAGAGACCTCATTAGAAAATTAAGTTGCCTGTCCATGGGAAGTCCTCAATGTCAATTTATGAACAATAAGCAAAAGCTTCTTTACTCTAAAAATTCCATGAAAAAATATATTTTACAGATTTTAGGAAAATCCAGATATTATTACAATTAGTCACTTCCTGTACCAGTGGTGTATTAACAACAGAATGTTTAGTCCCCACTAATTTTCTTTATACAGAGGCAGCCACATGCTGAACCCAGTTTGTTACAATCAGCTGGCTTAATGGACAAAGGAAACAATCCTTCATCATACCGAATTTATATTTTTCTAATATGTATTTAGAATGCTTATTTTTTTTTCATTTGTTATTTCATTATCACCATTATTTGCTTGTTACTACATATGGCATGCGTAAAGAGAATGCTAAATGATGGATTTCTTAGCAATGCATTAAATTATTACTACTTCTTGTACTTGTAAAACATGTTCTCTGTACAGTATTTGGTTCTTGTATCTTAAATATTAACTCAATATTCTACTCACTATTACTTAGTACTTAAAGTCTTTTTTTATTCAGTTTTAAAAAGACTACAGTCTAACAAAGTCTCCTCAGTATCTTCTACACCTACAAAATTAAGAAGTCAAACATTTTTTTTTACTGTAAGTACAAGACAGGTTCATAGCTTGATAATGACACATATTTGAAATATTACTAGTCCCAAATTGTTTTTAGGTCCTTCCGGCATTTAATTTGATACTCCTACAAATATTACTTATTCCAAACAGGTGCTCAGAAAAATCAATCACTGGATTTTTCAGACAGTGGCTGTTAAACTGATATAAATGAAAATTACTTTTGAAACAGAAAAGAGGGTAGCAAAAGAAAAGTGTTCATATATAAACCTGCTATGCCAAGAAACAAAGACTGCGTTCTATAACAATTCTAAGAAGTTTAAAGAACCAGCAGCCTGTGCAGCCTACATTGAGCCAAGCCTTTAATAAAAAGTAATGTTTTGTAACACTTCTTCGAACCTAAGTATAGTATTTCCRGATCTTCACCTTGTTATTTAATACACTGGTGAACACTAAGAGCATCACGTATGCTAGTCAAACTACATATGTGCTAGGGGACAATAAAGAAAATTTTAGAATGTGTGACATACCTGAGAGTTTAAGTTTGCTCCAGGAAGCCCAAGAGCAGCTAGGGCAGGATCAAGAGCAGGAGCTCCTAAAGCAGCTAAAGGAACAGCACCAATCTGTAACAAAGACAGCAATTAGACAAAGCCATATTCAATTGATAAAAAGCTGTTAGATCAAGATTGCCAAGCATTAGACATGTGGAAACTTGAACTGGGTTTTACTTAGGCTTCTAGCTACAGGAAACATTATACTAAAGTCAGTGAGAGTATTTCAGTTTTCCTTATTCAGGTATTCCAAAGGTTAGTATATGAAGGATTTTTTCCCTATAAATATTCTAAAATGAAATCTTGTTTCTTCTGCATCCCAATGGGGGGGGAGGCGGGGGGAAGTAAACAAGTAAAGCATTCCACTACATTCAGGAAATAGTTTAAAATGAAATTCTTTTCCAGTGTTAAAATGGAAATTCATTATAAGTTTCTGAGCCAACTACTGCATATCTAAATCAATTTAGGATTGAGATTAACATGTTTTATGTTAAAAGACAATATAATATTATTACATCTCTGCAAATTTCTCAGATTTGGTTAAAACTGGCAAATGGGTTGAAAAGCTACTGGAAGAATTAAGTAGGATGACAGCATAGGACTGAATTCCTTAAATTATCTAGAAGCCTCATAAAAGAACCTCATTTTTTGGCCATTTAAAGTGAGATGATCAAAACATACACTGAAACAAAACACACGCTGTGCTAAAAACCACATGATCTTATGTTCATCAAATGCTGTGCTGTTGCTATGAGGTCTTGCTCTCCCTTCCTTCCTTCTCACTGCCTCCTTTCTGACTGCTCTGGCACTTGAGACTCATTTGTCAACCAATTCAGTGCACTGAGCCGTCAGAGAACTTATTTTTGTGCTGTCTGCATCAAGCTAACACAATAGTTCACAAAAGGATCTGATAAGCTCGAGAGCCAGCATAAAAGCAGCAGCAAGAGCATGTAGTCAAGAGCAAGAGAGCAGAACCTTCCACTTATTGTCAATGAGTTTTTCGGTTAGCTGATCTCTTGAAACTGTACAGGCTTCTTCCTGCAGTCTCAAAAGAAAAAGCCACATTCCTACACACTGATTTTGTGAACATAAACTACAGCTCTAATTCGTTTTTACTGAGTTAGATGCCCAACTCCCGGTTGCAGTCAAAAGGAGCTACATAACAAGCTTTCAAGATGTGTTTGAAAAAAATGACCATCCACCACAATTTTCCATAAAATGGAGGTATTAAATAAATTCTACCATGAAGTGGATTGGGAGTAGGCTGGGATTCAGTGACAGAACAAAAATTAAGGTGGTTCAACAACCATTTTCAGGAGTTTATATACATACATTTTTTGGTGAAAGAAATCTTTAAGCTGGTATTTGTTTCTTCCATCCCTTTCCTCAAGTTTCAGAGTTAAACTTTAGACTTTTCCCCTCTACGTTCGGTTAAGAGACCTTCTGAACAACTCAATGGCCAGTATATCTTTCATGCAATCAGAAATCATAACAGAAGCTACACAAAGAAGAGCTAAGCACAAGCTGAAGAAGTAGATTTGAGCACAGCAGAATTAATGAAGCTTTATTCTTATTAATTTGCCTCTTGCACTTTGACTCTCTGTTCTCTAGTAAGATACGTGCTTTGACTGAAACTTTTCCCACAATGTATTATTCTTACTGTTCATCTTCCACATGAATTCTTGTGTATTTAGATAACAAGCAAATACAGGCTACAATTTTTTCCCCTCAGCTGGAGTATTAACGGAAGGTATCTCCACAGCATGTCAACTCCTTGAACTTCACGAATTTAAAATCTACAAGATCTCTACTGCTTGTCAAATCTGTCTGTAAGCGTACAATGGATAAAAGAGGGATGAGAGAGAGATATAAACACAGGGCCCCTGCGATACCAGAAGCATCATATTAGGGAAATAAAAGTATCCCATCTAGCAACTTATCACCATTTTGCCACAATTAATATCAGATAGCTGTAACAATCCATCATGGTATATAAACTAAAACATTTTAGRAATCAGCATTAGCACATCAGTCTATTTGTCCTGAAAAAAACACCAGAAAGTAAGTTAGAATCTAACAGAATACATCTAATTGTTTCCCTTGACTTCAGTCTAACTGGAAAGCCTACCTGAGAAAGTGGGTTGGGAGTAGGCAGGAGTCCACCTCCAGGCAGCAGACCTGCCACAGCATTAGCTGGTGCCAAGAGAGACAAAGCCTTAGTCTCATCAGGAATAACTCCTGCAGAGAAATAGCCTTGCATTAGAATGCATTCCATTTCAAAGGCAGAAAATACACAAATACACCCAGAAAATGTCTCCCTGATACACCACCTGAGTTTGTTGAAAGTACTTATGTTGGCTAAAATACAAAGCTTGATGTCTATTAATATTTATCATTAATTTTTTTGTCAGAATGAAACTTCAATGTGTGAAAATTTGACTGTTCCTTTTTCTCTACAAATGGTTAAGTTTCTAGAGCAAAAAAATAGCACAATACACACTACTTTTTTGTTAACACTGCCAAGATTTCATCACCTGTACTCGATTTTTAAGTCATGAACCAAACGTAAGCAAGCACAGTCGGTTCTCCAGGGGTGTGCTCTCAACTTTCAAAAGCTGTTTTATGAACAACGACTCGTGTCGGCTGCTTCACTATAAAGCACACAGAAAAATCAAGATACACAAGACAAAAAAAGTTTGATTTAGGGGTTAATAATATGGTACAGTTCACTATGTTTTCTTTTACACCTACCATATAAATTTTGTAAAACTTAAGAGAAGGTATGGAAATATTTTTTGTTGAATCAAGCGTAGGGCTTTTGCTGACTTGTCAAATGAAAATGAAAGTCTCTGCAGATCTTCAAATACACGCTGTGTATGTGTGTCTGTGGGTGGATGGGTGCATACATACAGTATATTGTGGCACATTCCTTACCTGTGCAGTAAAATGCATTTGTTCCAATATGTGCCATGCTTATTGTACCAAGAATGCTGCTACAGACTGCCATTTCAGAAGAAACTTCTGGCCCAAAATCTTGCAGCCAACTAAGACAAGTGTCTTATTTTACTGCCTGCTCTGCACATATAATTTTAAGGGTCCTACTATGAAACAAGTAATTATGTAGGTATTTTTATTCTATCCAACAGCAAAAGCCCTATACAGATGGATTAATTTGTTAATGTGCCCAAGCCCCCAAAATGAGAGTTCAATAAAACAATTTTACTATATATTTGCAAATACCAGTAGTGTTTCTGTAATACATATTAAGAAACTGCATCTCATCATAAAACATACAATATGTACAGGGCACTTAAGAGAAACTGGATAAGCTGCAGAAGAAAACTGTTGGGTGGTATTTTCAGCAGGGCCTGGTATATAGTTCAGGCTGAACCAGGGAAAAGAACTGTAAAACACAACAACAAAAAAGAAAAACCACTGTTAAATAAAGGTAATGGTTCCTTCCACCTATACTGAGAAGTGCCGATAATATAAACAAATGTATAATACACAGCACTGTTATCTTGCTTGTGTCATTGAGCTGTCATCAATTTAGATACCAAAAGTTATGGAGGGAGAGGGGGGAAAAAGGTCATTTAGATAAAGGGCATTAATGCATAAATATATTAACATACCTACAGAGAGATTATGGGGTAATTTTGCATGCAAAATTATGTCTCAGAGGATATTTATAAATTATATCTAAACATTTCAAATTAGTGCAACTACAACATTTCTGGCATCTAAATACAAATCCTCAGACTTATCTTGAGACACCTCATAGAAGATCTGCATCCATTAAAAAAAAAATCATGCATCTGATCCTCTAATTGTTTTTTAAAAAAGTATTTAGAAATAAATAAACTACAATTTTAAAAAAAGCAATGAGGCCCCTCACCAGTTAATTTTCATGCTTCAAGAGTTTTTTTTACTGCTGCTTTGTTAGAACCATGAAATACTGCATGAATGTGTAGAAATGAAAGAAAAAGAAACAGACAAAAGAAACAAACATTAACCAAAGAACCTAAATACCCCCCCCAGCCATCTTTAATCTTAGAGTTCCTTCCAAATCTAGGAATATCACAGTGAAAATTACAAATACTAAACCTTACCGTAGACTTTGTGTATAGTTCTATAACACAAAGCAACAGCCAACACCAAAATGTCTGTGTATGCTAAAACTGGAGTGCGCTTGTGATATAGGGGATAATTATTGCACTAAACAGATAATAAACATTTACTTTAGCGACAGGCAATATTAATACAGAATTATCACAACAGAAAATAAAAGATAAAAGGGCCCAGTTCAGCACAGTAGTTAAGCATATGCCTGGCTTTAAGCACATGAGCAATTTCACTATTGGTTTTAAGAATCTTGCTGTATCGTGCTTAAATAGCTTGTTGAATTGGGACCCTGGCAGTATGCATTTGCAGGGAAAACTATACTCCAGTACAGCGACAAAAGCATATGATTACAAAACCAGGGCGTAACTTTATTGGCTGAACATATCTCTTGTGATGCGCCACATCATTATGCCAAAAACATCAACATTCTGAACCACTAGAACACCACAAGAAACAGCCCCTGAGGAACTCCTTGATTTAAACAGGCCCATTACAATATTCTGCTTTATTAATTTTATTCTCTTTACACAATCTGAGCCAAAACCACTGGGCAGATTTCTCTATGTGCCAGATTTATCCACCATCAAGCACAATGGACAAAGTCAGACTGACAAAGAGAAAAATGTTTTTATCCTTATTGGAAAAGTTTAAACACTAACATTCTTCACCATGGGCCTTGGAGAACATTTCAGTACTAACTCAGATGGACTGTTGCTATATCATGCTTTAATACAAAGACGAGGACAAGATGCCTTTCAACTATGCTGTTATACCTAAACTAGCGAAAGCAGAAGCAGTAACTCAATGGCAATTTCAGAATGTGTTCTGTACTCTCAAAAAGCAGCATGTCTCAATCAAAGGTCATGCTGCAGATTCCTACGTTCCAGAAATTAAGTTTTCATATCTTGTAAGTTTAAGGAATACAAAGATAAGACAGCTCCCCAGGCCTCAAAAGACAGCCTACAGCATTACAATGTCTTGATTATAGGTCTGAACCCAGGCCATGTACCAAATTTATTACTGTAGTATGACTTAATCTGCAGAGATTTTATTTAATGCAAGCGATCTGGGAAAATCCATTATTTCAGAAGTAAATCAAGAAACAGTACAATGGAAATCAATTACTTCTAAAGCAAGTCTAGAAGAGTTTAATAAGACTTCTGTAAGAAGAGGTGTCTTCTCAGCACTTTGTTTTTAAGGTAAGTTCCAAAAACCCTGCTCATTGCCTTTCAAATTACTGTAACACCCTAAAATGTAAAAATAAAAAGAAGAAGAGAAAATGTAGTTAACAAGTGGTTACACCAGGAAAACACTTGGGGACTTGAGTGCTTGCTGGCCTTTAGTTAATGTCTAGAATCCCCTGTAGCTGCAGAGGACCCACTGTTTTTCAGTCATCTGGAAGGGCTTTGCATTTGCCTTCTCCACTACAAAAATCACACACACAAATAACAGAGAGAAGAGTTTATTATTTAGTGAAATTCTATAAAATATATCAAGGATGAACAAGAAAACTTGGAATAAAAAACTAGTACCAGTGCCCATTTGGCACCTCTTGGAAGATCTCACTTTCAAATTACACCATAATTATTCAAACCCTTGGTATACTGGACTTCACAGTGAGAGTGAGTGCCTTTTCAGGGAAGTTCCCAACTAAATGCAGTGGCAGCATATCTCAAAGAAATGTTAATCTGCTCTCCCATGCACTCTCAGGGAGGGAGAAGCCATTCTCATGAAGAGATTTACGCCTACATGAAAGTGGCAAACGCTTAATAATTAAGGCAAAATTTCCTTAAAACGTTGACCTGTTTGCATTAAGTCTGTTTAGGAAAATGTCTCATTGAGACTGATAAAGAGCAAAATTTGCAAATAATTCTGCCTACAACGTTAATATTCTAAACTTAAAAGACACGCAAAACCAGTAAGAGGTAAACTTTCCACTTTCATTCAGTGTCACTAGATTAAAAAAATTATTTAATTCATGGGCCAATGGCAATATACCAAGGGTTTCAAAATGTTAATATCTTGTATGTTTGACATTTTACTAATCCTCATTTTTGTGAACTATACTGGAATAAAATGCCATCATATGGTGGCTTCATAGGCCATTAAACAATTCACAAACCTTCTGCATATGGTACGACTATCAACGCTCTGTCAACGAATACAGTGTTTGTCAGATGCTGGGCCACAACTGCCGAGTCAGGATCATGGAACTTTACAAAACAGACACGCGATGAAACAGGCAAAGGAGAATCACTGAAAAAGAAAGAAATAAATTACTTAGATGGAAGCAAGTCTGACAGTATGAAACCTGTAACTTCTATTGTCTCTCCATGTTCACCGAACTAGGAAGTCACAGGGGACTATGGGTTACTTGTCTATGCAAGAACACGATTTCAGGTTTTGTATGAAACATCATTTTGCATGACCACAGATATGAAGTTACACTGAATGAAGCCAATTCACTGTAAAATTGCAGAAATAGTTTTATTGCCTCATTTGCAACTGGACATTAATACTATTATGCACATATATCTATGACCAGTCACTTAAATGCAAATTAGTTTTCATGACCTGTCTGTGAGAAGGGAAGGAGACGAAGACAAACTTTGCTCAAGAAAGATAAAAAGTTACCTACTACATATACCACTAAGTTAAAAAACCCAGTAGTTTTACACTCTCTGCTTTACACCCCAAATTACTTACTAAGGTAAATTATGAAATGAAGAGGGTAATGATTAAAAGACCACTATGATTTTACTTATCAACACAATTTCATAAAAGCTTCTAGACCAAACTTCATCAAGCTGCTTCTCACACATACAGAAACTGCCAAGTTCCTTCTGAAGGGATGTACACTGCTAAACACGTGTCTGTCATTCAGCAGTAACAGAACTAAACACAAAGAAATTGAAGAAGCTCAGGTAGGCAACACTACAGTTGAAATCTCACTAATGGGAGAAAAGTTCCTAAACAACTGATCAGTAAACATAGACCTCTTTCCCAGATAGGTCTGTACCTACTCCACAGCTCAAAATGAGCGTCTGTCAGCAGAGCTGCATAAAAAATCCCAGACATGGAAAATCCAAAAGAGAATGCAGAAGTTTTGCGTCACTTGAAAAAAACAGAAATATCTACTTCCTGCAACAACAGGAAGAATTGTAGGCCATACAACTGTGCCCCCCTCCCCTTCCCTGAAACAAAACGAAACCAAACCCCCAAAAACCAGAGGCAGAATCAACCCGGTAAAGGTCCAGAATGGGTTTCAAAAGTCCATATATCCTGAAAATGGTGCAGATTTTGCTTTAATCAGACGTATAAACTAAAAGACAGCAAGAAAAATTGTTATGCAGACACAACTGTGCAGCAGATGAGTCAAAAGTTGCCTCTAGAAGGCGCAGGGCAGGTACTGAAAGTAGTAGCAAGTCCTAAAACCCTAGTTCCTAAACAAGGCCAAGGTACATGTGCTGTTCAGTTCTGCCCTCAAGTATCAGAGGTACAAATTAGCCTAAAGAGGTAGCTCTGAAAAATATTCACTAATTCTTCATGACAAAGATCTACCTTTACTAACTGGATTATACAGTTAACTTACAGTTATACGACTAGCTCTTCAAAATGCATCCCACTGCCAAAACAATTTTATCTGGGTTGAAGAWCGTTGATCTTTAAGCACTGAAAGCGCAGAGAGAGTTGTCAGAATTCAGGAGAAAGGAGAATGACTTCGACATCAACTAGAAAAACATCCAAGATCTATTTTTGCTAGTGCAAATGCCAAAAACTATCTAACCTTCACCACCACTGAGCATAGGCTCAGTCCAACATGTGAGTTACGCAAACTAAAGAACCGCCCTAAACGTCTATCAGATCACGCCTTAATATACTTTAAATTTAACCTGATGTTAAAAACTAGATTGGAGCCAGCATATTGCAGCTTTTAAAATACCAAAATTAGAAACATCCACTTCATCCAATATCTTGCAGATTTAATAAATTGGAAAGTAACATTGTAGCGATAAATGGCACAGAGATAGAAAAATTGAAACTATTAGCTTTTTTGTATCTACAAATACACCATAGCTTGCCAAAATGGTGCCTTTCCTTAATCCATTTGCATAAAAACATAAAATCAAAGAAGCATTAGCAGACAGTGTTTAACAAAATCACAGTAGTAAAATTTTAAAGAAAAGTAAATCAAGGAGTTATGGCATACCTGAATGGTATACTAATCTAAGTTCTAAAAAAATTAAACAATTTATTACATAAATGCAGTACRGTATTTTCAAATATTCTTAAAATGTCTGTGATAACATGGGAACATGAAACAGAGTAGATACTGGTTATATACATAAGTACCACTACGTACTAAACTGCACAGCTAGCTGAATCTACAAAAACAACTGAAAAYACATAAGGCTGTGCTTATGCAGCCTGACATTTAATATAAATCAGTGTATTTAATTTTTAAAAATGTATTTCCAGTCGCTCTAAAATCCAAGCTGTGGCTGAGCGAAATTCATCAAGAACAGAATGTTCTCAAAAGTTACCAAAAAAAGGCCATCATTATTCTAATTCACCAGAGATCGARAAATTTAGTAATTCTCTCTCAGACATCATGCCAATGAATGCTGAGGCACACAACGATTTACTGTGGTTGGTGTCTGAACAATGTACCCATTCTGAAGTACAGTAGATTTTGAAATACAGCAGATAAACAGGGAAATCCAGCCTTCGTATCATAACCTCTAACTACTCTCTCCACCGAAGTTTCCTCATATTGCAACCAGCATCTTAAATATTAATTCTGATTTTTTTTAAGGAATATTTCTGCCACTTACATAAACATTATTACTGATGTAAAATCAGGCTAGAATCAGGCTGGAGTGAATAGATTATCCATGCAAGAGATGTTTTTCAATGTTACCATGTTCATTGGGTGGGAAGAAATGGAGTTTAAAAAAAAAAAAAAAATAAAAACTACTGCAAAAAAACCCCAAAACACAAAAAAACCCAAAAAAGAACCAACCCATGTGCTTCATTTGGAAACAGAAGTTGTCACCCTTTCCTCAGCAGACCAACTACCAGTGGCAATTGCAAGTAATGCTGGTATTCTGATAGAATAAGTTGTGTAACTTTCATCGGCATTATTAGACAAGGCAAAAGATCTTGCCAATTACCGTGCCATCCAACGTATGAAATTATTATTAAGTATGCTCCTAATTTTACCAAGCTTTAACTCTGTAGACTGTATTTTCTATCAGATGTGCTTTTGTCTTGGTAAAATTCTCTGTCCATAAAAATTTGACTGGATCATTCATATCTAAAGAGCAAGACCAGAGAACACAYTGGTTTCTCTATCAAACACCAGTGGCATAAGACCTTTTATGTCCAAGTTTCAGAGCAGAAA
Organism: Phoebastria nigripes; assembly: GCA_035582835.1. Lineage (NCBI taxonomy): Eukaryota > Metazoa > Chordata > Aves > Procellariiformes > Diomedeidae > Phoebastria > Phoebastria nigripes. The sequence continues at coordinate 462,116 of JAYKAV010002086.1, read as the reverse complement.
CCTAAGGTTTGATGGAAAGGCAGTTTTCATATGCTAAACAGAATATGCTGAAATCAGCTTATATATCTCTCTCTGTGCATACAGACACACCCCTTTTAAAAAAAAAAAAAAAAAAAAAAAAGGAAAAAAAAGCACTCTCAGAAATCCATTCCCTCCACTTTTCAGTTTTGCCTACCACGGAGGATGAAGCTATATGGAACACAATAAAGACAAGAACCAGGCAACGGAGTTGGGGAAAAGCAGAAGGAGGAGGGAAGAAAGGGGTTGGGGAGGAAAAACAGAAGAAGTCACAGAGCTGTTTGGGGATTAAAGATGTAATATGAAGCTGAGGTATACATAAAACATGTAATAGCTCATTAAATAAACTGGGATAAGGAGATGGATGAGGAGAGAGAAACAGAAATGTAGAGAAGCTCAGGAAGTTATCTCTGATCTGGAAGCCCAGGAGAATAAGGAACTTCTGTAGGGGACAGCAGAATCAGAGTGACCAAGAGAAAGATCAAATAAGGAGGTAGAGCAATGGAAATGGGACTGGTTACTTAGAAATCCTATATGCAAGAATAGTCCCAGTATAATCTGGGACATAAAGAGATTCAGATTATGGAGAAAATTTACAGATTAGAATTTATATCCTGTACCCCGCAAAAATGGATGAACACCATGGGCAGGGAAAAGTCAGGACCTGAAGTTTAAAGGAGAAGGAACAGAAAAGGCTTTAGAAGAAAAAAGAACCTGCCGCTACTAGAAAATACACCCCTCTTCAGKGTGAAATGAAACCTGAGACTCTAAAGCACTCCGAGATCAGATCCCTGAGCACCCTAGTGGAGACCTGCAGTGGGTCTAGAGTGCCAGAGCCCTTGGCAGCTCGGTATGGACAGCAGCACAAAGGAAATGACACAAAACCTCCTTAAAATAGTAAGGTTAAAAATTAACCCCAGTCTGAAAAAGTGCCTGGTCTAGCATCAACTGCACAACCTTTATATAGTTTTCAAAAATGCTATTTTTCCACCAAGACATACATTCTAGAATGAAGATATATGATAATGTTCACTTCAACAGCTATTCAGTATTTTCTACATCTTCTGTGCAAGACCTATTTAGTTACACTGTATTTCCTGTTCCGTATTAATTTCTTCAGTGGCTTTTCTATAGTTATAACTTTTTCATAAATACTAAGAAATCTTCACAATATCCCTACAAGAGAAGAAGTGTTATCCTCCCCTTTCATTTAGGGCTTTGAAATACAAAAGAAATTTAGGCCAAATGTTTTAAGTAATTTTTGGCCATCCAATTGGAGGTATCTGGCACCTGGGTTACTGGAGTTATTTGCCTTATTGTTGCCTTTTCTCCCTCAGCACACAGCCTTCACCGATGCAGCTGTAAAGGCAGTCAACTCGGTATTTTTCTATACCAACAAAATGACCCAGCCAAAGCGACAAGAACACCAGCGCCAGAACAGAGGAGGCAGAAGTCAGCAGTCAAATGCAGAAGCCCAKCCTTTTTGCAGAAACAACCTTACGCCAGGATACAAAGTTTGCCCTAAAGACCGGTATCTACTAGTATCTAACTAGTCTCAAACATTGCAGACACAAGGGTACAATGCAGATCTCCCTGAAGCCATCTCTTCTCTTCCCATAGCCCAGCTCTACAACACATCCATCACAGACTTCTCTCCAGCGCACAACCCCAGGACAGATCGCATGCTTGTACTGAGTAGGGTCCTGTGGGGCCAGTATTTCACTAGACATTTGTGCAAAGGAGCCAAATTAAGAATGTATGGACAGTCTGGGGTGTGGTAAAAGGAGAGCTGCTGGGCTGGGCTTTGGATTTTGGCATTTTTCGTAGAGCACTTCATTCTGATACCACAAAAGTAATCTTTTAACAGATTAGTTAATATGTATCTAAAACTACCAAGTTTCAGAACAGAATTCGCCTATAATAACCTTTCTTAAAAGTCAGACAGAAAATGAAAATACAGAGCAGCACATCAAGTAAGTGCATCTATTTAAAGGTGAGCTACTTCACTGGCTGCCAAGCATTAATGGTTCTGCCATTTAAGTATAGTTATCCCAGCTGTTAACAACACAACTCTCATGTCTGCAACTGTCCCTCTGTTTCAGTTGTATACACATTCCAGTTCCTTCTATGCTTCAATTTCCAACACGAAACTGCCAAAATCCAACCCAAAGTAAGAAATGGCAAGAACACCAGAAATACTGCTTCTGAATTTGCATATATAACCAGCTAGCAGGATGGGAAAATTTTCCTGGTTTTGTGCCAGCAGGGATTGAAGACTCAATGATGAAAAAAAGAATGCTTTGTGATAGCTTTTGTTCCCCTAAAATAAAAAAATCCAAACAGTCTTGGGTATTAAAAATGATTGACTGTGTTCTTGTCTGATTTTTCTCCAATCAAACAATCCTCATTCATCATGGCAAAAAGAAACCCTTTTACTTACATAATACATATGCAAAAGATCAACATATAATGACATTAGGTTCTGTAAAACAATTTGACACGACCAAAATCAATGTTAACACCTAACTAACATAATAGATGTGTATTATTTGTATATTAGTGATTACCTGCCCATTTTGCACATAATTCTTTACAAGCACTGCATATTTATTTCAAAATTTTAGTTTTATGGCCAGCTGCCCACACACTGCCCACAGTTCTGGAGGTTAACCAGACAGCAGAGAAAACAGCTCCTAGAGAAAAATGTGCATTTGACAGGAGGAATCCTGCGTGTAACTGCATGCCGTACACGACTGTCTTTCCCCCCCATACGTGTATAACGTAATTACGTGAATAATGACAATCGTAATAAGCACGTAAACTCTTAACGCAACGCTATCTGAGAAGAAGGCTGCAGAGGCATAGAAAGCAGCTGGCTCCGACCCGACTCCCTGAGATTCCCCCGAGCACACCCGCACGGCGCTGACCGAGGCGGGCCAGCGGGGATCTCGCCGCCTCGCCATCGGGCGAGCTCCTCAGCGAGTCAGCGCCCAGCCGCGGGCAGGGGCAGCCCGAGGCCTGGCAGTCTCGCCGCGGCGGGAGCTCGCCGCCGGCCGCCATGGAGGCAGGAGGCGGGCCGCTGGCCTGCGCTGGGGGAGGGGAGGGGAAGGCGGAGGCCGGGCCGCGGAGAGGCGGAGGCAGGGGCCCGCTCCTCGCGGGGGAGGGGAGGGGAGAGGGCCGGCACTCACTCGGGGGGGAAGAGGCGCAGCTCCTCGATCTTTCCGAGGAAGCCGAAGAGCGTCCGCATCTGCTCGGAGCTGGCGCTGGGGGAGACGTTGGTGACCTGGATCACGTCGGTGCCGCTGCTTGAAGCCATTGCGCTGCCGCCCGCTCCGCTGCTACAAACACATCGGGGAGAGGAAGAGCGCGTTAGGCCCGAGCGGCTTCTCGCTACAGCTCCTCGCTGCGCCTCCTCCTGCCGCCTCCGGCCCGGCCCGGCCCGGCCCAGCCGCCGCCGCGCACAAACCGCCGCCCGCCTCACCAGCCTGCCTGGGCCGCAGTATCCCACAATCCCCCGCCGCCGCCTGCCGCGCAGGCGCACTGCGCGCAGCGCGCGGACCCACGCAGGCTCACAGCCCGGGGCCCGCACTCAGCGGCCGCGCCTGCGCATGCGCGTGTCCCCGGTCTCTCCCGGGAACGCACGGGGACGGCGCGTGCGCAGCCAGGCCCTAACTCCCGCGT